>CAAE01014645.1:227669-237669 GCA_000180735.1 Tetraodon nigroviridis | reverse complement strand
ACACACACACACACACAGCTCTCTATAGGCCCTGGATGCATCAGTGTATAATTTCCTTTGTTCAGCTGTGCAGCAGCTCGGCGCCGTTATCTCTGCTAGCTTCATCACATCTAAAGCGCAGCAGATTATTAACGAGCGGTTAATTAAAACCAGTCAGGCCGTCTGCCTGCCTGAAAATAACCTTCTTTCCTTTTTTGCCGCCTCCCTGGTTAAACACTCACTTTGAATTTCTGGACCTTTGATTAGACACACGCGTGTTGACTGTTGCTCACGAAGATCCAGCTGCAGGAATTCTGAGTGTGCGTGTGTGTGTGTGTGTGTGTGTGCAGCAGCTCTGAGCTTCTCCTCTCGGTTCTCCCCCAGGAGAAACACCAGCGTCCTGCTGGTCAGCTGACCGTCCTCCCGCTGGAACTGGTCCAGACCTTCTGCGTTGAATATTTCCAGGGACAAAAGTTCACTTTGAATCATTCAGGCTGTTAATTAGCTGCACTAGCGTTAGCTGTCCAGTGTCTTCAAGGGAAAACGGTCGTTTGACCTCTTTTGTGTTGTAAATTAGGAGCACGGCCGGACCAACGTTACTGTAGAAGGATGATTAGAACTGTGAAGAACCCGACCAGAAGTTTGAATTACAGCAGGTCCGTTGAAGCCTTTAATCAGGCTCAGCTAACAGCTACAGCCAGTCACTCAGACGGCCTGCTCATCAGGCCGGAGCGGCTCTTCTTCTGAGGTCTTCTGATTTACTGCAGGCACCAGGTCTGCTACCAGAGTGCACCCAATGCTAACGTGCTAACGTGCTAACGGTAACTGTGTGTTGGCTGATTTCAGCTCATCTGATGTGATGTTTGACACTAAAATGTGAATCTTTTGTCCTTTGCTGAGGACAGAAGTACCGAGTTTATGAAGGGGTTCCTGTAAAAGACATCTGTTCATGCCAAGCTAGCATCAGGCTAAAACCATGTTAGCATCACACTAAGCCCAGATGAGCACCAGGCTAAGACCAGGCTAGCATCAGGCTAAAACCATGTTAGCATCACACTAAGACCATGTTAGCATCAGGCTAAGACCAGGCTAGCCTCAGGCTGAGTCCGGAGGTCAACAAACAGCAGCTCAGACCATCTAACTTCTTTGAAGGTGATCCCTTCTTCGTGACTTTTTTCCTTTTTCTCTAGTTTTCATCTGTCCATCGTCTTTCATGAATTTTTGACTCCATCTGTGATCATCTATCATTCATCCTTCTCTTCTCCTTCATCCTCTGGCCGACTCTCTCTCCCCCTCCTCCTCTCATCCTCCTATAATCCCACCATCCTCATCAATTCTCATCCCCATCCTCTCTCCTCTCTCTCTCTCCCTCTGTTTTCTCCTAACCTGCTCTTCTCTCCTCCATCCTTCTGCTCCGAGTGAACTGAGGACAGAGAGGAGAGAGAGGTAGAGTGAGCTTGGTTTGAACAGGATGACCTAGTTAGACTCTCCCTTCAATAAAACATTGAGACAGAGGAGAGAGCACGACTCTCTCTCTCTCTCTCTCTCTCTCTCTCTCTTCTCTCTTTTTTTTTTTTGTTTGTGGCACTTTTTCCTTTTTTCTCTCTCTCTCTTCTTTTTTTTTTTTTTTTTTTTTTTTTTTTTTTTTTTTTTTTTTTTTTTTTTTTTTTAAAATTAAATACAATCTCAAAAAAAAAAATATAAAAAAAAAAAAAAAAAAAACCCCCCCCCTTTGTTCTGTCTGGTTGTCACCTGAGATGTTTCAGATGTGCTGCTGCAGATGAGGGATCAGCTCCTGGTCCAGACCCTCCTGGTCCAGACCCTCCTGGTCCAGACCCTCCTGGTCCAGACCCTCCTGGTCCAGACCCTCCTCCTGGGTCCGTTCTATGAAGCCTGTTATTCCAGGTTGTGTTTGGACCTGAACCTGAAGGTGTGTGTGTGTGTGCGTGTGTGTGTGTTTGTGTGTGTGTGTGTGAGAGAGAGCCTTCAGCAGCCTTAGTGGGAGAAAGTCAATTACAGAGCCGGAGCCTGGCCTGCGGGGGGGCGCATGGGAGGGAGATAAGAAGGTAAAGATGGCAGCAGCTGCAGCACCGTCTCACACACACACGCACACACACACACACACAGAAGACAGAGGAGCTGACCCAGGATCAGGTCTGAGGTTCTTTCGTGGAATCTGCTGATTCATGACTGATGGACCACAGTGTGTGTGAGTGTGAGTGTGTGTGTGTGTGTGTGTGTGTGTGTGTGTGTGTGTGTTGTGGGGGTGATCACCGGTGAAATGAGCTCCTCTGGACCACAGAGCATGCAGAAGACCAGAACATCTGTGGATGGACATGAAGAGCTGACATCTGGAGCTGGTGGACCAGGTCTAAGACCACTTTCAGGTCCTGGTCCAGGTCCAGGGTCAAGCTGATGGAACGGATCTGGTCCAGGTCCAGGGTCAAGCTGATGGAACGGATCTGGTCCAGGTCCAGGGTCAAGCTGATGGAACGGATCTGGTCCAGGTCCAGGGTCAAGCTGATGGAACGGATCTGGTCCAGGTCCAGGGTCAAGCTGATGGAACGGATCTGGTCCAGGTCCAGGGTCAAGCTGATGGAACGGATCTGGTCCAGGTCCAGGGTCAAGCTGATGGAACGGATCTGGTCCACCAGCAGAGAAGCTGTAAGACTTCACTGACCCTGGTTCACACAGACTGATCCATACAGCTGATTATCAGCTGGTAACCATGGCAACGTCCTGTTTAAATCAGTCTAATCAATTAGTGGTGTGTGTGTTCTGTGTGTGCATTCTGTGTACATGCGCATGTTGTGTGTGTGTGTGTGTGCGTGCAGGATTAGCAGTGCTGCAGCTCAGACTCTGAGGTTTCTCTGATTCTCTCTGAGCAGAAGTTAATAAGCTGCTCAGCTGTTCCTCCAGTAGTGAGCTGATTATCGCTCATACACACACACACGCACACACACACACGACACACCACCCCTACCACTCTCCACAAACATCTCTTTGCTGCCCTGGATCCGTCCTCAGGTGCTCCAGCCTCACCAGGGTCACATGTTCCATCAAAGGTTTCTGGTGAGGAAACCATAGTGAACCTGCCTCCATGGTTGTCATGGCAACACAAGTGGTGACTCGGCAAACAGTTGCTCTTCCTGGTTAACATCTGGTTTACACCTAGTTACCACCTGGTCAACACCTTGGTTTACACCTGATCAACACATAGTTCACGCCTGGTTCGCACCTGGTTCGCACCTGGTCCAGGCGCGGCCGCCTCACCACCGCCCCCTGCCTGCCCCCTGTGGTGCAGCAGCTGATCTCAACCAGCCATGAACAGGTGGGCGAGCTGGTTGGGTGACTAGTTCTCTCCTGCAGAGGCTGAGCAGTCGCCGTCTTCCTCTTTTCCCCTCGTCTTTCCTCTCCTTTCTTCCTCTCCTCTTCCTCTAGGTGGAGTTCCCACCTGAGGTTTGACTGCGGCGGCGCCTCAGGCACAAAGATCTCCTCCCAGCACCTCCTCAAAGGCCCCCTGCTCCTCCCCCGTGGAGAGAGGCGGATTCCAGCGGGCGAAGCGGTGATGCGGAGGCCTGTCGTGCTGCGGTGGGCTGCACCTTCCATGTCTGGGAGAGCAGATCTGGGAGTCGTGCACCTAAATTATTCATCGCTTCTTGAAATGCAAACGACAGCTGAGGCAGGAGCCACCTCGCTATGTAGGTCACTATTCTCATGGCCGCAGCGCTGCAGAGGAGCGCTGTGCGGAAGCACCGAGCTGCAGACCATTGGCGGTGACGGAAGGTTGGGGGTCATGTGACTGGTTCCCCGGGAAACGCCCTCCTCAACAGGTCGTCAAGGTAAAAACTGAGGCTGGTTCCTCCAGCTCTCCTTGGGTTCCCTTAACTCCACTGGTTCAATGTTCCTGCTTCGATCTCTTCAAAGACGCCTCCACACAGCAGGAGCGGCTGGGTGGGTTCCGCCGGTCTCCACCAGGGGGCGCTGCGACCGGACCTCTGGGCCACTTTCATCCACAAAAGCATGGATTTCTGCAGGGAGAACTCCACCAGCCTGTCACCCCGTCGCCTTCATTCATCCCTTTGTGCTCAGGTTGGGATGTCTGCTGTCTCCATGGAAACAGGCAGCCATTTTAGATCATCACATGATGCCAAAAATGAAGCGCACACATACACACACACGCGTGCACACACTACAAACACGTTGAGCAGCTCTACCCAAGCTGCAGGACCTTTCTCATCAGTCTACCAGCCACCTTCTACCAAGGTCACCACCTTCGCCTGGAGGACGACCCCACGACCTTCACCTGACCTTCACCTAGAAGCAGCTCTGGCTGCGTCCCTGCAGAGGGGCTTTGGGGGGTTTCTGCAAACAGAAGGAGAAGATCTGAGCTGAACTCAGACTCCAGAGAGCAGCTGAGTCTGCAGGAAGCTGATTAACATTTAATACCGGTGGAGGACGGATGGATGCGCAGAGACGGAGGAGAGGACGGAGGAATTCATGAGGAGCTGCCAGGAAGGTCCCGGAGCTCCATCAACACCTCAGGAAGCCACACAAGCAGCTCCAGGGCCTCCACCGGGTCTGGGGGCCTCGTTCAGACCCTTGGGAGCTGCACACACACACACACGTGCGCGCGTGCACGTGTCCCTCGGAAGGATCCTGGTTTCTGTTTGGAGTCGATAGAAAGGGAGTGGGGAGGAGGAGGAGGAGGAGGAGGAGGAGGAGGAGGAGGAGGGGACGGTGGATCTCCCATCCAGCAGCAGGTTGGGAGGCTCCGCTGGGCTGAAGCTAAACCCTGCTGCAGATTTCTCTGTGCGACTTAGCGGGTTTCGGCTCGCCCACGTCATGATTCTTCCTGCAGCCGTGAGTCAGGGAGGAAGCTCCCATCCCTGCAGCACGCCGCGAGAAGCTCCTCGCCCAGGGAGGAAATGAGCCAAGCGCTCCGGCTAATTTATGCAGAAATATGCAGGCTGGCCCGTGGCAGCCCCCACAGGGCCGCCATCCAACCGCAGCACGCCGTCCTCGCTGCCGTGGTGGCGGCGGAGGCTGCGGATGCGCTCCGAGGAGCCGGAGGCGTGTTCGGATGGCGCCTGCTGCACACCTGAGCGGCGTGCTGGGAGCCGGCGGGCTGCCGGCAGCGGCGCGGCGCCCCAGTTCTGCCGCTCGCTCAGGACCGGGGCTCCATGTCAGACACGCCTGCTGGTCGCCATGGAGACCCGACCACACAGGCTGATGGGTGTGGCGGCGGGTCTCCGGGTTCTGAGCCCCGATTGGTTGGATCACACAAACCCCGTCCCATCTTCATCCCCCTCTTCCTCAGAGGAGAAGCCGTGAGGATGAAAGGCAGACTGACTGCAGCCAAGGTCGCTCCTCTCCTCCTCCTCTCATCCCTCCTTCCGCCTTGCCTCCCTCCACCACCTGGCTCCGGCGCTTCGTCTGCTACCTCCAGCTGTCCCCCGTCCCCCTGCAGTTGTCTTCTCCTCTTTCCTGCCATGCTTTTCCTCCCTCTATCGCTCTCATCTGTGTTCCCTCCTTCCGTCAGTCGTCCTCTCCTTCCTGCTGCCTCCCGCCTGCTGAAACATCAGCGCTCTCAGGCGCCGTCGGCCCCCCCGCAGACGCTACCCACAATCCCCCTCTGCTGCTAATGAGGCTGCCGCTTGCTGCTGGAGCAGAGTTCAAACAGGCGGAGGAGCAATTAGAGGAGCCTTAGGAGTCAGGTGTGGCGAGGAGGTGAAGGCCAGGCTGCCGTCAGCTGTCAGCCTGGCCTTCTGAGGAGCAGCTTTCAAAGCCGGAGCCTCGTCCGACCCCGCTGGCTGTTTCGGACCAGATGACACCCAACTCCAGCTGGTCACACACACACACACACACACACACAGACGCCGTCAGCAGGCCGAGGTCCCCCCACCCACACCACAACCTGTGTGTGTGTGTGTGCGTGTGTGTGTGGAGGGAAGCGTCACCGTGACGACCTTGGCCTGACCTTGGTGGATGTGCCAGCTGGAAACATCATCCTGGTCCCACTGCTGCTGAGGGTGAAGGTCATGTGACTCCAGGCACTGTGCTGGCTTAAAGGTCACCTTTCCACAGGTGGAGGCGGAGGCTGCCCCGCCCACATCTGCCCGCTTCATTTCTATTCACCATGAGGAAAACAAACGGAGCGATGTCGTTACGGCGCCTCAAAAAGGGAAAAGGAGTCACTGAAAATCCATCAATGACTCCTGAAATTCATTTTCCTCTTCATTCCCCAAACTGCTCGTTAGGAGCCACAGGTTTGTGTGATGGGTGGAGAAGAACCCCGCGAGCTGCTAAAGGCTAACGTGGCCAACCGCTACCGCAGAAGAAGCCGAGGAGGTGAGGAAGGCGGTGCGTTCAGGGAGCACCAGCCCTCCGTCACAGCCGCTCCGGGTGGAGGAGGTGCAGAACTCTTTGACTTTGGCTCCAAACATCAGGGGGTTGAAAACCGGAGGCTTCTTCGTCCGTCCTGGAGGGGCTTCGAAGCTCTGCTTCCAGAAGAAGCAGCAGCCCAATCTTTCCGCTACGCAGAAGCGAGCCGCTGACAACTTGTGGGATTGACCTTTGACCTCCGCGTCTGGGCCGAAGTGCTCCGCACCGCGTTCCCGTCCAGAAGCTCCCCCCCGGGGTGTGGAGCGGCCCCGCTGGCCTGCGTGCGACGCTGTGGTGTCAGAGAGTTCTCCGGGTTCTGGACGACTGCGGACGCCGCTGGAACTGACGGAGGAGCCAAGTTTCTCTTCCTCCCCTGCAGCGGGGCAGCGGTGGAGCGCTGCCAGCGCCCGTCTGCACGGCTCCGGCGCCGCTGAGGAGGAGTGCTAACGAGGCTCTGCCAGCAAGGAGGTGAAGCTGCTGCGGGGTGACCTTTGACCCCCGAGAGCCGCTCTCCCTCTCAGACCGGACGGCCTCGGGTGGGGTCGCGCCACCCCACGCTCGCCGCCAGGCAGCAGCCGGGGTCAGAACGAGGAAGCGCGAGCCTCCGTCCTGCCGCTACCAACATCGACACCGACCGATCAACCGGCCGCAAGCAGGGAGGAGGAGGAGGAGGAGGAAGAGAGGAGCCGGGAGAGGAGAAGACTGGGTCTGAAACGCTCCAGTACTTTACCAAAGTACGAGTAAAAGTACTTCCACACACAGAAGAGGTTAAAAGTCTCAGGTTTGAGAGAACAGCAGAAACCAGCAGGAACGGGGAGACGTGCACCATCCACGGGCGTGCGCGTGCGCGTGCGCGTGTGAACTCTGAGCCAGTGTAGGCCAGATGTATGGAAATGAAAATAGATTTGAAAAGTTTACCACGAGCTTCTTTGGGTCCTTCGGCCTTTTAAAACTTCTCGTCCTCTCCAACTTGTTCTTCATCACTCTTCTGACACTCATCTCTCCATCCTCCGCATCCTCTGTCCTCTTTGGGTTCCTGTCTCGGGGCTCCGGCGTCTCCGGGATCACACACGTGTCACTCAGCGTTACTCTGAAGGCCACAAGACCAAAACACTCACCAAAAATGTAAAAAGTGCAAGAGTTTGGTTTTTTATTCACTTTAAACCACCACAAACATCAGCTCTGACAAAACTGCTTTCACAAAGCAAAAACCCTTCACACACTTTACTATCGCTTAAAAAGTCATTTTATATTGTTGTTCCTAAACATGTAAACAGGAATCAATAAACTTGTTAATAAAACCCTAAAAGAAGTTTAGGTCAAAACGAATTAAACGTTCCTTTTGAGCCGTATTTTCCGAGGACGTGAAACGAAAGCTGTCTCTTGGCCCGGTCGGCGGTTTACTGGTGCAACTGGAATCTTTCCATCGTTAACCTGCAGCAGAACAGCTGCGGCGCCACTAAAGAGGAATCTGGCGGATGAAAATGAAAAGTGCAGATTAAAACCTGAGTGAATGGCAGCACCAATAACGGCTCCACGCTGGCGGCTGCAGCCCAACGGCTGCTTTCATCTAATCACGCGTCTTCCTGGGCTCCACGCTGGGAGCCTGCATCTCCCACCTTCATTTTGTGGCACAGAACTGGATCTGATGCTCCTCCACAATAATAAAAACATTCCCCGAGTAAACAGCGTGCGAGGATCCGGGCCTCGGGCCTGAGCCGGGCGGCACAGGGGCGGCACAGGGGCCCAACTGCAGATTACATAGTTGTGCATTTCCTTTTGCACTTTTCAGTAAAAACAGAGGTTTTGCACATTTTTGACTGCGCCAAATACAGAATGTGGTGACTGCCGAAACTAGCAATGTGCAGAAATAACGTCTCATAAAAATCAGTGATTAACGTTGAAGGGACAGTACCTGGGGTGGCCACGCGGGGGCGCCCCGGCCAGCATGATTCTACACGCGCGCTCGCCAATTAAAGTTGGAGATCAAAGCCATCCGCGGCTCCGATCGCGGTCCTAACAGTCCCGCATGTCCCAAAACACAACAGCAACCGAAAACCCGTGAATGCACGTCTGGAAGTACACCAGGCACGCGCAAACTTCGCGTGCGGGGGACATGTTCCTAAACACGGAGGTAACCTCGCGGTTGCCTCACGAGCGACGGACAAGGTGGGTTAGATCAGGTGGGTTAGATCAGGTGGGTTAGATCAGGTGGGTTAGATCAGGTGGGTTAGATCAGATGGAGTTAGATCCAGGTGGGTTAGATCAGGTGGAGCTGATCCAGGTGTGCGGCTGGCTCGGCTCCAGCCTCGGGTTCCCTCGGGTTCTCTCGGGTTTTTCCGGTTTCATTCGCCTCCTCTCGAGCGTCAACACTTAGTTAAAAAAACGGACAAGTTTGCACGTGTAAAAATAATAATAATAAAGGCAGATAAGACAACGAGATTAGTTTTTCTTAGTACTTTGAAAAACTGTTAGAACTTTCGGCCTCAAATGTTCTCAGTGTTGACGTCACCGCCAGATTCCTTCCAGGAGGAGCTCGGGTGCAGAGGAGGCCTTCCAGGAGGAGCTCGGGTGCAGAGGAGGCCTTCCAGGAGGAGCTCGGGTGCAGAGGAGGCCTTCCAGGAGGAGCTCGGGTGCAGAGGAGGCCTTCCAGGAGGAGCCGTCTGTCCAGGTAGCGGGAGGAAAGCACCCGCGCCCCCTGGTGGAGGGGCGCAGACTGCAGCTGATGGGTCCAGTCCAGGCTGGTTTCTTCGTCTGTGGTCGACCGAGGACAGCTGTAATATACGTAAATATAAAAACCCAAAACACTTGTTGAGCTCTGCCCGTTTGCTGCCTGTCTGGGAGCTTCCACAGACTGGAATCATGAAAGAAAAGCAAAGGCAAATCTTTATTTAGAACAACTACAAACATGCAGAAACAGCGACTAAAGCAGAGACTCCTCTACTTTCAGGTTCATCACGATGGCGGCAGGAAAACGGCCTCTGCACCTAATCAAGCAATCTTCAGCCGTTTCCCTGCTGCACTTCGGGCTTCGCAGCGCCTTCCCTTGACAGCCTGTCAGCCTGCTCGTTGCCATGGTAACCGGCATGGCCAGGAACGTGCATCTGAAAGACAGCACTCATTAGGAACCCGCCTCTGCTGCCTGGTCACATCTGAGGGCCAGGAGGTCCTGCAGATGCTCACCCAGACCACGTCCAGCCCTGCGTTCAGCCGCTCCAGCTTCTCAAAGTCTTCTTTGTTGGTGACGGAACCTCCAGATTTCAGCCTCCAGTTGTTCAGCTTCCAGTTCTTCACCCAGCAGGTCACACCTGTAACCACCAGGGTTCAAAGTGGACCCGACCACCGTGCGTTCACGCCACATCCAGCTTTGGTACCGTTGATGGTGAACTTGCTGTCTGTGTAGAGAACCAGCTTCTTGATGTTCTGCTCCTTGGCCAGTTCCAGCGCTCTGCAGGCAGCCTGGGTCACACACAGGCAGCAAGGTCGAGTCACCCGCCTCCACAAAACTGCCTTGGTGTCATTTCAGCCCAGCTGTTTTCTTCTGGGTTCGTTCACCTTATGGGAGACCGTTCGGCAAAACTAGCCGCCAGGAGGCGCTAGAGGCCAGCAACAGCAGCTCAGACGTCAAGCAACCAAA
>CAAE01014645.1:212215-227619 GCA_000180735.1 Tetraodon nigroviridis | reverse complement strand
CTCTCTCCCCCTCTCTCTCTCTCTCTCTCCCTCTCTCTCTCTCTCTCCCCCTCTCTCTCTCTCTCTCCCTCTCTCTCTCTCTCTCCATCAATCTTCCTCTCCGTTTGAGTTCCCTCCTCAGCTCCTCGTTCACGCAGTAAAACTAAACTTTTCCTCCTTGGCTGATCTTCTGTCTTCAGGTGGATGAGCGGAGAACAGCTGATGGTCTGAAAGGAAAAGTTCTGTTGCTACGGCGACAAACAGGCTGCAACAAACAGGCAGAAAAGCTTTGTTCTGTCTGGTTGTCACCTGAGATGTTTCAGATGTGCTGCTGCAGATGAGGGATCAGCTCCTGGTCCAGACCCTCCTGGTCCAGACCCTCCTGGTCCAGACCCTCCTGGTCCAGACCCTCCTGGTCCAGACCCTCCTCCTGGGTCCGTTCTATGAAGCCTGTTATTCCAGGTTGTGTTTGGACCTGAACCTGAAAGGTGTGTGTGTGTGTGTGTGTGTGTGTGTTTGTGTGTGTGTGTGTGAGAGAGAGCCTCCAGCAGCCTCAGTGGGAGAAAGTCAATT
The DNA here is from genome assembly GCA_000180735.1 of Tetraodon nigroviridis. NCBI lineage: Eukaryota > Metazoa > Chordata > Actinopteri > Tetraodontiformes > Tetraodontidae > Tetraodon > Tetraodon nigroviridis. The sequence continues at coordinate 227,067 of CAAE01014645.1, read as the reverse complement.
ACAGAGCCGGAGCCTGGCCTGCGGGGGGGCGCATGGGAGGGAGATAAGAAGGTAAAGATGGCAGCAGCTGCAGCACCGTCTCACACACACACGCACACACACACACACAGAAGACAGAGGAGCTGACCCAGGATCAGGTCTGAGGTTCTTTAGTGGAATCTGCTGATTCATGACTGATGGACCAGAGTGTGTGTGGGGGGGGGTGTCGCGCGCGCGCGAGGGGGGGGGGGAGCACCGGGGAAAGGAGCCCCGCGGGACCACAGAGCAGGCAGAAGACCAGAACATCTGTGGATGGACATGAAGAGCTGACATCTGGAGCTGGTGGACCAGGTCTAAGACCACTTTCAGGTCCTGGTCCAGGTCCAGGGTCAAGCTGATGGAACGGATCTGGTCCAGGTCCAGGGTCAAGCTGATGGAACGGATCTGGTCCAGGTCCAGGGTCAAGCTGATGGAACGGATCTGGTCCACCAGCAGAGAAGCTGTAAGACTTCACTGACCCTGGTTCACACAGACTGATCCATACAGCTGATTATCAGCTGGTAACCATGGCAACGTCCTGTTTAAATCAGTCTAATCAATTAGTGGTGTGTGTGTTCTGTGTGTGCATTCTGTGTACATGCGCATGTTGTGTGTGTGTGTGTGCGTGCAGGATTAGCAGTGCTGCAGCTCAGACTCTGAGGTTTCTCTGATTCTCTCTGAGCAGAAGTTAATAAGCTGCTCAGCTGTTCCTCCAGTAGTGAGCTGATTATCGCTCATACACACACACACGCACACACACACACACCCCTACCACTCTCCACAAACATCTCTTTGCTGCCCTGGATCCGTCCTCAGGTGCTCCAGCCTCACCAGGGTCACATGTTCCATCAAAGGTTTCTGGTGAGGAAACCATAGTGAACCTGCCTCCATGGTTGTCATGGCAACACAAGTGGTGACTCGGCAAACAGTTGCTCTTCCTGGTTAACACCTGGTTTACACCTGATCAACACATAGTTCACGCCTGGTTCGCACCTGGTTCGCACCTGGTCCAGGCGCGGCCGCCTCACCACCGCCCCCTGCCTGCCCCCTGTGGTGCAGCAGCTGATCTCAACCAGCCATGAACAGGTGGGCGAGCTGGTTGGGTGACTAGTTCTCTCCTGCAGAGGCTGAGCAGTCGCCGTCTTCCTCTTTTCCCCTCGTCTTTCCTCTCCTTTCTTCCTCTCCTCTTCCTCTAGGTGGAGTTCCCACCTGAGGTTTGACTGCGGCGGCGCCTCAGGCACAAAGATCTCCTCCCAGCACCTCCTCAAAGGCCCCCTGCTCCTCCCCCGTGGAGAGAGGCGGATTCCAGCGGGCGAAGCGGTGATGCGGAGGCCTGTCGTGCTGCGGTGGGCTGCACCTTCCATGTCTGGGAGAGCAGATCTGGGAGTCGTGCACCTAAATTATTCATCGCTTCTTGAAATGCAAACGACAGCTGAGGCAGGAGCCACCTCGCTATGTAGGTCACTATTCTCATGGCCGCAGCGCTGCAGAGGAGCGCTGTGCGGAAGCACCGAGCTGCAGACCATTGGCGGTGACGGAAGGTTGGGGGTCATGTGACTGGGTTCCCCGGGAAACGCCCTCCTCAACAGGTCGTCAAGGTAAAAACTGAGGCTGGTTCCTCCAGCTCTCCTTGGGTTCCCTTAACTCCACTAGTTCAATGTTCCTGCTTCGATCTCTTCAAAGACGCCTCCACACAGCAGGAGCGGCTGGGTGGGTTCCGCCGGTCTCCACCAGGGGGCGCTGCGACCGGACCTCTGGGCCACTTTCATCCACAAAAGCATGGATTTCTGCAGGGAGAACTCCACCAGCCTGTCACCCCGTCGCCTTCATTCATCCCTTTGTGCTCAGGTTGGGATGTCTGCTGTCTCCATGGAAACAGGCAGCCATTTTAGATCATCACATGATGCCAAAAATGAAGCGCACACATACACACACACGCGTGCACACACTACAAACACGTTGAGCAGCTCTACCCAAGCTGCAGGACCTTTCTCATCAGTCTACCAGCCACCTTCTACCAAGGTCACCACCTTCGCCTGGAGGACGACCCCACGACCTTCACCTGACCTTCACCTAGAAGCAGCTCTGGCTGCGTCCCTGCAGAGGGGCTTTGGGGGGTTTCTGCAAACAGAAGGAGAAGATCTGAGCTGAACTCAGACTCCAGAGAGCAGCTGAGTCTGCAGGAAGCTGATTAACATTTAATACCGGTGGAGGACGGATGGACGCGCAGAGACGGAGGAGAGGACGGAGGAATTCATGAGGAGCTGCCAGGAAGGTCCCGGAGCTCCATCAACACCTCAGGAAGCCACACAAGCAGCTCCAGGGCCTCCACCGGGTCTGGGGGCCTCGTTCAGACCCTTGGGAGCTGCACACACACACACGCGCGCGCACGTGTCCCTCGGAAGGATCCTGGTTTCTGTTTGGAGTCGATAGAAAGGGAGTGGGGAGGAGGAGGAGGACTAGGAGGAGGAGGAGGGGACGGTGGATCTCCCATCCAGCAGCAGGTTGGGAGGCTCCGCTGGGCTGAAGCTAAACCCTGCTGCAGATTTCTCTGTGCGACTTAGCGGGTTTCGGCTCGCCCACGTCATGATTCTTCCTGCAGCCGTGAGTCAGGGAGGAAGCTCCCATCCCTGCAGCACGCCGCGAGAAGCTCCTCGCCCAGGGAGGAAATGAGCCAAGCGCTCCGGCTAATTTATGCAGAAATATGCAGGCTGGCCCGTGGCAGCCCCCACAGGGCCGCCATCCAACCGCAGCACGCCGTCCTCGCTGCCGTGGTGGCGGCGGAGGCTGCGGATGCGCTCCGAGGAGCCGGAGGCGTGTTCGGATGGCGCCTGCTGCACACCTGAGCGGCGTGCTGGGAGCCGGCGGGCTGCCGGCAGCGGCGCGGCGCCCCAGTTCTGCCGCTCGCTCAGGACCGGGGCTCCATGTCAGACACGCCTGCTGGTCGCCATGGAGACCCGACCACACAGGCTGATGGGTGTGGCGGCGGGTCTCCGGGTGCTGAGCCCCGATTGGTTGGATCACACAAACCCCGTCCCATCTTCATCCCCCTCTTCCTCAGAGGAGAAGCCGTGAGGATGAAAGGCAGACTGACTGCAGCCAAGGTCGCTCCTCTCCTCCTCCTCTCATCCCTCCTTCCGCCTTGCCTCCCTCCACCACCTGGCTCCGGCGCTTCGTCTGCTACCTCCAGCGTCCCCCGTCCCCCTGCAGTTGTCTTCTCCTCTTTCCTGCCATGCTTTTCCTCCCTCTATCGCTCTCATCTGTGTTCCCTCCTTCCGTCAGTCGTCCTCTCCTTCCTGCTGCCTCCCGCCTGCTGAAACATCAGCGCTCTCAGCGGGCCGTCGGCCCCCCCGCAGACGCTACCCACAATCCCCCTCTGCTGCTAATGAGGCTGCCGCTTGCTGCTGGAGCAGAGTTCAAACAGGCGGAGGAGCAATTAGAGGAGCCTTAGGAGTCAGGTGTGGCGAGGAGGTGAAGGCCAGGCTGCCGTCAGCTGTCAGCCTGGCCTTCTGAGGAGCAGCTTTCAAAGCCGGAGCCTCGTCCGACCCCGCTGGCTGTTTCTGACCAGATGACACCCAACTCCAGCTGGTCACACACACACACACACACACACACAGACGCCGTCAGCAGGCCGAGGTCCCCCCACCCACACCACAACCTGTGTGTGTGTGTGTGGAGGGAAGCGTCACCGTGACGACCTTGGCCTGACCTTGGTGGATGTGCCAGCTGGAAACGTCATCCTGGTCCCACTGCTGCTGAGGGTGAAGGTCATGTGACTCCAGGCACTGTGCTGGCTTAAAGGTCACCTTTCCACAGGTGGAGGCGGAGGCTGCCCCGCCCACATCTGCCCGCTTCATTTCTATTCACCATGAGGAAAACAAACGGAGCGATGTCGTTACGGCGCCTCAAAAAGGGAAAAGGAGTCACTGAAAATCCATCAATGACTCCTGAAATTCATTTTCCTCTTCATTCCCCAAACTGCTCGTTAGGAGCCACAGGTTTGTGTGATGGGTGGAGAAGAACCCCGCGAGCTGCTAAAGGCTAACGTGGCCAACCGCTACCGCAGAAGAAGCCGAGGAGGTGAGGAAGGCGGTGCGTTCAGGGAGCACCAGCCCTCCGTCACAGCCGCTCCGGGTGGAGGAGGTGCAGAACTTTGACTTTGGCTCCAAACATCAGGGGGTTGAAAACCGGAGGCTTCTTCGTCCGTCCTGGAGGGGCTTCGAAGCTCTGCTTCCAGAAGAAGCAGCAGCCCAATCTTTCCGCTACGCAGAAGCGAGCCGCTGACAACTTGTGGGATTGACCTTTGACCTCCGCGTCTGGGCCGAAGCGCTCCGCACCGCGTTCCCGTCCAGAAGCTCCCCCCCGGGGTGTGGAGCGGCCCCGCTGGCCTGCGTGCGACGCTGTGGTGTCAGAGAGTTCTCCGGGTTCTGGACGACTGCGGACGCCGCTGGAACTGACGGAGGAGCCAAGTTTCTCTTCCTCTCCTGCAGCGGGGCAGCGGTGGAGCGCTGCCAGCGCCCGTCTGCACGGCTCCGGCGCCGCTGAGGAGGAGTGCTAACGAGGCTCTGCCAGCAAGGAGGTGAAGCTGCTGCGGGGTGACCTTTGACCCCCGAGAGCCGCTCTCCCTCTCAGACCGGACGGCCTCGGGTGGGGTCGCGCCACCCCACGCTCGCCGCCAGGCAGCAGCCGGGGTCAGAACGAGGAAGCGCGAGCCTCCGTCCTGCCGCTACCAACATCGACACCGACCGATCGACCGGCCGCAAGCAGGGAGGAGGAGGAGGAGGAGGAAGAGAGGAGCCGGGAGAGGAGAAGACTGGGTCTGAAACGCTCCAGTACTTTACCAAAGTACGAGTAAAAGTACTTCCACACACAGAAGAGGTTAAAAGTCTCAGGTTTGAGAGAACAGCAGAAACCAGCAGGAACGGGGAGACGTGCACCATCCACGGGCGTGCGCGTGCGCGTGCGCGTGTGAACTCTGAGCCAGTGTAGGCCAGATGTATGGAAATGAAAATAGATTTGAAAAGTTTACCACGAGCTTCTTTGGGTCCTTCGGCCTTTTAAAACTTCTCGTCCTCTCCAACTTGTTCTTCATCACTCTTCTGACACTCATCTCTCCATCCTCCGCATCCTCTGTCCTCTTTGGGTTCCTGTCTCGGGGCTCCGGCGTCTCCGGGATCACACACGTGTCACTCAGCGTTACTCTGAAGGCCACAAGACCAAAACACTCACCAAAAATGTAAAAAGTGCAGAGTTTGGTTTTTTATTCACTTTAAACCACCACAAACATCAGCTCTGACAAAACTGCTTTCACAAAGCAAAAACCCTTCACACACTTTACTATCGCTTAAAAAGTCATTTTATATTGTTGTTCCTAAACATGTAAACAGGAATCAATAAACTTGTTAATAAAACCCTAAAAGAAGTTTAGGTCAAAACGAATTAAACTTTCTTTTGAGCCGTATTTTCCGAGGACGTGAAACGAAAGCTGTCTCTTGGCCCGGTCGGCGGTTTACTGGTGCAACTGGAATCTTTCCATCGTTAACCTGCAGCAGAACAGCTGCGGCGCCACTAAAGAGGAATCTGGCGGATGAAAATGAAAAGTGCAGATTAAAACCTGAGTGAATGGCGGCACCAATAACGGCTCCACGCTGGCGGCTGCAGCCCAACGGCTGCTTTCATCTAATCACGCGTCTTCCTGGGCTCCACGCTGGGAGCCTGCATCTCCCACCTTCATTTTGTGGCACAGAACTGGATCTGATGCTCCTCCACAATAATAAAAACATTCCCCGAGTAAACAGCGTGCGAGGATCCGGGCCTCGGGCCTGAGCCGCGCGGCACAGGGGCGGCACAGGGGCCCAACTGCAGATTACGTAGTTGTGCATTTCCTTTTGCACTTTTCAGTAAAAACAGAGGTTTTGCACATTTTTGACTGCGCCAAATACAGAATGTGGTGACTGCCGAAACTAGCAATGTGCAGAAATAACGTCTCATAAAAATCAGTGATTAACGTTGAAGGGACAGTACCTGGGGTGGCCACGCGGGGGCGCCCCGGCCAGCATGATTCTACACGCGCGCTCGCCAATTAAAGTTGGAGATCAAAGCCATCCGCGGCTCCGATCGCGGTCCTAACAGTCCCGCATGTCCCAAAACACAACAGCAACCGAAAACCCGTGAATGCACGTCTGGAAGTACACCAGGCACGCGCAAACTTCGCGTGCGGGGGACATGTTCCTAAACACGGAGGTAACCTCGTGGTTGCCTCACGAGCGACGGACAGGTGGGTTAGATCAGGTGGGTTAGATCAGGTGGGTTAGATCAGGTGGGTTAGATCAGGTGGGTTAGATCAGGTGGAGCTGATCCAGGTGTGCGGCTGGCTCGGCTCCAGCCTCGGGTTCTCTCGGGTTTTTCCGGTTTCATTCGCCTCCTCTCGAGCGTCAACACTTAGTTAAAAAAACGGACAAGTTTGCACGTGTAAAAATAATAATAATAAAGGCAGATAAGACAACGAGATTAGTTTTTCTTAGTACTTTGAAAAACTGTTAGAACTTTCGGCCTCAAATGTTCTCAGTGTTGACGTCACCGCCAGATTCCTTCCAGGAGGAGCTCGGGTGCAGAGGAGGCCTTCCAGGAGGAGCTCGGGTGCAGAGGAGGCCTTCCAGGAGGAGCCGTCTGTCCAGGTAGCGGGAGGAAAGCACCAGCGCCCCCTGGTGGAGGGGCGCAGACTGCAGCTGATGGGTCCAGTCCAGGCTGGTTTCTTCGTCTGTGGTCGACCGAGGACAGCTGTAATATACGTAAATATAAAAACCCAAAACACTTGTTGAGCTCTGCCCGTTTGCTGCCTGTCTGGGAGCTTCCACAGACTGGAATCATGAAAGAAAAGCAAAGGCAAATCTTTATTTAGAACAACTACAAACATGCAGAAACAGCGACTAAAGCAGAGACTCCTCTACTTTCAGGTTCATCACGATGGCGGCAGGAAAACGGCCTCTGCACCTAATCAAGCAATCTTCAGCCGTTTCCCTGCTGCACTTCGGGCTTCGCAGCGCCTTCCCTTGACAGCCTGTCAGCCTGCTCGTTGCCATGGTAACCGGCATGGCCAGGAACGTGCATCTGAGAGACAGCACTCATTAGGAACCCGCCTCTGCTGCCTGGTCACATCTGAGGGCCAGGAGGTCCTGCAGATGCTCACCCAGACCACGTCCAGCCCTGCGTTCAGCCGCTCCAGCTTCTCAAAGTCTTCTTTGTTGGTGACGGAACCTCCAGATTTCAGCCTCCAGTTGTTCAGCTTCCAGTTCTTCACCCAGCAGGTCACACCTGTAACCACCAGGGTTCAAAGTGGACCCGACCACCGTGCGTTCACGCCACATCCAGCTTTGGTACCGTTGATGGTGAACTTGCTGTCTGTGTAGAGAACCAGCTTCTTGATGTTCTGCTCCTTGGCCAGTTCCAGCGCTCTGCAGGCAGCCTGGGTCACACACAGGCAGCAAGGTCGAGTCACCCGCCTCCACAAAACTGCCTTGGTGTCATTTCAGCCCAGCTGTTTTCTTCTGGGTTCGTTCACCTTATGGGAGACCGTTCGGCAAAACTAGCCGCCAGGAGGCGCTAGAGGCCAGCAACAGCAGCTCAGACGTCAAGCAACCAAATGTTTGCTGCCGACTGTTCAGCCGCCACAGCTGCATCCAAAACGTCGTGTGATGAGAAAGGTCCGGTGGGTGGAATTCAAACCCTCTCACCTGTATTTCCGCACGCTGGTTGGTTTGTCGTCCAGGCAGACGCTCGGCGACGTTTCTGCGGGACAGCAGCCACAGACGGGACACAACATGCAAAAGGAAGAGCACGTCAGGCAGAGACCAGCAGGGTTGAGCTGCAGCCCGTCCTGCCAGCGTCTCACAGAGGATGGTTGAGGCCCCAGTACACTCCGATTCCCGCCCGGGCTCCCACTTTTCCGTTAGCCGAGCAGCAACCGTCTGTGTAGACGACCACGGCGTCGCCTGCAAACACACACAACGTCCTCCTCACGGCCTCCGACCAGCAGGTGGCAGGAGGGACCTCCGTCTTACCCATGTACGTGAATCCATCCGTGCTTTCCGAGGAGGAAGTTCCTGAATGTTTGACCTTTTTGGCTTGTGCCTCTTCCTCATCCTCACCTGAGTGACTCCTCTTCTTACCGAGGGGGATGTATTCCAGAGCCTCAGGGCCTCTTTTAGGAAGCAGGCCAACTCCGGATTCCACAGCCTGAGTAACTGAAACCCAGAAAGGATCGAGTCCAATCGGAATGTTCGGAGGCAGCTTCAGCCGGCCTTTCCCAGCTGCTCCCAGCTCTGAGGCCGAGGAGAAACGCTACCTTTATTGGTCCCTGGAGGTGCAGAAGGCTCAGCGCCTCTCACAAAGGCCCAGGCTTCGCGCTCTGACGCAAACTTCTTGAAAGATGCTGATGGAAATTTATCCACCTGACTTTTACATTCGTCCCTGAAACAGGAGCACATAAACCCACGAGTGACAGCTGGCGTTAATGGTCAGGGTTATGTTGAGGGACGACATTAAGATGACAGATTTGGGAAAGTGGTCACCAGGTAGTGTAGACCCCGGGTTGCAGTCCCTTCTTTACGGCGTAGAAAAACTTGCCTTTGGCCATGTCGGCGGCGGCGCTGCAAACGCTCCTGCGTGCTAGGGTGAGAAGACCGCTCAGGTTAAACATTACGATAAGCCACGGAAGTGAGGTGACGCCGACATGGCCAACAGCAAAGTTAGTTCATCCAATAATGGCTGCTTCACCGGACTGGTCCCCGTGGGAGCGAGGAGACGCTGCAGCTGAGTCGCTTCAGCAAAGCGGCCAAAGACGCCAAGAAGAGTCAAGGCCACGGCAGATAGTCAGAACAGCGCCGACCAAAATAAGTATTTTGAAAAGGATTTGTGCTATTTTAAGCTCTGTTTTTGTCGCATGTATCCAGAACGCTTGGACAAAACCTGTAAAGTTACCCAAAAAACAGAGAGATAAAGACGTCGATATTATATCCGGGATCACGAAAGTCTCGCGAGGAGTTATGAACTTCCTGCGTGAGCGACGCAATTCTCGCGATAAAAACGTCAGTACGGGCTTTGGATTAATACAACTCTCGCGATGTTTCGGCCTCTTCCTTGGCCGTCGTTGACAGAGGTTAGTTGTGCTTTTTGTGACAAGACTGATTTTCTCTTTTAAAATGAGTTTTAACGGTGTTCAGTTATTGTTTTTATGAGCCGAGCAGCATCTTAGGTCTTTGATGCATTAGATTGAGCAGGTTTTTGTGACGGATGACTGTCTGGTGGCCTAAAATGAGGCGTAGTAAAGAAGTGCTAGCGACTGAGTCGTCACGGAGCAGCTAACAGGCCGTGCATGTGTTCGGGTTCGCGGCCAAGCGGTGACCGCACAAGGTGGTGGAGCCGTCGACGCTGGAGCTTCATGTGTCTGTTACACGGAAACCCAATTTGTAACTGTATTTTGGCAGACCCGAACTAAGTGGAAAGAGTGGCTAAATTGCTTTAGCTAGCTAGGACTAGCTTAATCTTGCCAAGAACTTGGGTTTCAGCTCATTTAAAGCTTGTTTTCACCCGCGATGTTGCCACAAGTTTCTTCTATCGCGTTCTTGCTGTCCGCGTTTACACCTGAACGCCGAACTTGTTATTATTAGTTTGGTTTGATTTTCTCAACGTTGTGAAAATAACCCAAACGTATAAAAATCCTGTTTGCAGAGACAAAGGCCATGTTCAGTACCAGCGCCAAAATAGTGAAGCCTAATGGCGAAAAGCCAGACGAGTTTGAGTCTGGGATCTCCCAGGTAAGACGTCCATCATCCAGAGGGCTTTGGGCCAGGTGTTGCTGTGCGCCTGTTGTTTTGGAGATGTGTCAACCGTTTCCCTGGTTCCTGCAGGCTCTGCTTGAGCTGGAGATGAACTCTGACCTGAAGGCACAGTTGAGAGAGCTGAACATCACTGCAGCGAAGGTCAGAATCTACGCTTGTGGCCGCCACAATCTTGTCAAAGCTCTGAAATGTTGGTTTTAGAGCCATTCCGACGTGGACATCCAGCGAGCTGCTCTCCTGGCTCTGTCCTGGTGGCCTATGGGAGCGTAGCTGTCCGGCCGAGACGTACAGTCCCGTTCCACGCCGTCGGAGACAGAGCTGTGTCCCCGGCCTTGGCTGGTGTGGACCGGCGTCCTGCATATTCCTACATCTTCCCAGAGCCCTAACGGGCCGTTACTGGGGGGCTAAACCATGCAGTGCACAACAATATTGAAGTCATTTTAGAAGATTCAAACTGCTTACATTTATTTTATATATCAATCTTGCAATTAATCTGCACACTGTTGCTTCGGACAGTGAGAATCATTCGTATGTACTTTTTAAACAAGACAAAAATCTTTTCTCCAGGAAATTGAGGTTGGTGGCAACAGAAAAGCCATCATCATCTTTGTCCCAGTTCCTCAGCTAAAGTCCTTCCAGAAAATTCAAGTGCGTCTGGTGAGGGAGCTGGAGAAGAAGTTCAGTGGAAAGCACGTCGTCTTTATTGCCCAGGTGAGGCTGGACGGTCACGTCAGAGACCTGGAATCAATTGGAGGTGTAGGAATGTTCAATCCGACGTGGACATCCAGCGAGCTGCTCTCCTGGCTCTGTCCTGGTGGCCTATGGGAGCGTAGTGTCCGGCCGAGACGTACAGTCCCGTTCCACGCCGTCGGAGACAGAGCTGTGTCCCCGGCCTTGGCTGGTGTGGACCGGCGTCCTGCATATTCCTACATCTTCCCAGAGCCCTAACGGGCCGTTACTGGGGGGCTAAACCATGCAGTGCACATTCATCATCGGGATATTGTCTTCCATTTTATGGAATTTCATTTATATTCAGTCAACCATAGACGTAGACTGGGTGATCAGTGTATCAGGGCAGAAAAAACAGGTTGTTACACGCTGTTGGCACAAAAGCTCATCAAAGTTCTTCAGTTTTGAGTGAAAACTAAATTGGGATTTTTTTTTTGTTTGTTTCAAGAGGAGGATTCTTCCCAAGCCCACCAGGAAAAGCCGCTCAAAGAATAAGCAGAAGCGTCCCCGGAGGTGAGGAGTTGACCTCGGAGGTTCTTGTTGGAATCATCAGCGCTGGTGTTTGGGATGTTGCTCCGGATCGTCCGTCTTTACTCATAATGGAGAAACGTGGAGCAACTTTTTAACCTCCACAAGCCTTTTTAGGAAATCTTGGTTTTCAATTTGTTTTCCTACCTTTGCTAAAACGCGGGTGCGTGCCGACGTGGACGTCCAGCGAGCTGCTCTCCTGGCTCTGTCCTGGTGGCCTATGGGAGCGTAGCTGTCCGGCCGAGACGTACAGTCCCGTTCCACGCCGTCGGAGACAGAGCTGTGTCCCCGGCCTTGGCTGGTGTGGACCGGCGTCCTGCATATTCCTACATCTTCCCCAGCACGCTAACGGGCCGTTACTGGGGGGCTAAACCATGCAGTGCACAAGCCAACTGGGTGGTGGCAAACCTGGGAAAAGCAGCACTTTGTCATCATTGATCTGCTCACTTGGAGAGTTTGCTTTGATTTGTTAAACGTCGGAGCAACCAAGCGGGTGACGGTAGCTGTGAGGACCGCGGTCTGCGGGGCCAGGCTGGATTTGGGTCACAGATTCAGCGCTGTGGTGTCACCTGTCTCGGGTGTTTTGGGCCTGTAACGGCTCGCATCAGGTGGTAGATTAGTGGTCATGTGACGTTCAGTGCCGAGGTGTAACGCCGTCTCTGTCTCTCAGTCGTACTCTGACTTCAGTCCATGATGCCATTTTGGAGGACCTGGTGTTCCCCCAGTGAGATTGTGGGCAAGAGGATCCGGGTGAAGATGGACAGCAGCAGGCTCATCAAGGTCCACCTGGACAAGGCCCAGCAAACCAACGTAGAACACAAGGTGAGTGGCTCTGCTGGTCACCATCATGTGTGCCGACGTGGACGTCCAGCGAGCTGCTCTCCTGGCTCTGTCCTGGTGGCCTATGGGAGCGTAGCTGTCCGGCCGAGACGTACAGTCCCGTTCCACGCCGTCGGAGACAGAGCTGTGTCCCCGGCCTTGGCTGGTGTGGACCGGCGTCCTGCATATTCCTACATCTTCCCAAGACCTAACGGGCCGTTGCTGGGGGGCTAAACCATGCAGTGCACAAAGCAGTTTGGTGCTGGGGTGTAAGTGCTGCCGCAGCCCTTACGTCTGTGGCTAATGACGTCTTTTCATTTGCAGGTGGAAACGTTCTCTGGTGTCTACAAGAAGCTCACAGGCAAAGATGTTGTGTTTGAATTCCCAGAATTCCAGCTGTAAATGCAGATGGCAAAATAAATTTGTTTACTGTTCAGGTGGGCGTGGCGCTTCTGACTTGTTTGGGTCTCCTCAGAATATACATGCCGCAAGAGCTTAAAGAGCGAATTTAAGCTGTAGAAACACCAAAATAACGGCCTGCCGCCACCAGCCCATGGTGGTGGGAGTTTTAATCCAACTTGTGGGAGTTTTATATGTTTTTAGTATTTAGTATTTAAATGCTATACTAATTAGTACAGCGTTTAAATACTACAGGTAAAAGGGTGACCTGCGCCCCGTTGACTGTAATAACGGGTACTGGCCGCCAGGGGGCGCAGTTGCTCTCGAAAGATGAAGGCGGGTCTGCACATTTTAACGTGATTGGCGGGACCGTCTATGGGCGTGGTTAGGGCGTGGCCAGCCCCGGGCGCTGCATCGCTCGCGCCCTGTTCGCCCGTGCGCCTCTGCGCCTTTGAGACAGGGACGCCGGCCCCGGAGCTGCGGGAATGCAGTGCGTGAGTGCGTGGACGCCGCGGCAGGTGGCGGACTGGATGGAAGGTGAGCGCGCACACTGCGGCTGGAAGGCTGCCGCTTCGACTGGCAGCCGTGACTACCTAAGGAAGGACTGATCCCACAGCCAGTGAAACCAGTACTCTGGTGCTGTGGCCCACTTTACCCAGTACAATCTGATGACACACCAGTGTTCTGGAAATATTAATCTGTGTTTTCAGGAGTTTTTCTGCCGTTTGACTGCAGGTTTTGTGCTTGACGTTTTCTATGGCCCGTGCGTGCGTGTGCGCGCGTGTTGACGGAGCTTGTTTACCTTTTTTCTACCCTTATCTTTTTTACTTTCTGACCTGTATTTTTCTGACTTCTGATGGAAACAGACGCACCGGTTTCCTGACCCTGACCCTGACCCTGACCCTGACCCTGACCCTGGCCCTGGGCCGGGTCACAGGGTTCCTGCTGGCCACATCTGAGCCTCACGCCTTTGTTCCGTCACATGACGCCGAAGGCTGCTTACTCTTCACTCGTTTCAGGGAGCCTTGGAGCACATATGATTTATGCCTGTGTTGTAGTTGATCAGCCAGCGGAGGGGATGATCCCAGCGTGTCCGGACAGATCCACACATTTCTGCTCAGCTGAAGTCAGAGAGTAGATAAAGAACTGGGGCAGCAAGTCAGCCAGAACTACGGGTAAACACTGCCACCCCAAACAGGATCTCAGACCTGGAGAGCAGGACCGGGGCCGGAGCCGCCTGCTGTCTTTATTCCTCCGACCCGTCAGCCTTGTGAATGAGAGGAAACCTCCAGATTCCAGCCTCTTCCTGACGGTTTTCCTCCTCTCAGGACCTCACTCCTGGAGCTGCACGCCGCCGTGGCAACAGGCTTCTGTGACTGTGGGTTGTGACGTTGGCGGTGCGGTTGTTGTCCTTCCCGCGCTCTCAGTCCTCAGAGACGTTGACTCAGCTCGATGGACGCGTCCCCTCGTCTTCTCCGCTCTGCTCAGCTCCCATAATTCCTGTCCAGATCTCTGAGGTCGGATCCAAACCTGGAGGAAATCCTCTCCCCTCAGCAGTGTTTGTTCAGCACAGATCCCCCTCAGCCGCTGCTGTGTGTGTGTGTGTGTGTGTGTGTGTGTGGCTTTATTGAATTGCCCCCATAAACAGTCTGTGGCCCCTGTTGTGACGGAGGTGGGGTGGACATCGTCTTGTTGCCCCCAGCAGGGCAGCAGTGCGTCGGCTAGCGTTAGCTGCTACTGCTAACTCACTTTCTCCTGATTTCCACATGATGGCAAATATTTGATGAAGCTTGTGTGGAAGCTGTTGGGAAACCAGTTTGTTTTGATGTGTTTAACCAATGATTAACTGGACCGTTGATGAATTTCACCTGCTGGCCGTCTCGGCCGCTGACGTCCTCACGCGTCGGAGGAGCCGACGGTCAACGCGCTTTACTGCCGCCCCGCCCACCTCATGAACGCCGGCTCAGGCCAGGAATTCAGGGACAGGCCGCCACTCGGGGGCCGCTGAGACGGGGAGGAAAACGCCCAGCGTTCGTCTGAGGGCAGCTCGTCTCCCCAGCCTGGAGGGGCCTGCGCGTCGGTCACAGCCTCAGGGTGACGACCCGGACCCGTCTGTGGTTGGAGACGACGGAGGAGCGGAAACCTGCTGCCCCGGGCCAACACGGGCCCTCGGGGCCCCGCTGCCAGTGTCCCCTCCACAGGTCCCAGTTGGGCTGTCTGACCACACAATAGCTCGCAGTAACACCGAGCCCAGTCTGGGAGGCCGCCCTGGCCCGGTTTGGTTCTGCTGGGACCCGGTTGGTGTGAAACTCACCAACCTGAGCAAAGGGTTCGCTCAGCACCAGGAACAGCAGCCGCTGGAGGAGCCTCCGCCCAGGGTTCTGAGTGGGACCAGGACCAGGACCAGGACCAGGACCAGGACCAGGACCAGGACCAGGACCAGAAGCAGACCTGTGACTGAGGCCTTCAGAGTCTTCCTCTGGTCCTCTGCAAACTTCCAGCATTCAGTCATCAGCTGTG
>CAAE01014645.1:76424-166869 GCA_000180735.1 Tetraodon nigroviridis | reverse complement strand
TCTCCCTCTCTCTCTCTCCCCCCCTCTCTCTCTCTCTCTCTCTCTCTCTCTCCCTCTCTCTCTCTCTCTCTCTCTCTCTCTCTCTCTCTCTCTCCCCCCCTCTCTCCCTCTCTCTCTCTCTCTCTCTCTCTCTCTCTCTCTCTCTCTCTCTCTCTCTCCCTCTCTCTCTCCCTCTCTCTCCCTCTCTCTCTCTCTCTCTCTCTGACCCCGACCCTTTTATAACAGGAGAGGGGGAGTTCGGTCGCCCCCTGCTGGCGGGTTTGGTGTGCAGCTCTTCAACAGCAGAAGTCCCATATGAAAGGAAAGAGTGTGTGAGTGTGTGTGTGTGTGTGTGAGTGTGTGTGATTGTGTGTGAGTGTGTGTGAGTGTGTGTGTGTGTGTGTGAGTGTGAGTGTGTGTGTGTGTGTGTGTGTGTGTGTGTGTGTGTGTGTGTGTGTGTGTGTGAGAGTGTGAGTGTGTGTGTGTGTGTGTGTGTGTGTGTGTGTGTGTGTGTGTGTGTGTGTGTGTGTGTGTGTGAGTGAGTGTGTGTGTGAGTGTGTGACCAACTTCAGCGGAGCTGAGGACAAATGTCTGCAAATAAAGGAAAACAAACCTTTGATCTGAGTCAGAGGCTGGGTCCGGTACCAACAAGTCTTTTTTCTACTCTGGAAATGATAAAACATTTTTGTTTATTCTGCATTTGCGTCAAAAACCCACGAAAGTGGAGAATAATCTGTCGGTTTACTCCTCCGTCATTAAAAACATCAGGAGCCTCCAGGAGCCTCCAGGAGCCTCCAGGAGCCTCCAGGACGCGCCCCCGGACCTTAAAAAGGGGCGGAGGAGCCGAGGCGGCCCCGACCGCTCGGCCTCGCCCCCACGGATGGACCCGAACCCGCCGATTTAACGGCGGAAGGTTCCCGGAACTTGGCTCACTTGCGTCTCCCGCTCAGCGCGCGTCATGTCTGCCAAAAGCGGATTCTCGGTGCGCGACATCCTGGACATGCCGGACCAGGGGGGGGGAGCTGGTTCCGGGACCAGAGGGCCGGAGGAGCGCCGAGAGGAGGCGCAGGAAGTCCGACCCCCGGGCCCGAGGTCCGCCGAGCGCGACAGGTGGAGCCGCGGATCCGGTAACCTGCCGGTCTCCGGGATGCCTGATGGAGGAAGCCCCCATCCACCCATCCCTCCACCCATCCATCCATCCATCCATCCATCCACCCATCCATCCACCCGGAACCAAAATACATCCTAGTTTTCCTAACAAAACTCGTTTTGGGGCATCAGGTGTGTGTGTGTGTGTGTGTGTGTCTGTGTATATGTGTGTGTGTGTGTGTGTGTGTGTGTGTGTGTGTGTTTGCGCGTTGGCTTTCTCTCCTCCACGTCTGTGTGTTGCTCTTTTATTTCGGAGACCTTTTCATGTCTTTTGGGTCCGCCCAGAGTAATCGGATTACCGCCCTGTCTCCCCGCAGTCCGCGGCGGGGCCCTGGAGCCGCCCCGCCAGCGAGGACCCCCCGGCCTCTGCGCGGAAGGGGCCCCGGCGGCGGCGCAGAGGAGCCGCGGCCGCCGAAGCCGCGTCCTCTTCTCCAAGGCGCAGACGTCGGAGCTGGAGCGGCGCTTCCGCCAACAGCGCTACCTGTCGGCCCCGGAGAGGGAGCACCTGGCGGGGGTGCTGCGCCTGACGCCCAACCAGGTGAAGATCTGGTTCCAGAACCACCGCTACAAGATGAAGCGGGCCCGCGGGGAGCCGAGCCCGGACGCGCTGCAGCTGTGCCGCCCCGGCCCGTCGCGCTCCCGATCCTGGTTCGGGACGGGAAGCTGTGGGACCGGACCCAGGACCTGGAGGCGGTCGTCCGCTCCGGCCTGGCCCTGCCGCTGTGGGCCTGCTCCCCGCTGCTGCCCCCCGGGCTCGGGCCCGAGCAGGCCGGGCTGCCGTGACGCACCTGCCGCCGTGGACCTGGTGAAGCGGCCGTGGACCCGGGGACACGTGACGTGTCCTGTCCACGGACCCCGATTGTCGGGGACGGAGCATTTGCGCGCGTGCAGGCTCGTGTCCGTAGGTATTTCAGCATGAACACACACTCGCTTCTGTGGCTCTGGTGACGTTCGGATGTCGGTGCTGGCTTTGGAGACGCGCGTCCACAACCTCGACTGCGTCAGAAAAGAGGGACAAATGTCGCGTTCTGCTCTCCTGGTGCGTTTTCTGTCACTTTAAATGTCACGTTTACACTTATTTATTACGTTCTGTCTATCTGTGAGGCGGATATTTATGTTTGGAATAAAGGTTGGAGCAGATTTTGTGTTTGACAAAGTTGATTCAGCAGAAATATTCAGAACCAGCGTCCGGACGCAGGTTTGGGGAAAGATTCTCTGTTACAAGTGCTGACAAACATGGTGGATTTTAAACACTCAAACTCCACATTTCTACCAAATACCAGCCGAGATTTCGAGGAGAGGAAAAAGTCTGTTGGCAACTTAATTTTGTCGGGATTTAAGAACGTGGAAAAGTCTGAATTCTTGTTGACTTTAGACTCATTTTTTACATTAACAATGATCATTTTATTAAAACTGTCACCGATCTGAGAACAGCAAGAAAATCAGAAACAGAAAATAAAGTTTTTACCTTTGAGGCGCGGGAACGACGGAGGTGATGAAGAGGAGGATGAAGGAGTCTGAAAGAAAGAAAAAACCAACATTTTCAAATCAGAATAGCGACGAAAATTAATGTAAAAAACAACCACAAACAAACCAACAGTCATGTTTGTGAACCCGCCGCAGATTTTAATTGATTCACTTTCTCTTTTACTTTTTCAACATTAGACGGTGTGTGTTGTGTGTGTGTGGTAGTGTGGGGGTGTGTGTGTGTGTGTGTGTGTGTGTGTCTTGGGGGTCTCCTGTGTGCCAGAGGTCAGCTCATCCCGGAGGATGATGCTGGGGGTCAAAGCTTTGACAGTTATTCAGGGAGGATGAGAAAGGAATAAAAGGATGAAGAAGAAGAAAGGTGGAGAGATTAACCGACTAATCTGCTGTTTTTCTTTGTTTCACATCAACACAGAAACGTAAATTATTCATGTGGGAGGAAAAAACGGGTCAAAACATTTATACTTTAGGCTGGCCGGTTCCTTCCTTCATATTCATGGAAATCATAAAAACATTTACAGAGATTTTTAAAATTGAAATTCGGATAAACAGAATATTTATTCAAAAGTGGTTTTTAAACATTTTAAATAGAAAATCCAACCACTAATTATGTGCATTAATGCCTTTCATATGGAATTAAGACGACATTATTGTTACATGGGGGCGAGATTTAACGGGATAAATGAAGTGCAAGAGAAAAACAAATAATTTAGGGGAATTTAATCTAAAATGATAAAAAAAAAATAATTAAAAAGTCATCGTTTTAGAAGCTGTTCAGGGACGAAAAAGAGACTGTTTAAAACAACGTTTCTAAATGTGACAAAAACCACTATAGCTAACAGATACAATTTTAGTAATTTTTTCGTTTTTAGTACTGGGAAATTCCAATTTGGGAACATCTTTCGTAAAGGTTCCCAGTAAAAACCGACACGTTGTACTTTCGCGAGTTTTTCCCCGTGGGAAGTGTGCCGGGACCGGTTTAGATGCTGTCCAGGGCTCTGCGGGACGTTTGGCCCTCGTCACACCGAACGGCCCCTCGGGGTCCCGCCGACGGCTGCGGTGCGCAGACGCGCCTGCAGGCGGCAGCGGGACCGACGGACGGACCCGACCCGCGCGTCCCGGAGGTTCGGTTCTGGGAGGAGGTTCTGGTGCCGCGTCACCGGCTCAGGTGGCCCCAAACCCGCCGGACGCTGATTATGGAGGAACAGCCTCGGAACTCCCAAAGCTGCTCGGGATCGGCCTCCACCTGCCGCCCCAGGTGGGAAAGATCAACAGCGACTCAGCACGTGACGTCCGTCCAGACACGTGACGCTTTCAGTGGACGGCCAGAGAGAACAGGAGGGAGCCTTCAGCCGGTGGCCCCTGGGTGGCGCCCTAGACCACTGCATCCCTCCCTCCTGTTCGCTCGCTCACTCCCACACACACACACACACACACACACACACACACACACACACACACACACACACACACACACACACACACACACACAAGTCTGTAGCCGCTAAGTGGTGCTGGGCTGCACACTGGTGGATCACTCCAGGATGACCTTTGACCTCGGTCCTCTGCTGTAGGCCTGTTTTCATTCCCGTCCGGCAGCCTGAAGCGCGGGGTCCAGGTTCGAGGGGCCTTCGGGGGCCCAAAGGGGGAGGGGGGAGGGAGGGAAAGGCACCTGGGGGACCGATTTCAGGGCTGACTGGGACCGTTTTACAGGCGCTTTAGCTGAGAGGAGGAAAACAGTTGCTGGCTGTTTTTACAAACAGCTTTTCCAGCAGCCTGCAGCATTCCCGGACCCGGATCCTCATGATCAAATACATTTACATCGAGAGGACCTACCGCCGGTGTCCACCGGGGGGCGCCAAAGCGACACGTTCTCCTCACTCGGGTCGAGTCCAGGAGTACTCAACAGAATGGGGGAGGTGGTCCTCCTCCTCCTCCTCCTGCTCCTGGTCCTCCTGCTCCTGCTCCTCCCCCTCCCTCACGGCGAGGAGGTAAAGGACTCGTTCTGTTTCAGGAGCCAGCTGGTCCGGACCAGCCTCCCGGTTAAGTGGCTGTCCTTTGAGGAGGCCCCCAGGGGCCCCCAGCTGGCAGTGCTGGAGCTCCGGCTGGGTTAAAGACGGGAGACACAGGAGCAGCAAAGAAGCTCAGCGCCCAGGAGAACAGCTCAGGAGAACAGCTCAGGAGAACAGCGCAGGAGAACAGCTCAGGAGAACAGCGCAGGAGAACAGCTCAGGAGAACAGCTCAGGAGAACAGCGCAGGAGAACAGCTCAGGAGAACAGGGCAGGAGAACAGCTCAGGAGAACAGCGCAGGAGAACAGCTCAGGAGAACAGCGCAGGAGAACAGCTCAGGAGAACAGCTCAGGGTGGCTCTTCACCGGGGACGGAGGCCGCACACAGCACCAAAGACAGAGGAAGTGAACCTAAGTCTGGAGGACAGACGAGGATGTGGCTGACTCTGGTGGACGACAGGAAGGACACTCCTGTCCCACAAGGGTGTCCCACGTGAAGCCCCGCCCACCTGCCACTCACCTGCGCGTGTTCTTAAACTCCGGGAAATTCAAAAATCAATTTACATCAAACTTCGCTCTAGTTCATGTCCTAGTGCGGTTTTTTGCCACGTTGATGAGCTCAGATTCCAACTATAAACAGATGTGAACATATAAAACAGGAACCTCAACAGATAATAAACTCTTTTAAAATAAAGATTAGAGCCAAAACCCATCTGTTAGACATAGATAAACCCTTAAAATCAAACAATAACGATTAATGGAAAAGTAATAATAGGCTAAATGTATTATTTCTTAAATATAGTCTTGATATTTCAATCTTAAAGAATATAATAATTTCATTGATTATAAATGAGTTCTGAATTTAATAAAATCTGGCATTTATCTTCTCCTTCAAAATAAAAGTCCCCGGTGCTTCTGCCTGTAAAATAAGACCAAAACAGTGAGAAATGGCTTCTCGTTCCCTAAATAGTGAACTAAATAGTGCACTAAATAGTGCACTAAATAGTGAACTAAATAGTGCACTAAATAGTGCACTAAATAGTGCACTAAATAGTGCACTATTTAGTGCACTCGGCGTCCTGTGGTGAAGGGAACCGTTGATTTCGGACACACATTAATCCCGCAGTTCCCGCACGGCCACGCACTCGTTAAAGGTCTGGCGCACGGAAACTGGAGATGACGTCAGGTGACAAGTTGGCAGGTGATTGGCTACTTCCGGGAACCAATCAACCAATCAGAAAAGAGATTATTGCAGCAGTTAAAAAAAAGAAAAGAAAAGAAAAGAGAAATGAGATAGAAAGACAAGAAAAATAAACTGCTCAAATTAATTTAACCCTAAAATAGTTAAAAGAAACCGTTTTGGATTAAATGTCTTGGACGGAAATTATTCTGGCGCAGATTCTATAAAGACCTAAGTTTTATTTCCGTCAAAATGTTTACTTTTGATTTAAAAATAGAAGGGGTATGTTGTTTCACAAAATAAATTGTTAAAATATCCAAAAAGTAAAATAATTAAATGAAAAATATTTAAACATAAATGTAAAAAAGAAATGAAACGTTCACCTGCTAAAAAAACAATAGATGCTTAGTTAAAGATGTAAGTCTGTAGCCTGTTGTTGTATTACACCAGTAATAAACGTAAAATCTATTCAACGAACGTGTTTCCAAAAAATAAATAAAAGCAAAAATAATATTCTGCCTTGTTAATACACAAGTGTTAATATATTTCAGCTGGAATGCAGGTAAAACCTTCTGAAAACAATAGAAAAATACAAATGGGAATTTCATGGTTCCTGAAAACGAGATATTGATTATTTGCAGCTGCAGAAGGGAATATTTGATTGTTTAAATTACGTAAAACCTTCCCATAAAAAACGAAGGTAATTGTAACTTACGGAAGAGGGTTGGTTTGGTTTTTAATGGCTGATGAAAGTGAGGCGCGTTCAACCAAAAAAAGAAAAGTCAACTAAGGAAACGAGCAAGGCCCTGTGGTGGAAAACATCTGGGATATTTTAGGGAATGTTCCTTCTTTGAGGGTGTTTCTACCCAGAACTGTGAAGCGTGAACCAGCACGGGTGAGAAGAGAACCAACGTGCCTCCAGCGGTGGCATTTAGAGGACCCGATGCTGCTGCTGCAGCAAAGTTCGGCCAAGTTTTCCACGTCTGAGTAGGAATCAGAAGTCTGCTCCAAACCTTTCTACGCCTCCTTTGTTGGCTGCTGCCCGCGTCGCTCCGCCCCTCCCGAGAGTCGGAGTCCGGCGGGATCAGCACAACTTGGTCTCCTCCTGCATCCGATCAGCTGGACTTGCTCAGGGAGGCAGACGCAGCAAGGAGCCGGAGGGCGGTGAGGGGGACGCAGGCAGAGCCGACCTCTCGGAGCCCGGGCCGCATCATGTCCTTCAGCCCAAAGCACTCCACTCCCTTCTCCGTGTCCGACATTCTGAGCCCGATGGAGGACGGCTACAGGCGGTTCGGGAGCATGGAGCCCTCAGCGGGCTGCTTCAGCTCCTACCGACAAGCGCAGGTCTCCCAGGCCGGCCTCCAGCATCAGCAGCAGCACCACCCGCAGCCACACCTGCACCATCACCACCTGTCCTCCTCCTCCTCCTCTTCCTCGGCCAGCGCCGCTCTCGGACCCGGTGGGGCCTATCACGTCCCCCACGGAGTGCCGCAGTTTTCCGGCGGCTTCTGCAGCGGCGGCATGGGGGCGGCCGGGGAGCTGCCGTCCTACCAGGAGACGGTGCGGGGCGGAGGCGCACTGGGGTACGGCAGCCCGGAGCCCCGGTACCCGACAAGTGAGAACAGCCGGGCCGCTGCTGGGATCTCGCGTTGGGGCGCTGACGTGAAATCAGGATTAGTATCATCCAAAGAGTAAAGAAAAAACGTAATGAAATGCAACGTAATTTGATGACAAATCTCTGAGGTTACGCTCCAAATTTTTTAGTACATTTTTTTAAAAATCATATTCTTGGTGCGAAATCACGCCGAGGAACGTTGATAATAATTTAGCCGAATTTTCCTGTGAAGTTTCCAGGTTCGTGG
The DNA here is from genome assembly GCA_000180735.1 of Tetraodon nigroviridis. NCBI lineage: Eukaryota > Metazoa > Chordata > Actinopteri > Tetraodontiformes > Tetraodontidae > Tetraodon > Tetraodon nigroviridis. The sequence goes on along the minus strand of CAAE01014645.1, from coordinate 159,204 downwards.
GGGCCTCTGCGGGGATGCCCGGGATGGTGGGCGCTCTGGCCGGGATGGACTCCACCAAGCCCGTGGTGACGCTCCACGCCGCGCCGCGCAGGAAGCGCCGCGTGCTCTTCTCCCAGGTGCAGGTGTACGAGCTGGAGCGCCGCTTCAAGCAGCAGAAGTACCTGTCGGCGCCGGAGAGAGAGCACCTGGCCGGACTCATCCACCTCACCCCGAACCAGGTCAAAATCTGGTTCCAGAACCATCGCTACAAACTGAAGCGGCAGGCCAAGGACAAGAGCGCGCCGCCGCCCCAGGACGCGGGCGGCGGCGGCGCGGGAGGCCCCGAGTGCGCGGGGACAACCCGCTCGTCCTCCGTGTCGCCGGTCCTGAAGAAGGTCTCCAGCGGGCCCCACCAGACGGGGGGCCGACAGAGCAGCGCCGCGGAGGTGCTGGGAGAGGAGCTGGAGGAGCTGTCCCCCATGCCCGCCGCTCGGCCTGCACGCACACCTCAACATGACGCAGACGGACGCGGCGCTGATCGACTACACCAGCGGCATGATCAGCTCCAATTTACTGTACGGGAGGACGTGGTAGGCGAGCGGGAGCGGGAGCGGGGCCCCCGGGGCCTCGGGGCATTTCCGGAGAAAGAAGGAATTTCAAAAACTCTTTTTCTCCGCGTGAAATCTCAAGACTCGGGCGACACAAGCGGACTGAATGTTGGGAACATGTTCTGCCTCTTCCAACTGAAAAGTCGAAAGCGGCTTTGAGAAGCCTCGGCCCTGCGCAGGAGCGGCCGCAGGGCCGAGGACGCGCGGCGCTCCCGGCGGAGGGAGCCCGGCGGAGCCCCGGCGGAGCGGCGGGTCGCCGCCGGGCTCCGCCGGGCTCCGCCCGGCTCCGCCGGGCTCCCTCCGCCGGGCTCCGCCGGGCTCCGCCGGCGCTCCGCCGGGGCTCCGCCGGGGCTCCGCCGGGCTCCGCCCCTCCGCGCGTGTCTGTCACTGCTGGCTCTCCTCCGATCTGAATAAAATATTTTCCCTTTTCCCTTTCGGTGTTTCATGGTTACACTTTTTCACCGCTATTAAATTTAGCTCGCAAAATAAATTTGAAAAAGAAAATTATCTACCTGAGTCCGACGAAAAAAATGTAAAATAAAAACATTATTGTTCAATAACATAAGTGAATTTTTTATAACATCAAAATGTTAAAGATTGTAATAAAAATGGTGTTTTTTCCTATCAGAGGAGCGATTCCAACATTAGTTTGAAAGGAAAAAAGCACAGGACTCTTTGTCCTTAACTCACTTGTATTTGAACAAGTTTTACAGGCATACTCTTAAAAATCACAAGTACATAAAGATTGTTTTACCGATTTAAAAACGTAGAGGACAATAAAATGAAAAACCAAAAGCATGAAGGGCACCCTGCCCCCGCCTGCCTGTGTAGCCCAGGACTTTAGTTCCACTTGTATCTCCTGGAGGGTGGAGGGAGGGGGTAACCTCTGGAGCTGTAACCCTGAAGCACACAAACAAGCAGCTCAAGGCAACACAACTCCTTCCTGGTCCGCTCAGTCCTACTCAACACAAAACAACGGCGCTAACCCGCAGACGAGGATGACTTTGAGAAAAAGGAGAATTATGTGTGAAAACGGAGCAGGTCGTCTGCTCTCCTCCGGACAATCCGAAGCCTCCGGGTCGTGCCGTAAAGACTGCGGATTGACGCCAGCGGCTCGGGTAGAACCGGCCGCTGAGCCTAAAAAGGCGTCTCCACGGCTGAACTCTAGTTTTAAAAGCCACCTGGAGCAGCCAGTCAGAGCAGCTCGGTGTGAGTTCTGGTTGCTGCGAGCTCAGGCTCAGGCTCCAGCCCAAACTGGAGGGTCAGCGCTCCTCTGACCCGTTAGCTCTGGCGCTGGGAGCGGGGCCACCCCCCCCTCCCGGAGGCTGGTCTTACCTGATGCGGGGGCCTCGTCCGTCCCTGCGCTCGTCTCTGAAACGTCCCTGTGATCGCGCCACTCGTCTCTGTGCCGATCGTAGCGCTGCTGGTAGCTGCCGCGCACCGCCGCCGCCGCCACCGCCACCGCCGCCGCCGCGCCCACGGCTGGTGTTCTGCTGGTACGCCGACTGCTGCGCCTGCAGGGCCCGGTCCCATCCGTGGCCCCCGCCCCGGAACTGCTGCTGCTGCTGCTGCCTGCAGACAGAGCGGCGCCGCTCAGAACCGTCCGGCCGGGACAAAGACGAGGGGCACAGAAAGTCTCATTTCCCAGCAGGAACCTGGGATTTTGGTCAGATTCTGGGCTGACGGTGGGAGGAAGCTTAAACAGGGCAACTATTAGCCCGTTTACAAACACCAGATCTACTGTCAGAACAGCTTTCACAACATCTCGATTCAAGACTAAAAATGCAAAAATTCCAGTGCTGATTAGGAGATTATCTGGCTTTGATTTTAAATTTGTAATATCGGATATTAAGTTTACTACTGAGGAGCAAAACGACTAAAATGATTTGGTCTGTGATGAATAATTATGGGAATTTTCACATCTTGGAAAGGTAAACTCGTAAATATTGTTTCCACTTTGATTTGTTTCTGGCAGATGAAATGCCTTGGTAAATTTTGCAACTAAATTGGTTTAAAATAACAAAGCCACCTCAAGAATGAAAACTAGTGAAACAGAGGAGTGGGAGCAGAGGGCAGAGGTCGGATCTGCTGGCTTTCCAGGCAGCGGCTGAGACGTGGCGACCTCCGGCAGCCTCCCATCCAGGCGTGTTTACCGAGGACTCAGGCGCTCGGGGACAGAAACCAGCCTCTCCTGCCTGATGGCCGCGCCCGCTCACACCTTTGACTCCACCATCAACTCCGGCTGATTCACATATGGCTGGATCGGGCCTGGCGGGCCAGCCGCCGCCGCCGCCGCTCTGCAGCCCATCACCAGCCTCCTCTTTGTACGGAGGAAGGCAGGGAGCAGGAGGAGCGGCCCCATCCCTCATTACTGAAGCATGTCACACTCAGGACGGAGCTGGACTTAGCGGGGCCACGGAAGCCCTAATCCCCCTCTCTGCTCCAACTTTCCTCCGCATCTCATTTGCTCCCAGAGCAGCTAAAGAAACAGTTTTCAGCAGCTAATAACCCGCGGCCACGTCGGGCCACAATGGGCCTGAAAAGCTGGGGCTGATTAAGGGGTGGAGAGGCTGCGGAGCCGCCATCAGTGGGCGGCCTGCGAGGCAGCGGCGCAGGGAAGCGCAGCCTCCAGCTGCATTAGTGACGCCTCATTAGGCTGCACAAACCTCCTCCAGACAACGGGGCTGCAGCGGCGGGTGGGGGCCAGGTCCGGACCAGGAGCCAGGCCCGGACCAGGAGCCAGGTCCGCCGTGAGGCTGGCACCACAACACGGACGCGGCGGGCGCGGCGGCGTCCGCTCACCCACAGAACTCACCGTGAAAACTGGGGCTGGTGGTGGAAGGAGGGCGGCGCTCCCAGCAAACCGCTCTGTCTGGAATCTGTGGACAAAAGACAAGACGGTCACACACACTTCACCCAGCATTCCGCTGTGTGAAGGTCCATCAGGGAATAGCAGCATTCCCGGTCCCGGAAGAGTCTGGAGAACCTGGAAGCAGCAGCGTGAACCCAACTTTTTTAGACGTCAACACTGACCGTTTCCTTTTTTTGTAGACTTAATTCTTTTCTGTAAAAACATTTGATTATTCTTTCATTTCGTGTGTGTTTAATTACTCTGAAGATAAAGTCTGTCTCACAATCACAACGTTATCACCTGTAAACAATGAAAATGGTCTCAGTGGTCAAACAATATGAGAGAGAACGCTGCAGCTTCTCCGTTCAGAGGCCAAATCTGTCTCATGCCAGCGTTTCTTGACATGAAGTCAAGCGACTGAGATGGAATCGTGATGAAATCAAAGTCTTCTAAAAGGTGGAGCTGCGGGACAAAGAAGCACCAACATTTGCATTTTTTTTCTCCAGAAAATGGAATAAGCATTCAGCTGGCAGCTTTGTGGACACAAGTACCCTGGTTCCATCGCTGCAGGCCCTTCAAAAACACACACTTCAAAAAAATAGCTAACGGTTTCCTCCAGGTTCACTGTTGCCAAGGCGATGACCAGCTGCAGCCGCCCAGGATCAGGGGGGCGAAGGTCCGAGAGAGTTTAGAGTCAGTGGAGCCAACCCACCGGACCAGAGGGTTGGGGTCGCAGAGAACCCCCTCCACCAGTCAGAGAACCCCTCCACCAGTCAGAAGAACCCCCTCCACCAGTCAGAGAACCCCTCCACCAGTCAGAGAACCCCTCCACCAGTCAGAGGACCACCTCCACCAGTCAGAGAACCCCTCCACCAGTCAGAAGAACCACCTCCACCAGTCAGAGAACCCCCTCCACCAGTCAGAGGACCACCTCCACCAGTCAGAGAACCCCCTCCACCAGTCAGAGAACCCCCTCCACCAGTCAGAGAACCACCTCCACCAGTCAGTGGACCACCTCCACCAGTCAGAGGACCACCTCCACCAGTCAGAGGACCCCCTCCACCAGTCAGAGGACCCCCTCCACCAGTCAGAGAACCCCTCCACCAGTCAGAGGACCCACCTCCACCAGTCAGAGAACCCCCTCCACCAGTCAGAGAACCCCCTCCACCAGTCAGAGAACCACCTCCACCAGTCAGTGGACCACCTCCACCAGTCAGAGGACCACCTCCACCAGTCAGAGAACCCCCTCCACCAGTCAGAGAACCCCCTCCACCAGTCAGAGGACCCACCTCCACCAGTCAGAGGACCACCTCCACCAGTCAGAGAACCACCTCCACCAGTCAGAGAACCCCCTCCACCAGTCAGAGGACCCACCTCCACCAGTCAGAGAACCCACCTCCACCAGTCAGAGAACCCCCTCCACCAGTCAGAGAACCCCCTCCACCAGTCAGAGAACCCACCTCCACCAGTCAGAGAACCCCCTCCACCAGTCAGAGGACCCCCTCCACCAGTCAGAGGACCCCCTCCACCAGTCAGAGGACCCCCTCCACCAGTCAGAGGACCACCTCCACCAGTCAGAGGACCACCTCCACCAGTCAGAGGAACCCCCTCCACCATCAGTAAGTACACAGATCTGATCAGAGTCAAACAAACCAACAGACACGTTCACAACCTTTAAAAACAGAAAAATACTGAGAGCAGAGACAGGAACCTTCCTGGTCAGGAGGAGGGTGACTGGGGCTGATGGATTCCGATCAGAGAGGTAGAGCAGAAGCGCAGCTCGGACCTTGTGCTCTGTGGACGGGGTTGGACACGTCAGCAGCAGGGACAGACGGACTGCTGCTGGCACAACATGCTTTTCTTTGGCTGGTCCAGTTTCACGTTTGATTATCTCGTCTGCCAACAAACTTAAGTGGACCACCCAGCCGGGCTCCAATTATAACTGCGCCATGCTCCGGCCTTCTTTTCCTCCTCCACGGATGACTCAAAGGAGAAAATCACAAGTGGACACCTGTCAATCTCCTTAATTAACAATGATCTGAGTGTGTATAGGCCTCCAGTCTGCAGCAGACAAAAGCCAACAAAGGATTACGCTTTCAATCCTTAAAACACGCTGCGAGCACTGTATTAACACCGGGATTACAACCACGCTAAACAACTAAACGTCTCTCTCCAGCCTTTTTCAATTAGATCAGCGACTGTTTGACTGGGCTCGTCCAGCAGCGGGACCGGAGCGGTCCACAGAACCTGCTGACAGAAAGGAGCAGGTCCGTCCCTCAGGTCCTCGGCTGGGACGGCTTTTAAAAATCACCTCCTTCACTCTCCAGAGGTTTCGGTCCCTCCCGCCGACCGAGCGCCATGTTTCTGAGGGAGGCTGCGAGCGCAGGGCTGTGTTTGTGCAGGCTTTGTTAGCGGAGGAGTCTGGCAGCCAGGCTGGGCAGCCTTTATGTGCCGTTGTTCCCCTGAAGTGGCTGAGAGTTGGGAGGCTTAGTGGCCACTGTGGCCGCTGGATGATTCTGTTACTTTTCTGCCCTGGTTAAAATTTGGTGTCAGGACAATAATGGCCACCAGCAGAGACTCCCCGGCTGGTTATTAAACACCAGCTGGTGTGGGGGTCCGGCACAAAGGCCTCAGCCTGTTTCCGAGGCAGCGTGTTGACTCATCACGGCAGGAGGTAGCAGCAGCGTCAAAGGGGGAAGTTAACTTTGGTTTCAACCCTCTTCAGAGCGCAGCGCACACCCAATCAAACGGGATCCTCCCGGATGCTTTTATCAGAGGGGCCACTGTGTCCAGCACAAGCACTCCACAGTCTCATTACCAGCCCAGGTCTCCCACCACGTTAATCAGCAACCAACCAACATCCCCCCAGCAGAAAAAAAAGGACACAAAAGCAAAAAGGAGCAAAGCCTGCGGTGATTACTGGCTGAGCGGATTGGCCCTGAGAAAGTGGTTTCTGGACAAAAGCAGGGCTCTGGGCTTCTGCAGCAGGAAGACGTCCACTTGTCTGAGGGAGCGCTCCGGTGCCAGTGGCACCACGTTGCTAACCAGGGAAAAAAGGTTAATTATTCTAGCTGCTGAATTCACATGCAACCTTTCTGCACAGTGACCACTTTCTGAACATGTGTCGTCTTTAAACGGGCAGAAATGAGCTGAAATTAAAAATTAAAGGATCAAACAATCGACCACTTGATTAATAAAATTGTAAAGATGAAAACCAGCACGTTTCTCTCTCTGAAGCGGCATCCTCTGTGTGCTAAAAGCAAAATGCTTTTAGACCCATTTGATGATGGTATTTTTCCAGCGATGATGGGAAATAAATGTAGAGCAAGTGAAATAAAAAGAGAATGTCCCAGGCTAATAATTGGCAAGTACAACATTAAGAAGCAGCGTCAGAGGCCAGCGTAGGTGCCACCGCAATCCGGCGGAGCCAAAAAACCCCATTTACATCAAGTGCCATCAGAACAGCGACAACTCCCCCGCACACCATCAGTGGGCCGGAGAGATTATTCATCTACTTGCAAATTGGCAAATCAAAGTCAAACTGGAGGAGGGCTGGCAGAGGAGCGCTGGGCCGAGCGTGATCAGGAGCCAGGAATGAGATTGTGCCCGCGTGTGTGACGAGCCACTCCAACAGCCGTCACATGGTGAGGAAAAAAGCCTCCGGCGCGCTACTGTACACGGCTTCCCGAGCACGGAAACACCCTCGCCTCAACACATCGCTCCAGCCTGGCTTTTTAATCATTTCTGATCAGGTCGTCAGGGAGTGAGTTATCGCTGGAGCTTTGTGTGTGTTACCATGGGAACAAAAAAGAAAAGAAAAAAAAGCAAAATTAAAGAGGCAACACGTAGCAAACTCTGATTCTATGTATGTAAGCGTTACGGTTCTGCTATGAGGCTCAGGGGGAATCAACCCCTTCATCCTGGTGTGGGGTGATAGTCAGAGGCTGCTGTGGAGCAGATACCAGCTCATAGCGGCCTCGTTCGTGGAGGACACCACAACACCAACTTGCACTTGTTTGTGACACCCACGAAAGCACCAGGCCACTGATACGCCCGGCTCACAAAGCAGCAGCAACTCATGAAGAATGGCAAGCTGCTCATCCAAGGTTGGTAAGTCTGCAGAGCCGACCACCGATGGAGGTCTATTCAGAGACACACAAGGTCCTCCTATTCACCCACTACACCTTCAGCCACGTTCCCACAAAGACACCTGCCTCTCCCTCAGGCTCAGGGTATTTACACCTCTGAGAAGACGAACACACACCACACCAACCTGTGGGACGCTGCCATTCACAGACCTCTCAGTTTTTAATAAAGAAGAATGGAACAACATTTACCCGACCGCCATCGCATCGCTCTTCTGTTTTCTGTTGTGACGTACAGAAAGATTCTTTAGCATCCCACTTCAGATCCACAAAGACTGAGGTCACCGATAAAAGAACGCCCAGATGTGAGACGCTAACGCGTCCACGGGATGCTAAAGTCAGCATCTTTCCCTGAAGATGCTGGACGGTCGTCATGGTGAAGCCAGCTCTGAGCTGGAAAAACAGGCGGGCAGAATCTGATCAGTTTGACCCAAAAGCCTCAGGTCAGAGGCTCTGCCCTGTGACCTCAGTGTACCTGAATGTCCCTCTGTGAGGTTAATAAAGTCTATCTTCTGATCTAAATCAGCAAACAGAACTGAGTCATGCACGTGTGTGTGTGTGTGTGCGTGCGTGTGCGTGTGTGTGTGTGCGTCTTACGCTGGAAAGGTTGGTGTCCGCCACCACGAGGAGGGGGGTAGTTTCCCTGGTGGTAGCTGCTCGGTGGGGGGGCGTTGCTGAAGTGCCCTCTGCCGTGGCCTGTGTTCAGACTGTGACTGCAAGCAGAGAAGAGGCCATTTCTCCTCCGAGACAACCAAGACGTCCCGTCCTTTCCTCAACCACCTCCTGGGTCGCCGTGTTAGAGACCAGATGAAGAAGCTCCGCTCAGCAAGGCCACTGAAACTAAGACTGTGTATAGGTGGAAAATAACAACCTGAAAAGCAGCATTTGCGGCTATGCTAATTAGGTGGCAGCCAGGTGAGACACAGGCAGATGTTCAGTTCCCCACACTTCCTCAGTGATAACACACACATGTGGAGGAGGGATCTGGGATCACAATCAAGGACAGCTGCTTAATGAGGACGGTTCCCAACATTTAAACACATTTTCCTTTTGGAAGTGCTGAGCTCCTCTCTCTGAGGATGTCTACACTCACCCACCGGACAGAATTATTGAGATTCATCATTATTCATAAAACAGCGCAGATAAAAGACATGAGGAAAATCCGAGGGGTTCTAAAAGGGATCGACTGGGTCTTGTTGAAGACACTTTGTTTAATTTGGACAAATTTGGACTCTTTACATCTGGTAACTTTGGGACTTGTTTGTACTCATCACATTTAAGGGTTTGCAGGACAATTTTGCGGCTAAAAAAGCTCAGCTGGACTCAGCGGACCCAAAGAGGTGGGTCAACGGGAAGACTTACCCCAGAGCTCGGAAGGAGGACTGGTCCAGACGGGCCTGCTGTCGGTTGGGGTTGAACCCCAGCTGGGGCCTCCACGAGCCCCGGTTCCCACCCCTGTCCCAGTCTTCCGGCTTCAGAACATTACTTGGAATCCTGGAGAAAACAACACACGTGAAATTTAAAGTCATTTATTCCAAATGAGAAGTTATGAGTAAAACTCTAAACTTTATTTACTCAAAGCTACAAGAAGGTGATCATCACATGAACAATAAAAGCAGACTTGAATAAAAGGAGATATTTTGAAAAAGGCAGTTTGAAAGGAAAGCTCACTTGGCCTTTGGGAGGAGAGTGGCCTTGAACACAAATCCATCAGGATACTGCGGATCCCTAAATTTCACTCTGCAAAGAAAAACAGTGAGCTGATGTTGTGTATCAGGTTCCTGAGGGTGTGAGGAGCCCCTCACCCCCCCTGGAGTGGAGGAACACTGTTCTGGAGGAGCAGCAGCGCTGACACCACACACACGTCAGCAGTGACTGAAGATGGCCATCGTTAGCGGCCAGAGTCCACTTTTTTGAGCATCTCTTACCCAACTGAGTTGTTCTGTGTGATGTCTCGAAGTGTTGGGATGGGTGAAATCACCGTCCTGAAGGATAAGGATAAATTACACCATCTTAAGTAAAAACTGATCACAGTATCCACTTCTGAGTAGCTCCACCTGCTACACAAACGTTGGGAGCAAACATGGAAAGGGTAGGAATGAAGCCAGTATTCCTTACTTATCTGGTAGAATAGGGTCGTCATCAAGATTTAAAGTACCTTGGATTCCATGGCACAAATCTGCTGGGATCTCAGTGCCCTGAGGGAGAAAAACAGCCAACAGGAGGACAACTACCCATTATTGAGAGAGACAGAACTGTAACCTTCACACAGGCCACGTCGGAAGGCTGGAAAGACACACACAAGGTTCCGCAGAGGCTGACGACGAGGGTACCTGCTGTGGGCCCTTACCTCAGTGGCTTCTGTACGGTACAGCTCCTGGATGAAGTCGTAGAGCAGGTGAGCCTTCCCCAGGAAAATAAAGTCGCTGCCGAGGCTGTTTCTTTTTTCTGGTGAGCAGGGAAGATGACAGGAACAAAGAAGAACTACTGAGGAAGCTGGAGATCTGATTTAGGTAGAATATTTAAATGATTCTTTTATTGTAAGTCGGTCAAAAAGTCATTTTAAACAGAAGGAAGTTGGCATTTACTTCCCCTTCTGTCCATTACATGTATAAAATTCATGATTTACTAAAAATAAGATTCATGAAGATGAGGGAATTTCAGCCCAAACTGAAACTGTTCCTGAGGTGGAAATGGACACAAATTAAAGACGTCCCCAGAGAATCAGAGCGCTTTAGAGCCTTTCCTCACCTTCTTCAGGTGTGAGGTCTGGATAGACGTCTGCTAGTGCTGCTCTCAGCCGACGCTCATCCACAAAGGGCAAAAGGGCAACACCTTCAAGATAAAACGTGACAAATCACAGCAAGTCAAACACACACACGCGCACACACAAACCACGACCACTGGCGGTAGGACGGAATCCAGAGGAAGGACTGGACTAAAGCTTCCACACTCACCCTGCCACGCGTACTTCTTTCCATTGAGATCAATAGCAAAATCCTCCGGGTAGAAGTCAATGATGGAAGAGTCCTGCAGCAGAAGCGTTCAGTTAGACGGACATTCGTGCACACGCTGAGGTGACTCAGGCCTCCACACGTACTGGACTGCTCATGAGGTTTCGCCAGGTCTCAGGCAGGAAGTTGCCGCTGGCGGCAGGAAACACCCCCATCAGTTGCTCCAGTGGCTTGAACTGCACAAACAGACAAATTAGATCCAGGATTCTCAGCAGTCCAGGCGAGCTGCTGCTGAGAGCGGCCCACTGGTTGTGCTGCTCCCTGGCGTGTGTTTAAGTGCTCGTGGTCACACGGCTGTGACGCAGTGAAAGCTGCTCCTCAGAGCTGAGCGCAGGAACTTGCTCAGGTCGGTACAGCCAAAGCTGCTTCCAAACTATGATGAAGTAAGAGTGTATGCTAGGTGTATGTTGTGTGTCTCTAGCATTTTAGCTGCAAATGCTTGGAAGGAAAAAAGGTCATGTGTCGTCAAAACTGGTATTTAATACCCATATGCCCATAAAACAGAGATTCCAGAAAAGGTTCCTGTCTTACTGGTTTTGTCCCCTTCTCAAACTCCGAGAACATTCCTTTAATGTCCTTGAAGTCGGAAGCAAACGGGGCGTAATGGAATGGGAAGTACCACTTCCAGGAGGCGCAGCCCTGCAGAGACAGTACATGAAATCAGTTTTAGATCCATCAGATGCAAAGCTGATAAAAAAAGGAGGTTTGTGTGGTTGATAAAATCAGTCACTTCCAAAAATAACCAACTTGTCACTTTAGAGGAATCTTTCTAGCTTTAAAATAGATCAAATGTTTGATCGACTTGGAAGTAGCTCAAATCTGATCTGTGCAGGGAGACAAAACAACGCGAAAGCAAAGTGAGGGAACTCTGTTTCCTGACTGAATCACTCTCAGCACCAGGAAAGGCCCCGGCTTCAGGACCCAGAAATGGACCCTTTTGTTGCTGGATTCCAAACTGATCCCGTTTCTGAAGCATGTTCCTGGACAGATTTAAAAAGCACCCGCTCGGATGCTCTCTTGTGCTCGACAAGATTCCGTTCCTGAGCTCAGCATTTCTGCTGAGAGGCTGCAGGGAAGAAGAGCACCAGAAATAAAAGCAAGTAATCTGCAGCTCCAGCATGGGCGCCACTTATCCTTCATTGACAAACAAATGTCAGAGCGAAGGACCTTCGCTTCCCACAATCCACCTCTGAGGAGCCCTCACACCTCAGCTCGTCTCACCACTCTATTATTAAAGATGCTCATTCAAATGATAATATGGGACTTTACCATGATAAAGGCGAGAAGAGGCAGAAATCCGCTGCATTTAAATAATCGCACAAATGATTTATGTTAATGCGGCTAAATGTTTTGGAGAAATTTGTGAGTGCAGCCTGCCGACGCCAGACCTAACAAGCTACATTTCCTTGCTGTCTGAAATCAGCTGGCAGCAGAATTAAGAACGGCGTTTTCATGTTCATGTCCATGTCCTAATCAGAGAATCGTCTCAGCTCTGTAATCAACAAGCAATTTCAGAATCAGTGGCTCCAGCGACTGAGCAACAATCAGCAGCTACAGTGGAAACAGGACTAAGTGCTGAGAAGCGTTCACTCCTGGACCAGGGGACTGTTGGACAAGGCTGCTGAGGACACAATAATCATCTCCGTTTGATAGACGGATACAGGTCTGATTAATGATAAACCCATCAAATTTCAGTTCTGTATTATCAAAGAAAAACGCATCAGCTGCTAATAAAAGGAACAAATCTAGAAAACAAAAGGTAGAACAGAAGAGGCAGTGAATGAATTTAGCCTCCGATCGCTTAGCAGGGTGTGCGTGATCATAACTGAGCCGACAGAAGTGTGAATGTGTGACAGCGGGCGGCAGACACGTCCCGGTCCTGCCGAGGGCCTGGCTAATGAATTCAGCCGAGACGGCTCAGATGGGCCAACATGTGGAGTCAGAGAGCTTCTCTGCTCCGCCTCAAATCCTCTCTGGATGTTCTGAAGAGCCCAGGGCCACTTACTTCATTTCAGGATAAAAGATCAATATTTCACAACAATAAAATGATTTGCTGCTGGATCACAGCGCCGAAAACAGGCTCAGCTATCAGGCTGAAAGATGAGGCCACCAGTCAGACACTGGATCTGGGAGGGATGGTGGCAGAGCAGCAACATGGAAGGATGTCAGCACCCACGTGCCACCAGTGTGGAGTTCTTTTAAACCAGCTGGGCTCCCTGGCTGCAGAGAGGAAACCACCAACAACCAACAATCCAACCACTCCTGCTGACCTTTCTCGCGGTCCAATTCTTGTAGATGAGATTCACTTTGTTTTTTTTCAAGACTTAAAAAATAAATAGATGACTGAAGGACTGGTGGAGAACACACTTGTGATTCTGCCATTTCAGAACTAGAGTTAATGAAATAAATTAACAGCTTTTATACCTCTGGATGAAGACAGGACCTTTTAATTATACCTATTAATGCTGCTGAAAGTGAGAGTGTGGAATTGCAAAGAGTAGCCCTATTAAAGAGTTTTTTAAAGGTCACAAGGACTCTGCCGGCCTGTCCATCACGTCACAGCCACTTTTAAGCCTCAACTGGTGGGAAAAACTGTCAAGTCCAACAATCACTTTTTTCAGTATGCCTAAACTGAAACAATGGTTTCCAGGTGAGAGCCAGAACCTGCACACCTGCAGCTCATTTCTGCTGCAAACCTGATATTTGGCTATTTTTATGTTTTACGCCTCCCCAGACAAAACCTGCCAGACGCCCACAGAGGAGGAGCATACCTGGTAATAGTAGCGCAGAACCCAACAGAGACCCTCCACGTAGGACTGGACCACCTTCCTCCTGAAATCCTCGTCCATCACGTCCACGTCAAACTTGTTCTTGTAATATCTCTGTTTCCAGCCTTCCTCCCACAACCTGCAGCAGACACAAACAGAGGCGGCTCGCTGAAGACCAGCGCACAGGAGAGTACCGCAAACGCAACGCAGCTGCAAGCCCACAACAGAAAATAATGAAATGGGTTTAAACAGAGGCGTAACTGAAGCTAAAACGAACAAAGGTGGAAGGTTTGTGCAACTGTAGGCACAGAAACAGTCCTGCAAAGTCCTCAGCTAACGGTTAACCTCAGACAGATTTGCACCAGTGACCTTTGTGACCCAGAAAGGTAAATGTTTACTGGGCCTGATGGCTGCTGTGTAAATATAGTCACATCGGAAATTCTTTTAAAAATGAATACGTTGTTCCTCTACTGGCTGCAAAACTTGCACAGTGCTGCTGGAAGAGTTTAATGGCTTTGACTTGGCACACATAATCACGGCTGTCCAGCATCTGCGCTCTGAATCTGGGGAGGGCCTGTGGGGAGAGGCAGGAAAGCCTCCATGAATACCAATTTAGCCCCATGGATTTAGCAGCTTTGATGAGTGTGTCAGAGGAATTTACTCCAATATTCCTACTTTCCATATTAATGATGTAGAGGAGGAGGTGAAAGCTGCTCAGCAGAGGCGTGAGTGTGTGTTTAAGTGTGTGTTTGTGGCAAAGAGTTAAACAGCTTGTGCTGCAGCGAGCTGGCATTAATGAGACCACCTCTCCGGGTGCGTTTGGTAAAGCCGTGCTTCCTCTACTGGAGCCGGTCTGCAAAGATTTATTTTCTATTTTTTTAACTTCTGCAGATTGTTTTGAACTAAATTTACAACGGCTTAACTGAAGGATTGTATCAAAACAGTTTAATAATTGGCTATTGGGAGACCGTTTATATCCTCAGAATAATAGCCCACTGTTCTACATCTGCACAAAACATCTGAAATATTAAACATTTTGCATGTCAGAGCAGCACATTTGACCAATCACATAACAGCGGAGATTTTAGATGTGAATAAGGTCCAATCTATTCAAGTGTTGCTAATAACACCATTAAACATGACAACCTGACACCTAGCTTTAGCAGGTGCTGTTTCAGCGACCCGGTGCAGAGACAGGAGCCTTAAACATGATCTGCTGGTAACAGCGTGTGTGTTTAGCGCTGGTTTGGTTCCGGGCCAATTTACCTGACGTTGTCTTCAGGCTCCGGTTCGCTGTCACTGTCCTCAGCTTTCCTCTTTGCTCCTCTGCTCTCTGGGCCACTGCTCGGCCATGTAGATGACTGGTCAGAGAAGAAAGAATAGACAAAAAAACCTCTACATTTTTCTGAAGATTGATGTGAATCTAATTCAGTAGCAGCCGTCATAGGGGAGCGTCAGACATGAGCTGAGCTGTTGCTGGATATGTTGATTTTCTACTTCTGAAGGAGCCGATAAAAAAGCCCACTCTAACACAATGTTCCTTTTTATGAGCCTTTTGTGCTCTTTTATTCATGTGCTAATGCATAACTACCTACTGTTGGTTGATACGTTTAACACCACACGCAGCTCTATGGATTAAATACAGATAACAGATTAAATAAGAATAAAACTTTGTGACATGTTAGGCACAGCCTTGACCAAACAAAGGATTATTAAAAACCTTTCACATCTTTATTATGAAAAAAAAAAGCATTGTTCTTCTATTGCGGCTGATAGTCTTAGATTATTCTACACAGAATTTTAAAACTGGTTGCTCAAAATTGCAGATCAGATGTAGTTTTCTGATAAATAACAGAGCACACGTTAGACTTACATTGCCCCCATTCCTCATGGCAGCCTTCAGTGACTGAGCAGCATTCTGCAGGAAAAAAAGCATCATCACTGTGACAACAAAAGCCATCATCCTCCCCACTTTCAGTTTATTTAGGAACGACTGTGTCTTCATTTCAAAAACCCACCATACCAACACATGATCGGTGGAGGATATGCATGTCACTTTAACGACCCACAGTTGCTCATTCATCCGTTTTCATCTTCATCGGCGTTTCAGTGGGGCTTTGATCTCAGCAGGAAGCCCCAGAGCCTCCCCCTCCTCCTCACCATTCCAGGAGAACACAAACACTCCCTCGTGCTAAAGATACAATGTCTCCAGCATGTCCAAGAGTCTGTCCAGCTACACCAAAGTGTGGGAGGCACCCTGGACACGTGCACAGACCCCCTCTGCTGGCATGTTTGGATCCAGTGGAGCATTAGCGCTTCACTAATCCCTCCGTCTGAACTGAAACTAAGACTATTTGGACTTTTATTACAACACAATTAAAAGATTATGATGTAATCTTAAATGGCCTCTGATGGGACCAGACTGTGGCTGACATATGTGATAAGGACAACAAGCGAGTCTACCTTGTTGTGCTGCTCCATGGACTGCTTCCTCATCTCATAGGCCTGGTACCGAGCGTTCTGGACCGCCTCGGGTTGATCCCTGCCCCCCAGGGCATGGGGAGTAAACTGGCCTGTGGTCAGGTAAGCAGGGCCCCGCTGCTCCATCTAGGACACCAAACAAACTTTTGGCTATCGCTCTCATTCAAGCCTTCGTAGAGTAACATGGTTTTAGCCAACCTTCATCCTCTTTTTCTTCTCTCTCATTCTTCTTTTAAAACCTTCCTGAAAAAAAAATACAGAAATGACGGTGGCAAAAGAACCACAGAAGACAAGGTAAACTAGCTGGGGTAAAACGGTAGTATTTTAAACTGTTGTGATCAGAAAATACTGATTTAACCCCAGTAAAGAGTCTGAAGTTAGAAACGAACAGTGCTGGATTTATTCTTCCCAGGTCCACAAAAAATAGCAGAAACACTCTACTGCAGTTTAAAAATCTGAGATAATGTAAAATATACAGTTTCCTGGACCTGGACATGATATTATAAAGATTGAAGAAGAAAAAAGATGGAAAGAGCACACGTGTGCCGCCCTCTTGTGGCACTGTGATGACACAGCATGTCTTTACAAGACTCAGTACGATGATCCGAATTAAACACTAAAATTAACACTAAAGTCAGGTAAAATAATCACCAGATTTATGGTAAGATAATATTTTTAAAACCAGCCAACAGCAAACAATAACATTCTGAAGAGCAAACACTGTTCCAACCCTTCAACATCCAAATGTTTGTGTGTCAAACGTACTTCGTCCTCTTTGCGTTTCTTGAAGATGTTGTCCTCAGCCACACCCACTGCCTGCATGATCATTTCAACTCGCTCCAGCTTGACGTAGCCATTCTCAGTCAGATAGCCCTACGTTTAAAAAAAAAAAAAAAAAGGTGAGGAAACCCCAACAGCAGCAGACGAGACAAGGTCAGAGGTGAACTCACCCCAGTTTTGTGCACAACGTCTTTGTAGATGTTGACCAGTCGATCGATGGCTCCCTCTCTGAGAAAACAACCAAACGGGTCAGGATGTTTTTAGTTCTTAACAGGCCGCTGAAATCTTGCCCAGACCTGATTTCCAAGGACGGCAGGTGTGGAAGGAAGTCGTTTCCCACAAAGAAACACATGAAGACCCAATCGTCCACACTCCTCTCAAAGTCAAAGGGGAACGGCAGGCTGGCCATGGTGAGCTCTCGGGCCAGGTACTAAAGACAAGGTTCCATTCAAAATTCTTCAAAAGAACACAAAAATCTACTGGTGATAAAATCGTACCTCACGCAGCACACAGAGCCTGATAAATATGAACTCCTGCTCTGCAACTGGCATCGAATCTGCAAACTCATCATGCTGGAAGAGAAAAACCTGATTTTAGCTCACCTGCATACTCAGCCTATCAGCCTGGGCAGCAGATGGTGCTCACCTCTCCTTTCTTCTCTCTGGCTGTGCCCTGACAATCCTTGATTTCATGGCCCAGCTGTCCGCAGAGAGCACACGGTCGGGGTTTGTTGGGCTTGAACTCCTCTCTGATGATGGTGAAGTTGGGCTCGTGGGTGGCCAGGCCCAGCATGATCAGATCAGCTGAAACGGAAGCTCTTATTTCACCACCAGCTGACAACTGTTGTTACATTAACACATGGATTTAATGACAGATTCTCCATCTGAGGAGTTTAAACCTCACCATCAGCTCCACACAGACAGTGGTGTGTGTTGGGGTCATGGTTAGGTTGAGCTGTCAAAAAGAAGAATTACCAATCAGCATTGCAGGAGAAAAAAATAAATAAAATGGCAATTAGGACATGTAGACATCAGTTTAATACATTTTACACCAAAAAGGAGGAAATAAATTCCTCCTACATCATACATACACAGAACCTTTGTGCGTACCTCTTTGCCTGCGGATGAAGTCCATGATCTTGTGCTCACCCTCCCCTGGAACACTGGCATCAGACAGGAAGACCTGGATCAAAGTTGAGGGAAAAGTGACCGACAACCACACGATTACCAAACAGCATTTTCTCTAATATTCCCTGTTGACAGGAAGGAATCGCTGCTTCCACAGGTTCTCTCACGGTAATATTCCTCCAGCCTGGGTCATTGTTGAGCCTGTCAGCGATGTAGTACCGCAGACATTTTGCCAGGTTGTCCATGAATTCTGTCCCCTGAAAAGATGCATTTCAACACTGTAAATTTGCAGCTACAAGTAAATGCAATAAAGAGACTCTAAACATGCCACCAAGGGAGGAGGCTATGTGACAGACAGGATTTGTTTGTTTGACTGTTAACAGATTTTAATGAAATCTTCTGAAAATGCTACTTATGGGCCAACAAACAGACAAATTTTAAAACTTTTACTAATTGTTTTAGAATCTGAGGGGGCAAGATCCAAATAACTTAGATCATAGAAAAAACAAATATATACAACATCTACAGATAAACGATACTACTACCACATCATAATATGTGGGGAAAAAGGCCTTTTGGTGGAGGTCTGAGCTCATGCGGGTTTTTTCTAGTTTTATAATGCTGAGATCCACAAAGGGGAAAAAAAACCTGCCAAATTCAACCGTGATAATTTATTTAAGCATAAAAATAGTTTGTTGTACTGAATGTGGTGCTGAGTTTACGTATCCGGAGTGATGCAGTTACTGTCAAACCTTTCTTTAATCTCCTCAGGTGGAATGATAACCTACCTACAGACAGAAAGACTCAATTAAAAAATATTCTCACTTAGAAATATAAAAATTCAAAAAGTTTGTTAGGTAAAAATAAGGTGTAGAAGCAGATAAAAAGAGCCAAGTGTTGTCTAAATCATGCTCTGTGTTAACCATGCTCAGTAATGCAAACATAAGTTGCTTAGTTTAAACAGCCAAAATCCCACCACAGCAGGAGAGGTCACACTTCCACACACGTGACAGAGATTTGAACCACCCACCTCGCTGGATGACCTCCTCCCTGATGCGTTTCTTCTCTTCAACCAGCTCTGCTCCTTCTTTGGAGGCACGGAACCGCCGCGAGCGCTGCTGGTTCATTTTGGCGCGTGGAGCCTGGCAACAGGAAAATTGGCAATAAGAAAAAAATTACTACTTAAAAAAAAGCTCTTACGCTGCCATTTTCTGAAATTTTAAGTTACTTACCACTCCATCAATGGCCATATAAAGAACTCTTCTGGGCCGCACAATATTGAAGAGTCGGTCAATATATTCAAAAATGGCAACCATCATTTCATCTTCATTTTTGGGAGCAGGTCTGTGGAGAAAACAGTTCTGAGTTTCACAAACATTTTAGTCCATTTAATAAACTCTAATTCAATTATTTTTCAAATTCAATCCTAATTACCATGACAATACCTATAATGACGCGGATCTCAAATTCTGTTGTTAAGTGAAACCTTCTAGGATTCAACAGTACACTATGTGCTCTTAGAGTAATTTAAATTTCTAATGTCCAGTGTCCAATTTCTAAAAAAGATGCCAATTATCTTGAATATGAGGACTGAAGTCTTGCTCGAGGGATCAAGTTCCCGTCAGCAGTACAAGGTAGATCCTTACTTGTCTTCTGGATGTGTACATGGATGGATGATGCCATTCATGTCCAAGTACAGATTATCAAACTCCACCTCATTGGGGTTTGGTCTGGTTGTGTCTACAGGAATCCGAACCCCATTACATTCTTTTCCCTGTGGAGACAGATATTAGTTTTAGTGAACCCGTCCAAACTGATACCACAAAGCGTGTTTACAAGCGCGCTGCTAATTACGCATAAAGCACAAAATATTACTACTTCAAGATTTCTAAATTATCATCCTTGTTTTTCGGAACGACTCTGCTAACTTTTCCCAGTACAAAACACTTAGAAATTTGTCCAGTCTATAAAAAGTACAATCTTTTTAAAACAACACAACAGCATGTAGCTTGTTTTCACGTCGTGTTTACTTCTTAGAACGAATGCGTTTATTGCTAAAAGTACTAAAAATACGGGGGCGACGAAAGTCCTAACGTCTGACTGATTAGAAATGCCAATTTCAGCGGAATTTCAGTGGAATAAAATTCAAAAGCAAAAAAATACTCCGTAAAACCCTGCCTGCTATCGCTAACCAACAAACCTCCGGTAGCATTGCTACATACATACCTTCTCCTCAACACAATGTACAATTATTGAAGGATATTTGCGGCTAAGCCAGCGGAAAAATGCAGGGACTCCCATGCCCGGCGGTAAACCGGAGAAACTGGAGCTTATAAAAATATGAACAAGTCACGAGAGGGTAAAAGTTACGAATAAAATCACAAAATCTCTGCGAGGCTGTCCAACTATGCTAGTGCACGCTGTTAGCCATGACCTTTGGGTATAGCTTCCGGTTTCATGTGGAGCATTTCCGGAAAATCACAAATGGCGCCGATAAAAATCACAGCGTAGCTAGTGGCCATGGGGGGTACTGCGGCCTCGGAAACCACCTGAAGACAGGATGGTACTACCGCTCTACTCACTGAATCCGCCTTGTAAGTGCAAATTTGATCAGATATGTATTTGGTCCCAATACAGAAAAGGGCCCTATGTCTATTTAGTGCGAGAAATACAATTTAATACGATTTATCTGTGTACAAACTAAAGGGATCTGAGGCATA
Organism: Tetraodon nigroviridis; assembly: GCA_000180735.1. Lineage (NCBI taxonomy): Eukaryota > Metazoa > Chordata > Actinopteri > Tetraodontiformes > Tetraodontidae > Tetraodon > Tetraodon nigroviridis. The sequence continues at coordinate 138,731 of CAAE01014645.1, read as the reverse complement.
AAAATACACTATTTAAAAAAGTATATATATATATATATTAGGCCCCCCTTTCTAGTATGGGTGACATCCACAGCGGTATTATTAGTGCAAAGAGCCACTGATGGAAAACGCTTAGCCCACACTGAAGCGGCCATTCCTAAACACATTTACACCTGAGCAGCAGGCGATATCACAGCCGCCATCTCAGTGTTTGTGAGAGACTCAGATGAAAAGATAAAGAAATGGGATGTAAATGACGGCGCTCCGCAGCAAACCTCCCAGCTCAGGAATGTGGGCCCAACCTTTGATTAGATGCAGATCAAATCACACTGTTCATCTACTGTATCAGGATCAACGAAGAGGATTAAATTAAACACAGTAAGTGGCTTCATTACTGTTGGTCACATTCAATTTTACTGACACTGGGAAAAGCTGGTGATTCAATGTCTTCTAAAGGTTTAATCAAAGATCAGAAAGGAAGGTTTATAACCAAAGCTCAGTGGCAAACAGGAAAGAAAATGATGTTTTCATGTTGTGCTGCTGCAGCCTCACAGAAACAAAGATGCTGGCTAAACGCCCTTTTGATGAGCTGCTCCTTTTAGCCCATGTGTGAAAAGCTCAGCGGGGCGTCACAGGGTTTACACGTTAATTTGGGTCTCCCGGGTTGTGGTGTGTCCTGGCCCAATGTCTTCACATCTAAGCCTCTTTGAGCCGGGTTCTACCCATTGTGCTGGTGGAATAAAGACCCACCAGGTTTGCTTTATTTACCTCAGCAAACATGCAAACTGGAACTGCTCATTTGATCCATCCGAAGTTAACGGACGCTGATGTTTCTTTGTGAAAACGCTGGGACGCTTCCCCAAAACAGTTTGGATCGTCAACCTTGGACAAAGGTTGCATTAATCAGCTCAGCCACAGTGAAATCATCACCAAACCTGAAATAGATTAAATATCTGAAAAAACACAGACGGCACACACACAAAGACACAAAGACACAAAGACACAAAACAAATATTTTTAAAAAGACAAGTTGTCATGACTAGACAGACAGACAGACAGGCTGTACAGTTCTGTTTTTTAAGCAAATGAGCCTTTAATTTTGAAAAAAAAAAAAAAAAGTCTGAAAGTGGAGAAAATGTGTTATTAAAAGAATAATTGAATCGAGGGAGGGACACAGAACGAAAGGAAGCCCGCTGCAGGGGCCTTTCAAAACCGCTCTTTCTGAAGTTTGGCCCCAACCTTCGCTGTGGCCCCTCAGAGGGGCCCCGACCTCCTGCTGCCACCTAGCGGGGATCAGAAGAACGACGCGCCGCAGCTTCCAGCCGAAGGTTCGCTTCTCTCCTTCCGGTTTCTTCAGGGGTGTTTCTTCCCTGACCGTATGGTGTCAGTGGTAACGACTGATTCAGTAAAGGTGATTTCCAGCTGGATATAAACCTGATAGATGATGATCGATTTCTGAATTCATTCTGACCTAAATGCCGCTGCTTATGGTTCCTGGTTATGGTTCCTGGTTATGGTTCCTGTTGTCAGAAATCCAGAAAGTTGCGCGAACTTCCCTGTGCAGCAGCAGCAGGTCGGCCGTTTTGATCTGTGTTTTCCACCGCCCCTCCGCCCCCTGCTGGGACATTCAAACAGAGCTGCCCGTCATTAGTCCGCCACATCTCTGGCTGCCACATGAAAGCGGTCTGATTGGCGGCCGCGGCTCCCCGGGGAGGAGAGCTGCTCGCATCCCAGCACTGTGCACGCAGAGGCCTGTGAGCGCCACCGCAGCTCCTCCGGTCCCCGCCGGCACCAGCGCGTTCCGCCTCCCGATGACAAACGATGTGGGCTGGTTCTCGTTTGAAGTGAGGCGGAGAGGGGGCGTCGTTCCTGAGGAGCCGGGAGCCTGGAGCTGCCGGCTCGGCTCATTACGGCAGACACAGACGGGGACAAAGGGAGGCAGGGAGGAGGCGTCGCTAATGAGCACAGAGGAGACGCTAAACGCTGGAATTACGGAGCTCCTCACCAGCATCTCTGCTCATCCTGGAGCAGGAGGAGCTTCACCTGATCACAGGCCCGCAAGGTCAAGCTGCACGTGTGCGGCGTCCACGCTCCAAGGTCTGGGCTGCGGACGGAGGCTGGGCCCATCTGAAGGACGCGGACGACCCCCCACCTGTGGTGGATCGGCTGAGGCTGAGGTCGGAACCAGGAGTTTAGAACTGAAGAAGCTTCCTGGAGAAGAGAAACGTCTTCAGGGAAACCTGCCAGGGAACCAGGGAAGTCCGACCTTGGACAACCGAGCCGAGCATCACTGAACTGAGCTAACCCCTGAGCGACCCCTGAGCGACCCCTGAGCGACCCCTGAGCGACCCCTGAGCGACCCCCGCTCTAATGATCCTCCCGTCACCAGTCTTGATGTTTACAGTCAGTAACTGATTCAAGAGCTAAACCTCAAAGGGCGGCTGGGTTAGCGGCTGATTCTAATCACCCGGAAGCTGAGGAATCTCCACCTTTCATCAGGGATCAGCTTCAAACGCTCGACTGTGCGGGAAGAGTTTGAACTTCCGCAGCTCCGAGAGACTTTCACTGGTAAAGATGTGCAGAGATTAAAGTGCAACTTGGTCCCAGTCAAAGGTAATTGGCTGCTCGCAGCGGGACAGAAGCAGCTGGGAGTCATTAGCGGAGGCTGAGGCTCGTCTCAGACGGCTGAGTGTGTGAGCGACAGCCGCCGGGACCTCTAATCATCTGGACCACATGAAGATGGCGTCTACAGCCAGGCGGAACCACGTCGAGAACGATTTCACCATCAAAGGGTGGGTTGTCACCTCCAGAGCCTCCGCCTCCGGCCGCCTCGCTGCCTTTCAATTTGTCAGCACTGAGAAGCGAGCTGGATGCACGGCCCCCCGCTGGGGAGGGCCGGGGAGGGGAGGGGCGCCAGCGCTGCGCCGCCGCCAGGCTGCAACAAAAGCAGGACGCCGCTTTGATGTGTCGGCCCAGTTCGGCGGAGGACTCGAGCCCGGTTGTCCAAGTTTGGGTTCCGAGTCAAAGGCACAAGTTTAAGAAAAGGAACCTTTATTTCCGTAAAACGGGAAGAGGCCGGGTTTTATGGAATTCTGTGGTTTTTCTCAGACAGAGAAGCGCCTGAGGGACCAGTGGTGGTGAAACGATGGCAGAGACAACCTGGACGATCCGAGACACTAAATGACCCCAAACAGGAGAAACGCAGCAGTCTGACCCCAGCAGAGGTCAAAGGTCAGTCCCACCGAACCCTCCGGCCTCACGTCCATCGGTCCTCTGGGATCGGGGGTCGTGGGCGGACCACCAGCTCCGGGAAGCCCGTCCGGTGGTCCACGGCTCTGCTGAAGTGCAGGTGGAGCCCCTCCCCCCCACCCCCCTCCGCCATGGTGAACACCTCCAGGTCGCCCAGCACGTGGCCGGGTTCAGGGTCCCCACCAGGGAGACGATCTCCCATCTCCCCGCCAGGTGGATCACCTGTGGAAAGGGACAAGGGCCCAGCGCACACCTGAGAGCCACTTCTGGGGGCTCCTCCAGCGCCCCTCACAGGACCTGGGTCATGGTCACCTGGGGAGCCCACGCTCACTCTCAGCTACCTGGTTAGCGTTTGTTGCCGTGGCGTTGGCCAGCCGGGGCGTCGCCTTGGTGACGCTGCCCACACAGGTGAGAACGAACGGCGCCTGCAGAGAGCCCAGCAGCTCCTGACCCGGACCGAAGCGGACCGCGTGGACCTGCAGGGACGAGCCCGCCCACGTCAGGGGCCAAACACACCGCAGCGTCACCCGCTAGGCCCGCCTCCGAGGTCAAAGCTCATTTACAGCTGAACCCTCCCTCCCTTACATAAATGGGTTAATATATCTATTTTATCTGCAGTTGTGTGTGTGTGTGTGTGTGTGTGTGTGTGTGTGTGTGTGTGTGTGTGTGTGTGTGTGTGTGTGTGTGTGTGTGTGTGTGTGAGAGAGAGATAAAGCGCGAGTGTTTTATGAATTTACCGTGGAACGTCAAAAAAAAAACAAGAGGTGAAACATCCGAACCAGCGGGACAATGGGGCACATACTCCACCCCATCTCAGAAGCGGAGAACCACGTGATTAAACAAACCGTTATTATTTAAAACGCCGGAATAACCGGACGAGACGTCACTGAGTCTGGACCAGCTCCGGAGTGGAACCGGACTCCACCAGACTCACTGGTTCAGTTAAAATGAGACTCACCGTCATTTTCCCGACTGAAGCTTCTGGAACTTCGTTCTGTTTGTGCTCCGAAAGCAAACGCGCGGCCACGCACCCAGCGCGCGTGCTCACTGACCTTTGACCCATTGCCTTCTCTCCTGGTCGATTGCTGCCACCTGCTGGACGCGTTGGAGCAAAGCAGCTCAACGGTGGGAACGATTTGGGCAAAAAAGGCAGATTTCATAAAAACGGCTGACAGAGTCGATTTGTCACTAAAAGAACGTTTTCCGTTTTCCTCGATGCTGTTGGGTTGTTTTTTAACCACTTCAGGATATTCAAAGTTAAATACATTCTCATCATGAGCAAAAAATTGTAAATTTCGTGTTAATAAATTAAAGTGAAAAAAAGCGAAAAAAATGTGTTTTTAGGGTTAAACAACGTGGAAACAGGCGACGTTTGCTCACCAATTTATACAGATGCATCGGCTCCTATAACCTCTAGATGGCGCTGTAGTCTAAGAACACATCTGCGACGGTTTCCGCAGCAATAATAATAATGTCTCATAATAACGTCTCATTTTAGACACGAAACATTTTAAAGGCGACTCTTTAATTTAGGCCGAACCACCTGGAGTCCACAGCTAATCTGCGATTAACCCCAGACCTGGAGATGCGTTTTCCTGCTAATTTTCCGCTGAACACGGAGCAGAGAAGGCCTGGACCGTGGCTCCCGGGGGCCCGGCAGGATTATTGGAAGCGGAAGCTCGCCTGAGTCCCTCAGCAGAACCCTGATGACTATCAGGTTACCGCGTCCATGACAACAGCATCCCGCAGAGGCAGGAGCCCATCTGAGCAGGGACATGATTCTTCCCCTCAACTGGCGTCTGAGGGGTATCAACCAGTGAAAACCAGTGAAAACCAGTAAAAAGTCAGCGCTGGAAGGTTAACTGGAGCTCCGCCCACTCAAAGAAGCAACTGTGACATGTTTTCAACCGCCTCAAGAAAAAAGCTTTTACACTGTTTTGTTTCAGAGAAGCTTCCCCTTAATTGGATTGGAGCATTTAATTACTTTTTTGGCTTGTGTGTGTGCGTGTGTGTGTGTGTGTGTGCGTGTGTGTGTGTGTGTGTGTGTGTGTGTGTGTGTGAAGTAATTAGGACCAGAAACGAACCCAAACTGTGGCTGCGTCACCAAATGAAGGCGCGGCCGACCAGCAACAATAGCCAGCAGTCAGAGGCAGCACTGTCACGCATGACAGATGTATGTGGACACGCCAGACAAAGACACGGCTGGCTGCCCGTGTGTGTGTGTGTGTGTGTGTGTGTGTGTGTGTGTGTGGAGGACTGTTGGTGGCTCAGCCACGGCTCCACCAGCACCATCACAGCATCGTCTGAAGGATGAAGCTGATGTGGAGCCACAAACCTCAACGATCCCTGGGATCCCTGTGTGTGTGTGTGTGTGTGTGTGTGTGTGTGTGCGTGTGTGTGTATGTTGTCACTAGAGACACTCAGCAGCATGTTGGAATGACATGTATGTACATGTCAGAATTAGAGGCTGCTGCATGTGTTAGGTGTATTATGGGAACTCTGTGCGTGTGTTTGTGTGTGTGTGTGTGTGTGTGCGTGTGTGTGTGTGTGTGTGTGTGTGTGTGTGTGTGTGTGTGTGTGTGGCCTTTATCTCTGCAGAGTGAAGAGCTGGGCAGGATAGCGCTAACCCAGTTTTCCTGTTTTGTCTGTAATTTCAGGTCTCCGTCGTTCTTCCAAACCCTCCAGAAGCAGCAGATCGGTCTGGCAAAGGCGGAGGAATGTCGGTGGGCGACCCTCCACCCGTTTGACAAAGGCCCAGGTTCCTCAGGTTCTCCCGGGGAGGTGTGGAGGACACATCTGTCTGATGAAAGAGCAGCGCTGCCCTTCGGTCACGGCGCTTTGGCCCCGACATCAGCAGCTGCTCCGTCAGCCTCCGCGCGTGCGCCTCCGCCCGCAGACCCATCCCTCCACCATCCTCTCAGCCCCCACTGGGAGCCTGGGGGGGCTCTCAGCCTCAGATTATGTGCTAGTGCTGCTGCTGTCATCCGTGGTCTTGAGGGCTTTCTCATCCTTTTCTCATCCTCCCAAATTGCTGCTGCTATTAGCCCCCCCCTCGGAGAAGCCTTGAGCCATCGCGGCCTGAGGGGGGCGCGGCGGCGGGGGGGGGGGGGGGGGGCGCTGGCTGTCATCACAGTGCTGCTGGAAGCCTATTAGAGCCCGGTGGGCTCCAAACACCCCCCGCTGCAGGTGAGCTGCAGGGCGGAGGAAACACACTGCAAAAAACACAGGTGGAGTGAAAACGGCTGCTGTTGGTGGAAGCAGAGTTGTGGGGACCTGATGTCCACCATTCCTGCTCCTGGCACAGGTTTCCCTTCTGAGCTCCATCCAGCTCCTCCTCAGGTTGGGGACTGTCAGGTGAACTCCGTGCCAGGTGGGGGATCTGCAGCAGAACCATTAGCATCTCCACCCGGCAAGAGGAGAAGAAAACCTGGAGCTGGAGGCGAGGTGGTGCCGCCGGGCCCCGGGTCCAGGCTGTCCATCAGCGGTTGCAGACGAAGCTACAAAAACAGGATGCCTCAGCTCTACACCTGACAGAGAAGATCTGGGTTTCCACTTTCCAAAAGTCCCTGAATCTCTTTTCCAAGGATGTCAGGATGGGATTTTAGCCCTTTGACATTTTTTGCAGCGTGGCTGTGGCGAGCAGACGTGGAGCAGCTGGTCAGTTAGCCGCCACGTCAGCGTCAGGCCGCTAACTGCTAATGGGATTAGTTAGAGGCAGGCGGGGGAGAGGGGGGCCCTGAGTGGGTACCGTGGGGGGGCTCCCGTCCCTGAAAGCCCACGGAAGCCGTGACCAGCGCAGGTATGCTGGCCAGGCCCCGCCTCTCAGCATCAGCAGCTGGAGCTGAGAGCAGCGGCGTGCTGCCGACGTCAGCTGTGCTGTGGCTTCCACTCCGAACCAACACGCTTTCATAATTCATGCATTCTGCCATTATTCCAGTTTGCACACTTCAAAGGCTCCGCATTTGCATCCCAATTTGTTGGCTCTGCTGTGAAGACGCGCTCGGCCTCGCTGCATCAGGATTCCTCTTAGAAACGGAATTTGGGACAGTCTGTCTTCACATCAGCGCATAAAGAAGATTAAAGTGTGGGCATCCTTCCTCCTCCTCCTCCTCCTCCTCCTCCTCCTCCTTCATCTCTAGCCTGGCTTTGATGGCGCTTTGAGGAAGGCTGACATGAAAAGCAGCAGTTCCATCAGAGGACAGACGTGTGCAGCATCAGGTGGGGCAACGGTTGGGGCTTTTCCCTTTATTGGTGAAAAAAGCTGCTCCGGTGACCAAACGGTCCCGCAGGACCCGAATCCGAGCACCTCAACACCGGAACGACAACAACAACAACCACAACCACATTAACAACAACCACAACAACTACAACAACAACAACCACATTAACAACAACAACTACAACAACAACTACAACAACCACAACGACAACAACAACAACCACAACCACATTAACAACAACCACAACAACTACAACAACAACCACATTAACAACAACAACAACTACAACAACAACTACAACAACAACCACATTAAAAACAACAACTACAACAACAACTACAACAACCACAACGACAACAACAACAACCACAACCACATTAACAACAACCACAACAACTACAACAACAACCACATTAACAACAACAACAACTACAACAACAACCACATTAAAAACAACAACTACAACAACAACTACAACAACCACAACAACTACAACAACAACAACCACATTAACAACAACAACAACAACTACAACAACAACAACAACTACAACAACAACCACATTAACAACAACAACAACAACTACTACAAACAACAACAACTACAACAACAACCACATTAACAACAACAACAACTACAACAACAACTACAACAACAACAACAACCACATTAACAACAACAACAACTACAACAACAACAACAACTACAACAACCACATTAACAACAACAACTACAACAACAACAACCACAACAACAGGCAGCAGGAGGTGAAGCTCCTCCGGACCGGACGCTGATCTGGCTGGTGCTGATCTTTCCCAACGGTTTTTGAGGCTGGTTTAGCGGCCCACCAGCACGGAAGGCCGGGGCGGTGCCGGGGCGGCAGCGTCAGTATCCGGGCAGATATGATCGGCCCCCTGCTCACGTCTACCGGCCTCCATCTGGATTGTCCAAGCATGAAAAGCTCTATTATGATCCTCTGCTCTTTGTACAAATGGACTCCTAAGAGGATAGAGACCCCCACCAACCCCCCCTCCACTCCTCCACCCTTCCACCCCTCCACTCCACTCCTCCACCCCCCAGCCTGAAACAGGAGGTTCTCGGGGGCTGTTCCTGCTGCTGGTGGAGGGTCCTCATTTCAGCCACTCCTAAAATGCTCCGTCTTCAGACGGGGGCTGGCGGGCTGGGGGAGGGGGTCTTTATTAACCCTACAGTGGCCAGCTAATGTGATTGAAGTGGAACCACCTGGCGTGGGGAACCGGACCGTCAGCTGGCGCCGAAGGCCGACCAATGGGGAGGACCAGGTGCTGCTGCCTCCTAATTGTTGCCATGTAATAGCTTGCTTCAGTGCACCGTGTGGCTTGGGGCTGGGATTAAAGCAAGCTGTTGCTGCTAGCTAGCACACACACACACACACACACACACACACACACACACACACACACACACACACACACACACACACACACACACACACTCTCTCTCTCTCTCTCCTCCAGTGGTACTGAATAAGGGCCTGGGGGAGGACGGGATGAAAGGAGGGAAGGAGTGCTGCTCTTCTTTGCTGAGGAGGCTGTCACGCACACTGAAGGTCTGAAGCTGTAGCAGCAGGAACCTCTGAGGACCCTCTGAGGTTCTCGCCTAGCCACGGTGGTCAGGTTCTGCCCAAGTTTTGGGGTTTTGGAATGTTTGGATGATGTTTTTGATAGTAATGTAGAAAAAGATTATTGGTGATGTGTAGAGGTAAGATAAAAAATGTTTTTTTGGAGTTTGGAAAATTGGGTAAATGTGTTTTGGAATTATTTGATTATTTAATTTTATGGGTTTAAGATTTTTTAGATGTTTTGTTTTTGTATGATAGTTTTATGATGTTTTGATTTATGGTGGAGTTGATGTTGATTGGAGTAAGTGGTAATTGTATTATTTATATTCATTCTTTTTATATTCTTTCCCTGATAGGTTACCGTGTGTGTGTACCCGTCCCTGAAAGCCCACGGAAGCCGTGACCAGCGCAGGTATGCTGGCCAGGCCCCGCCTCTCAGCATCAGCAGCTGGAGCTGAGAGCAGCGGCGTGCTGCCGACATCAGCTGTGCTGTGGCTTCCACTCCGAACCAACACGCTTTCATAATTCATGCATTCTGCCATTATTCCAGTTTGCACACTTCAAAGGTCCGCATTTGCATCCCAATTTGTTGGCTCTGCTGTGAAGACGCGCTCGGCCTCGCTGCATCAGGATTCCTCTTAGAAACGGAATTTGGGACAGTCTGTCTTCACATCAGCGCATAAAGAAGATTAAAGTGTGGGCATCCTTCCTCCTCCTCCTCCTCCTCCTCCTCCTTCATCTCTAGCCTGGCTTTGATGGCGCTTTGAGGAAGGCTGACATGAAAAGCAGCAGTTCCATCAGAGGACAGACGTGTGCAGCATCAGGTGGGCCAACGGTTGGTGAAAAAAGCTGCTCCGGTGACCAAACGGTCCCCCAGGACCCGAATCCAAGCACCTCAACACCCCAACGACAACAACAACCACATTAACAACAACAACAACAACAACCACATTAACAACAACCACAACAACTACAACAACAACCACATTAACAACAACAACAACAACAACCACAACCACATTAACAACAACAACAACTACAACAACAACAACAACTACAACAACCACATTAACAACAACAACAACAACAACAACTACAACAACAACAGGCAGCAGGAGGTGAAGCTCCTCCGGACCGGACGCTGATCTGGCTGGTGCTGATCGTTCCCAACGGTTTTTTGAGGCTGGTTTAGCGGCCCACCAGCACGGAAGGCCGGGGGCGGTGCCGGGGCGGTGCCGGGGCGGTGCCGGGGCGGTGCCGGGGCGGCAGCATCAGTATCCGGGCAGATATGATCGGCCCCCTGCTCACGTCTACCGGCCTCCATCTGGATTGTCCAAGCATGAAAAGCTCTATTATGATCCTCTGCTCTTTGTACAAATGGACTCCTAAGAGGATAGAGACCCCCACCAACCCCCCCTCCACTCCTCCACCCTTCCACCCCTCCACTCCACTCCTCCACCCCCCAGCCTGAAACAGGAGGTTCTCGGGGGCTGTTCCTGCTGCTGGTGGAGGGTCCTCATTTCAGCCACTCCTAAAATGCTCCGTCTTCAGACGGGGGCTGGCGGGCTGGGGGAGGGGGTCTTTATTAACCCTACAGTGGCCAGCTAATGTGATTGAAGTGGAACCACCTGGCGTGGGGAACCGGACCGTCAGCTGGCGCCGAATTCAGCCGACCCAATGGGGAGGACCAGGTGCTGCTGCCTCCTAATTGTTGCCATGTAATAGCTTGCTTCAGTGCACCGTGTGGCTTGGGGCTGGGATTAAAGCAAGCTGTTGCTGCTAGCTAGCACACACACACACACACACACACACACACACACACACACACACACACACACACACACACACACACACACACACACACACACACACACACACACACACTCTCTCTCTCTCCTCCACTGGTACTGAATAAGGGCCTGGGGGAGGACGGGATGAAAGGAGGGAAGGAGTGCTGCTCTTCTTTGCTGAGGAGGCTGTCAGGCACACTGAAGGTCTGAAGCTGTAGCAGCAGGAACCTCTGAGGACCCTCTGAGGTTCTCGCCTAGCCACGGTGGTCAGGTTCTGCCCAAGTTTCAGCTCCAGATCGGTGATTTTCTGGCAGACGGTGGCTGATCTTCCTCACAGATGGAACCCTGAGGAGGATGAGCCCAGGCGCCACCGCCTGCAGGGACCTTCACCTCCGCTGGCTGCCAGGTAACCGACCACAGGGCCTGATCTCCTGCAGGGCCCGGGGGTCCGGGAGTGGCCTGGCTGGGACTGAAGCAGCAGCAGAGGGGTGTTTGGCAGAGACAACAAGCCTTCCACCAGCGTCCTTGTGCCTGTGGGACCCAAACGCGGCTGAAGTCGGCGTGACGCCCACCGGGGCCACGCAGGCCGGCGGCGGTAACGATTCTGCATCGGCTCCATATTTAGCCTGGAAACGGCGCCGTTCGGAGGTTGGAGTCCGGGGACGACCTGGGCCGGATCTGTGGGGGCGGTGCAGCCATCTGTGACCCCTGGTCCTGGCCAACCCCCACCAGCTCCCAGGTGGCCGCGCCGCTCTGCTGTCGCTGCTTTGTTGATATTTATTCACAGGAGCCGTCGGACGAGGTGATGGGGCGGAGTCCCGTCAGTCATGTGACCGCTGAGGTTGGCATCGGGTCAGGGTCCGGCGGAGAGGAGCTTCAGACAGAGGGGCCGGGCCATCTGTGGGACAGACAGGCCCCCGGCGCCGCCAGACGCACAAGCAGAACCTGAACCTGAACCCCTCCACCAGCTAACAGGCTAACACGCCTCGTCCGGTTACAGCAGATAAACGGACGATCGGGTTTTTAACAACCAGGCTGTTTCTGACGAGGACGGCAGGGTTGTGCATGTCCCGGGTGGTTAGAAGGAGGAGAGCTTCCACCGCAAACCTTCGGATGGCGGCGGGAGCGTCCGCCGAGCAGAATGCTGATGCAGAGTGTGAGAATGTCCCTCAGGTTCAATTAGCGAGCAGCCGCAGGTTGTCTCAGCCTTCATTAGCTGCCCGCCGGAGCAGACGCTGCTCTCCGCAGGCTCCTCCTGTTGTGTGGAAGCTCAGGGAGATGAGCTAACGTCCTCCCCAAAGGCCAGAAGAAACGCTCTCTCAGGGCTCCGAGGCGCTGCCTGTGATTGGTTAATCCAGCCTCTCCCGTCCCAAAGCATTCCTGTCATAGGCGCGGGGGGTGGGGGGGGCTAACGAGGCAGGTGGGTGCTGGCGTGTCCAGAAGCGAGAGGACCGGGCAGCAGCCCCAGGAGGGGCGATGGTCTGGTTCCTCTGGAGGACGCAGGCTTCTCGTCATGCTCTGTCATTGCAGTAATTCCTCCACCCGCAGCTCCATCGGGCCCTGAAGCGTCGGCCCCCCTGTGGTTGGAGAGGGTTCATCTGCCAGCAGGTCTCAGCTGCTCTCAGACCAGCTCCCCTCCCTGACCCTTATTGATTCAGATCTGCAGCATCAGCCCCCCACCCCCCCCAGGCACCCCCACATCTGCACGGAGCTGCGGCCCTGCAGCTGCAGCCGGGCTGCCAGAACCTTTCAGTTGCTGACGGATGTCTTGGTTTGGGCGACGGGAGAAATCCAGCCTGAAGCTCCCCAAAGGTTCTGGACTCTGGGTCTTTGCTGCTTCAGTCCAGAGAAGATCTCAGCTCCACCCTGGGGGGGGTTGGGGTTGGGGTTGGGGTTGGGGGCCGGGGAGTTCTGGTCGGTTCTCCTTCTCTGGTTCTCCTCCATCAAACCCCACCAGTTCCTGTGAGGGAGGTCACGGCTCCCCGGGGCCAGCGGAGGGCGGGCCTCCATCACAGGCTGGTGTGTGGGAAGTGGAACAGCTCCGTTGCCATGGCGACCTCGCATGTGGCTAAATATTCCTCTAATTGATATTTTTAATACCCAGATGGTGAAAAATGAGCTCTGCTCTTCAGATGACTCACAGCATGAAAGCAGAGCCGCCTCGGCGTGCGAGCAGGAAGCGTCTGCGTTGGAGCGTCAGTCTGGGGAAAATGGCCGTTTTGGCTAACTGTGATAAAATGTTTGCATCCCAAACGCAGAGCAAAGCTTCTCTGGGAACCTGAAGCTGTCAGCAAGATGGGTCTCACCGGCCTGTTCCCTCGTCCTGAACCTGACCAGGACACACACACACACACACACACACACACACACACACACACAGCCGTCTGTCCCAGGTGCAGCTGCGATCTAAAAAAGCATCTTATTCAGGGACGTTTCTGTTTGGTCGACTGGGATGATGGAAAGTGACGGCTGACGTTTGGAATCACCAGACCGCCTCCCTCCTGGTTTGGCCACGCCCCCTGGTCATCGGCTCAGGTGCTTCTCTGCGATGTGGCTGAGGTTTCTTTCAGCGATTCGTCATGCTTCAGAACAGACTGCTGCGCCGCAGCGTGCCAAGTTCGCAGCTCACCAAGGAGCCGCAGCGCTGCTTGCCAGACTGGCTGGCTGCTCCGGCAGCCTGCTGCCGCCTGCCAGCGGCCCCGGAGTCCCCATCAATCCTGGCACCGGCTCCCGGACCCGGCCCCAGCACTGAGGCACACAGAACAACAGCATCAGGCCCTCACACACACGCACACACACACACACACACACACGCACACAGTGATTAACTTTATTGACCAATCATTATGTAGCATTTAAGGTGTCCGTTTAATTCCCCAGAGAACCCCTGAGATGAATAAACAGACTAAAAAAGTAGCTAACGCTAACCTGCTTTAGGAGTGACGGACAATAACCACGTCTTCATCAGGTGAAACCAGTCAGCTGACCAGCTAACTGAAGCTAACTGAGGCTAACTAAAGATAACTGAAGCTAACTGAGGCTAACTGAGGCTAACTGAGGCTAACTGAAGATAACTGAAGCTAACTGAGGCTAACTGAAGCTAACTGAGGCTAACTGAGGCTAACTGAAGCTAACTGAGGCTAACTAAAGCTAACTGAAGATAACTGAAGCTAACTGAGGCTAACTGAAGCTAACTGAAGCCTGGGCAGCAGCCAGGTCCAGCCTCTGGATGTCTGAGCAGATTTACGAGCATCAGGGAGGAGGCTTGCGTGGAGGTCCTGCTCCTTTTGTGTTGTCAGAGCCCTAAAATCAACCCCCTGACACCCTGACCCCCCCCTTCAAGCCGGTGAACAAAGACGCACAGACGCTCCGCAGGTCTGCGGTTTTTGTCCGCCGTCGTTGGAGGAAGAGACAGATTTCCTTTTCACGGAGCAGAACTTTGAGCTGCTGAAGGTTCTGGTCGGGGCTCATTAGCTCAGAGAACCTTCGGAGCACCAGGCTCTGACGTGAGCGCTGCTAATCTGTGGAGATGCTATCACAGCCAGCTGCGTCTGCCGAGCTGATCTGGAGTCAGCAGAGCCGGGCTGACGTCGCTGTTCAGGCTGTGGGACGGCCAGACGGGCCCCCAAACGGTTCTGAAGCGGAAACACAGCAGACTGGTGGAGGGAAGGTGGAGGGAGGCACCAGCGAAGAGCAGAAGAGCCCAGGTGAGCTCAGCCAGCACGCAACACACACTGCTGCTGCTCGGTGTGTGTGGGTGTGTGTTCGTTCAGCACTCACAGCTCCTTCTGTCCACGCTTGGCCGACTCTGACACCAGCACCTGCCCCACACACACACACACACACACACACACACACACACACACACACACACACACACACACACGCGCGCGCGGGGGGGTGTGTATTGCCTTCGTGCGGGCTGCAGAGGAGCCGTGTTTACTCTCTCTGCCTGCGTTTCTTAGCTGCGGCGTCTTTGTTTGAGCGTGTTAGAGATAAGAGCAGACGCGTGCAGAGAGGAAGAGGAGGAGGAGGAGGAGGAGGAGGAGGAGGAGGAGGAGGAGGAGGAGGAGGGGGGGAAACAACACAAGTTGGTGGAAGAGATGAGTGGAAAAAAACTGCAGGAGCCAACAGCAACCAGCCACTCATGATGGTCAGGAGGGTGAAGGCCGAGGAAGACTACCATAAAAAAGCCCAACTGGGTCTCAGTGATGTTCTGGTTGTCCTCCCAGCAGGATGAATAAATCCCCCCCACACACACACACACGCACACACACACACACGTGCTCTGACCTAACTGGATTACAGACCAGCTGAGGTCTGATTAAAGCAGACAAATTGAATCATCGTTTCACTTTCATGCCCGATAAGTGGAGCAACGAGAAGAAAACACACGGCAGGAAGGGCCACACACACATCTGGAGAAGAGACGCTGAAGATACAGGACCAGTGTAACATGGTCGCAGACGCAGACGAAATTATGATGCTAATACTCCTGAATGATCAGGTGACCAGAAGATGATATCAAGTCAGGATAACTGTTTGGTTCCGAGAGTGTGTGTGTGTGTGTGTGTGTGTGTGTGTGTGTGTGTTATCAGTAGCTCTTATCTGCAGCCTGTTGTGCAGCTGGCTTACACCTGTCTGTGTGTGTGTGTGAGAGAACCTGACAGTTCCAGGGGAGTGGGACAACAGGTTTGTGAGCAGATGTTGCAGCTGTTTCCAGCATCTCCACCAGCAGCCACCACCCGAACACCTGCCCCCGTCCCAGCCGGAGGACAGAGGTTCTGGGGCTTCGGGGTCTCCGCTTCGGCTCGGAAGCAGCAGAAGGTCCTGATGGTCACCACCCAGCAGCACGTGAGAGGAGCAGACGGAGGCGCAGCAGGCCGAGCGTTGACGTGAGGTCGGTGACCTTTGACCTCTGGTAAAGGCTCAGTCCCACACATGTTCACACTGACGCGAGAAGGACGGGAGGACGGGAGGACGGGAGGACGGGAGCCCAGACCTGAGCTGGAGAACAAACGCTGGTAGAAACCAGGAGAGGAAAACTTCCCCTCTGAAAAAGACAAACCAGCTCTTCCTCAGTTTGGTTTTTATTATTTTTGGACATTTAGCAAAATACTGCAGAAACATCCAGAGCAGTGTAAGAGCCAACGTCACAAAGGAACAAAAGAAAGAAAAGAGAGAAGAAACCAACAGAGGAACAATGATTGCATTCGTTTGCTGGTCCAACTCACTGATTGCTGAAATGACACATTTATATAAGTTAAACACAATTTGGCTACATGGTGAAACCCACAGATCACAGAGCACACGGTAATAATTTACACAAAGAATCAATAAATACATAAATAAATTCAAAAGCAAACACATAGCGGTGATACAGGAGACGGTAGAAAATGAGCCTTATGATGAACCCATCAGGTCAGTTTAAGGCAGTTTCACAGCAGGAGGCTCTAATCCGAAGGCAATAACGGCTAATCTAGGTTTGCTCCCGGCTCCGGATCCGCCGATCCGCGTCCACGTTGGAGCTGAGCGGATGCGGGGAGCAGCCTCTCTTAGGTCTAGAAGCTAATAGCACTTGTGCAGAGACGCTAGAAGAAGAGAAGAAGAACAGTCTGTGTTCAGAGGGGCATGTCCTCTGCAGCCTGCCAACGTGCCCGTGAGCAAGGCACTGAACCCCTGCTGGCTTCGGGGGAGTCGTGGAAGAGTTTTACTGCAAAAACACTCGGAAAAAAAACGGAGGCAAATGTGAAAATGTTCAGGTTTTTTCCCTTTGAATGAATTTGGTGTCATAATCGCCTAAAACCCATTTTCCCCTCGAGGGCTAGAACGAGGACTCGATCTTGTTCTGGGCCGATCTGATGAGAGAATTCACAACGGGATGGACCTGAAAACGCTCCTCACACCCAGCAAAAACCGAAAGGTGAAGACAAATCTGCCCAAAGCGCCACCAGCGGAGCCAGCCTGGCTGTCGAAAAACCCTTTCTGCAGCTGAACTCTCCAACGGCCCCGCGGAGCCGGCGGGCCTCAGCAGGCGGGGCGCAGCGGCACCTGCAGCAGGATCACCTGCCGGTTCTCGGACGGGTGGCATTTGTTGATGTGTCGGGTGAGTCCCGGCGAGCTGTATAAGAGGGCGGGGCAGTACTTGCAGGGGTACACCTGCGCCGAGTGCAGCAGGCGGACGTGGCGCTCCTGGGCGCCTCTGTTGGGAAAGCCCTCCCCGCAGATCGGGCACAGGTGGCAGGCGGACGCGCTCAGGTTGAGCGGCGCGGCGCTCTGCTCGCAGCCCGGCGCGTCCTCGTCCTCCTCGTGCGCTGGGGAGCCGTGCTGGGCGGACACGTGTTTCCGCAGGTACGCCTGCCGCTTGAACTTCTTGCCGCAGTGGTGACAGTCGTACAGGCCCTCTTCCGAGCCGGTCTCGGAGGGTCCGGGGCTGGATGTGTCCCTGTCGCTGGAATCCTTCGCCTCATCCGCCGCCGCGCCGCCGGACGCGGCCGCTTTGCCGCTCTCCGTGTGCGCCGCGGCGGCGCTCTGCGCCTTCGGCTTGTGCCACCGGCGGTGCGAGGCCAGGTTGGCTGGACAGCTGAACACCTTGTCGCACTCGGGACACCTGTACTCGACCCGGACTATCCTGGAGCACTTGTGCTGCGCCAGCGCGAAGGGGTCCGCGTACGCCTCCCGGCACAGCTGGCACACGAACTCGCCCCGCGGGCGGCTGTCCCCCCCGGGCGCCTGCGCCCTGGCAGGCCTGGGCTCGAGCGGTGCCTCCTTGATCTTGAGTCCCAGGACGGGGGACGTGGTGACGTCGTCCTCAAACTGCAGTTTGCGGATGGCTTTGGTTTTCTTGGACGCGGGTTTCCCTTTGCGCTCGGCGTCGCCGGACGGCCGCTTGGTGCCGGCGGAGGGGACGGCCGCGGGGGACGCGCCGCCGCCGCCGCCGCCGCCGCCGCCGCTGCTGCTGGAGCCAATTTTAAGGTCCACCGGGGCGAAAAGGTGGTCCAGTGCGGTGAGCGCTGCTGGCGTGGGGAAAGACTCGGCAGAGACCGGGGATCCCAGGTTGAAGCGTCTCCCGAAGCAGCCGCGGTCGTGGTCCTGGCTGACGGGCCGGGTGGGGCTGTAAAGCGCCTTGTACACCGCCTCTGGGTTCCCGAACTGCACCGGCTTTGCTTCACGCCCCGGAGCTGTAGCTGTCGCCCCGCAGGTGGGTGTGGGTGTCAGTGCGCGCGCCGGGAGCAGCCGCGGCGCCTCGGGCGGCTGTTCCGCCTCCTCCTCCTCTGCGCGGACGCGGTACGACACCGCGTTGGCTTTCTTGTTCCTTTTGACCAGAAATCCCCTCGGCATGGTGGTGGCTGGGCGGAGGGGTGAAGGCACTTTGGACGCCGCTGCGGGATGAAGAGAATCCCACTTTCACGCAAACATCTGACGCGTCCTTCCGCCGCCTCGCTCTTCCCGCTGCTGATCCCCTGCGCTGATCCGGAGGCGCTTTCACCGCAGCATAGCTGCACTCTTTTTAAGGCGATATGATGACATTGTTCCTGACCCCCCCGCACCCCCCACCCCCCCCGACTGTCTCCTTTCCGACCAATCAGGAGGAACCGAGGTCTCCCGTGGATTCGGAGAGTGAAGGGTGTGGGAGGATGGAGAGGCTGCTGACGGGAGGGGGTGACGGAGGGCGGATTTTCAGATCGCGAGGCAGATGTACCTGAGGGCTTTTTATTGTTGCTGCCCCCTCACGCACTCTCCCTCTCCCTCTCCTCCTCCTCCTCCTCCTCCTCGCCTCCACCCGGGCACACGCCAGGAGCCTCCTGCTTTTACGGTCTGATGAGTTTGTATAGAAATCTGCACGTGCCTCGGCTTTCTGGGTCTCCTTCGGGTGGTGGTGCTACTTTGGGGTGGTGGGGGCTCGGCGGAGTCCGACCAGCAGAGGAGGAAAAAAGCATCCGGGCAAACACGGGAAATCATAATCCCGGGTTAAAGGAGGAAATGCGCGCGTGTTTACCGGCAGAACACATGGGCCAGAACCTTCGGACTTCACTGCAAAGGCTTCCCAACACGCACGTTTACGCGCTAAAGTCGCGTCCCGCACGCGGCTCCGCTGGCGTGGCGGTCGGCGGGAGGGTCCCTGCTTTCCATCACAAAGGCTGGACTGAGCAGCCTGCTCGGCCCGGACCGAAAAGGAAATGGCTCAGTGAAAAAAGGAGTGTGTGTGTGTGTGTCTGTGTGTGTGTGTGTGTGTGTGTGTGTGTGTGTGTCTCTGTGTGTGTGTGTGTGTGTGTGTGTGTGTGTGTGTGTTGGGGGGGGTAACAGAAGCAATCTGGCCCCCAGATACGGCCGGCGCGTGCTGCGTAATCAGTGCGCGTTGTCACCTCCTCCGCGTCTTCAAATGGGGGCAACCCGAGATTATCCGCGCGTCAAAAACGGGAAGAAGCCTCAATTCGGGCGAGGCCGGGGTGTGACCCGGACAGGAGGCTGGCGGGAGGTCGGGTGGTGCCTGTCTGAGCTCCGGATCAGACTCTGATCTGTTTCACTCCTGACGCGGACAAACGAACCTCAGAACGGACCGGGGATCAGCTGTTCCTCGCAGCTCATTAGTGGTTGCCCTTTACTTCCGGTGAACAACCGCCTTTGGTTGGATATGAAACATGGTGTCAAATAACAGCTGTTTATTGGTCCTAAGGTCCTGGGAGGACAGAGTTTGGGTCTGAGGGGATCAGAGTCCACTGCTCCCCTCAGAAACAGCCATCGGAGGGGAGCAGCCCAAATGTTCCGAAGCTGCTGTGAATGATGAGCTGGAGTCCCTGGTGGAGAAGGTGTGTTTGGACACCAGCCGTCCTGTCAGCCTGCAGGCTGTTTGTAGGTGCCGACATATGTTGTGGTGTGTGCGGTTATTTTCCCAACAGGCATCAGCCTCATTAACATACAGCTGTAGAGTCCTCACCCCCCTCCTCCTCCTCCTCCTCCTCCTCTTCCTGCTCCTGCTCCTCCTCCTCCTCCTGGAAGCTTTTATCTCCAGCCGATGCAGAGACTGTGTGATTGGTCACGCCGCCACAGAGTCACTCAGGCCAGAGTTCAGCTCCCAGTTACAGCGGAACATTCTGGAGGAAACGAGAGCAAACACGTCCAGAGATGAAGTCTGGGTCCAGACTGGGACGGCCGGAGCAGGAAGAACAGATAAACGGACGTTACCTCAAGGCTTTTCCAGGCAGGGAAACATGGGCAGCAGGTTTCTGTTGAAGGTCAGATATTCCACAGCGCGTCGCTTCAGCATTGCCACACGCCGGCTCTGATGGGGGGAGGACAGGAGACAGACGCAAAGGCCCATCTTTCCCCTTCATGTCTACTAGAGCTTCAATCTGAAGATAATTCCAACTATTTTCAAGAGAAAAATAAATGCACAAACTGAAGATGCTGGGACCTGCTGAAGCTCCTGCTCAAAGTCGGAGAATCTGTCGAGATAAATGGCCAAGCACCAATTCTGTTTGAAAAAACTGGACACACACACACACACACACACACACACACACACACACACACACACACACACACACACACACACACACACACACACACACACACAGCCATGGTTTTTATTCATGAACTCTGGTTCTCGTCAGATTGACCTGATGCTTCTGTGGCTTCTCGACTTTCATTTGTTGGGCTTTCGCCCTCTAAAGACGTGCACGTCTGCACCACTGATGAAAACTGATGCACGTGTGTCAGACTGTTTCCACAGTGTGACACGAGGCCTCCAATAAAAGCCGCGTCACACAGCAGAAGCTTGGCGAACTGTGTTGGCTGGATCACCTCCAGCCTCCACACGGTCAATCAATTATGCTAACGGCCGCCGACGGCCCGTCAGCCTCCACAATGACTTTACGAGTCAGCTCAGCCAGTGGCGTGACGGGGAAGGAGGCTCCCTCTGTGGCAGCGGGGCTTCGGCCATTGTCTTGGCCCACCGTGGCCTCAAAGACAGATTGGGGGGCTGCATAAACAGATTAGGAGGCGGGGGACAATGGACGTTCTGTATCTGAGCTCATTTGTGCTGGAAGCTCAGAAGCAGGTCACCCGCTGTTTGGCAAACATGCTGCAAAGTCAGCGCAGCAAACACTCGGACCTGAGGAGGACAAAGACCCCCAGGAGGCGCGTCAATCGCTCGCCTGCTCGGGGTCGTCGGTCAGAGGGACGATGGGATGTTTGTGCACGCTCCCACTCTCACGTCTGCTATTAGAGACGCCTTTAAGGCCAAACCCAACCATCTAGTTGGCTACAGAGCTACTGCTGGGCATTTGCTCTGCAATCTGGAATATCACCACTGTTTCCGCATCTCTTTCCTGACCCAGGATCAACATTGACTGAACATGTCAGTATTATCGGCTGATAACATCAGCTCGTCTGCGTCTCCTCACTCCTAAATAAAGGTAGCTGTTGTTCTCCCTCCCACCTGTAGAGGTCAGTAATCAGCGCCTGCTGGTAGCTGGTGGTCAGCTGACCCAGTAGCTGCTCATGTTTGCCGTACAGACACAGGTAGTTGGACACAGGCAGGGGCATCAGTGACAAGCAGGTGAGCATCTCCACCAGCCGGTAAGAGTCCAAACGCAAGCGGAAGTAGTTCCCAGCCTCCGCTTCTCCTGTCACGATGTCCTCGTCCTGGAGCAACAGCACCAACACCAAAGCTGGTTTGAGAACGTTACGATGCATCCTGTTAAGATGAAAGCAGGAAACCTACGTGACTGGCAGCAGGGGCGTCGGGGTTGGTGGGGGACGGTTTGGTAACGTGCAGGTAATGGTAGCCTCCAGGCAGCTTCCCACCTGAGGAGAGACCACAAGGAGGACACAGTCGTTTCAGGGTGGCGGCTGACACACGTCAGAGGAGCCAGCAGTGTTTGGAGTCTGGTTTCTGAGGAGCTGCCCCACCTCGCTGCCACCACCTCTGGAGGTAAAAGCAGCGCTAACGACCTTCAGTGGTTGGTGCAGCTGATTACAGACCAGAGTTGGTGAGCTTTCACACACAATGTGTCACACACGCCACCAGGGGTCAACACCAAAGTGAGCCAGTTGTAGGGCGGCCAGCGGGGGCAGAGTTCATTAGGAAATAAAGGACAATTTAGGTGATTATAAGGAAGTGGTGTCACTGGCCAGAGATATCGGTTTTACGACCTGGAAAATGACCAGGTTCGTTCTTTCAGTGCTGGAAAATGAAGGCGGGCATCAATACGGAGACGACAGCAGCTCATAACCACGGTTCCTCTCTCAGCATCCAGGAGGGAATGAACTCAGATGACAGGCAGCGATATGAACACTGAAATTCCTCTGAAAAGTTCACGTGTCCTCCAGCTGGCGGAGAGAGAAGCGGAGAGCCTGTTGTGTTTATGTAACCTGCAGGGTGGCCTTGATTCGTCAATACACGGCGGCACAATGCAGCAGCTCCACCAGCATCCGCTGGTGGACAGCGTGGGTGGATGAGACGCTGGAAACCATTCCACAAACACATTCAAACACATCAGCAAAATCAGGACTGGAGCGGCGGTGGAAGGGGATCGTCATTCCACAACACACACCGACATCTGCAGACGTTGGATGGTTGGACGGCGTCTGCGGCTGCTCCGCCCTGCCGACACCACCATCCTCAGTCTGAAAGGCAGCAGCAAAGAGCCGCGGGAGGAGCAGCAGCCTCGGACGGGCCACGGTGGCTCAGCCTCACCACACCGCTGGCACGGGCTGCCCACCGAGCCCAGACGGCCTCTGCTGTTGGGAGAAGCCTCAGAGCACATCTGCATCTCTGAGCTGCTCCGTCTTCGGCCGGCGTCTGATCTGATCAGCGGCTCTAATGCTGCTGACGCAGAAGCGCTGCAGTTGAGCTCTGAAGCTGTGGATCTCCCGGCGAGGAGCCAGTGTGACCATTAGAAAGCTCCAATAGCGCCAGGCTAAAGGCTGGCTTTAGGCTTCGATCAGAGGAGGAGGGTGAAATGCTTTAGTAGCAGTTACATTGACCTGGTCACATGATCGCTTTGGTTTCTAAGTTGACCTTTGATTACTGAACGTGGACACATGTAAATGAACTGGCAGCCATATTTGCAAACCTTGAATCTTGGCTTGGTGGTACAGTGGAACCAGGCGCTCCAGCTCAGGCGGCAGCTCCGCCCCCTCCGCCGTCGGGTCCAGCAGAGGCAGCATGGCGGCTGCCAGTTCTCCGCCCACTTCCTTGGAGCTGAAGTTGGCGTGCGACCACTCGTCGGAGTGGTAGCGGAGGGAGAACTTGGTGAGAGGCCCAGCCCCGAAGATGGCCGCGTCGCTGGTGCGGAAGGAGTTGCTGATGACCAGCCTGTTGTCGAAGACCAGGAAGCAGTTTGTGATGCTCTGGAAGGCGTCAGAGTCCACTCCTCTGTTGGAGAGGTTGAGCAGCACCTGGCAGCACAGAACCAAAACCAGAGGTTTCCTCATAAAGACCTGGGCCCTGGCGGAGGATGACGGCTGTGGGGCAGCGTCGCCGTGGACGAGCAGATGTGTGGCTGCCCCGACGCAGTCACAGGTGTGTGTGTGTGTGTGTGTGTGTGTGTGCCCCTGCTCTGTGGCAGCTTTACCAGGTATCAGGTCTTCTGTCCACAACCTCCAATAAACAAAACATTTACTCCAACAAAAAGGACCAGATTGATTAAAAAACAAGAGGTGAGAACATCAGGTCGTATGATGCCGGGTATGGTATAGGTGAGGGGTGAACACGCTCCCTGAGCATGAAGCGGGAGGCCGTTGACTCACCCCACACGGCAGATGCAGAGGCTCGCCGCTGGTGCTGAAGGACACGGCGGTGAGCGGCTCGGGCTGAGGCTCTCCCTGGTTGATGTGGGCCAGCAGGCAGTCGTGGTGAACCTGAACCCCAGCCTTCTCCAAGGCCGCCATCACCGCCCGCTCCACCTGCGGGTCGCTGAAGCACGTGGCGGCCGCCTCAGGAACGGTGAGCGCCACGTGGATACGACGACCCTGGACGCCAAGTTCCTGCAGCGTCTCCACGGCGGTAAAAACGTCGATGCTGTTGCCATAGACAACGGCGTTATCTGGACAGACAAACAAGGGCGCGGCGTCGTGACCTTCGATAGATTAGAGACAGAACGAGGACTGAAGGTGACTTCTGCCAGTTGAAAGCGAGCAGGGAGCCGATTCAGAGGAACCCGGCCATCATCCAAACATCCCCTCCCATCTAGATTTTCCACCAGCACACAGTTTTCCTGGAAACGGCCACGGAGTCCAGCACGTCCGGAGGCGTGAAGCACAGGTGGACAAAGAGGGCAAGATCCGTCGTTTAGAGCAGCCTCGGAGACGGTTTGTTCAGGACCCACCAGGTGGACACAAAGACTGAATTATGTGCGGGAAGTTCTGCCTTTGCTTGCTGTTGTTAGCGCTGCTATTCATTTATTCCTTTGGAGCACTTTCAAGGCTGCTGGATGGAATAAAGACGCACGGCTGCACTAAAGAAGAGGTGGGATTGTTGCAGGTGCTGACTGTCTTTACCTCCTCCAGGAGGATCACACGGGGCTGCACACTCCTCGGCTCATCAGAGAGCTCCGTTGTGCGTTAGCAGCTGTGTTAGCAACGCACACTCATCTGCTACAGACACTGTGGAAGTTTGGGGGGTTTCTCTGAGTTCAGCAGCTTTGCTCCAGGTCTTGGATCGTGCTCTTCTTCTACTCTGTATTCCTCCGTCTTTTTACAGCCGTGTTTCTCTACATCTGCAGACGATCTGCAGCCAGAGGCTCCTGACTCTGTCCATGGTGCTGAAGCAGAGCTGCGACTGAACCTAGAAGATTCCGATCAGCTGATCCCGATCACCTCGTTTAGTTCTTGTCCTTCCTCGTCTTTCACCACTGGAACTACCCCATGAGATGTGCATTCCAGTGTTCTTACTTGGAACCCAGGCAGAGGAACGAGGCCATCGGCGTGGTCTCAGGGTCCTCGAGTCGGGAGGTCCACAGACTCCTCCCTATTCTAACCCCCAGTGTATTCTACCAGTGTGTATCAGACGCTCCGGAACAGACAACTTACATCTGTTCTAGCTGTCTGCCTGTCTGCTGTCGTTCACGTAGAAGGAAAGTAACCCTAGCCGCCAGCAGCGTGAGGCTGAGCCAGGCTAGGCTGCTCAGCTGGAAGCTGATGCAGCCAGTTTGTAATAAGACAAAGATTTTTGGGTTTTACCAGCATCAGGAAATCACTGCCTATAAAAGCTTTGCTCTTGTTCCGAGAGCAGAATAACTGTCCCTAATGACTGTGTGTGTGTGTGTGTGTGTGTGTGTGTGTGTGTGTGTGTGTGTGTGTGTTCTACTGCTCTCAAATTGTGACACAGTAATGGAAACTGGATGAAAGAGGCAAACTTGATTTGCGATAAAAAGATTTCTTTGCAGCCAATTAGCTGCCAGACATCAGTGGTAACTGAGTAATGACGCGTTACACCCTAGTGTGTGTGCGTGTGTGTGTGTGTGTGTGTGTTTCCTACCCTGTCCATCCACAAAGTGGGCACACAGCCATGCGCGTGCAGCCCTGCAGTCCTCGGGGTCGTTGAGCGTGAGGAGGTTGGAAGGGGCGGGGCCGGTGTATCGGCGGCGGGCGTGGTTCTGCAGCTGGCTGGTTGTGATTGGCTGGCTCAGGTCCGCGCCGGTGGGACAGGGAACCTGCAGCATTGAACCACCTCGGTGTGGGACTGACACAGGCGGCTGTCGGACGTGGAGACTCATGTTCTCCATCTGAACCTTCAGATCAAAGTTCTACTTTTCTACACAAACTCGAGTTACGAGTGAACTAAGTTTAGTGACAATTTGAAATCTACGTTCCTCCACCTACCACAGGTGGTGGTGGGTCCACCCTGCTGTGTTCAGCTCACCTGGTACTGCAGGCCTGTACACAGGACCAGGTAGTCGTAGGACAGCGTCCTGCCTCCGGACACACGCACGCGTTTGGACTTTCGGCTGATGCCCAGCATCTTCCCGGTCACCGTGGTGACACAGGGGGGCAGGGGCAGCTGGGCCAAGTCTCTGCTGCTGTAAGCATGGCTGCAGAGAGCAGCAGAAGCCTCCTGAACCTCCCGACCTTCCTTCAGGAATGTGGAGGTGTTTCAGTCTTCTGTTATTTGAAGATCTACTTTACCTGGTTGACAGGAATCCAACGTGCTCGCGTGTGCGGTCGCTGGAGAACCCGTGCGTTGAGATAAGAGTCAGGTTGTTGAACTTCAGGTGAGGGCTGTGGAGGAACACGGACAGAGCTGATGTCAGGGGCCGGCGTGGATGGTCTGGTCCTCAAACACAGCCTTCCTGTCGGCCTGCGGCGTGTCTGGGAAGCGGTCAGGCTAACACTCACACACGTCTGGAAAAAGACGTGAGCAGGTGTGCTCTCCCCTCAGATGGAGACACCTGAGCAGCTGCATCAC
The DNA here is from genome assembly GCA_000180735.1 of Tetraodon nigroviridis. Lineage (NCBI taxonomy): Eukaryota > Metazoa > Chordata > Actinopteri > Tetraodontiformes > Tetraodontidae > Tetraodon > Tetraodon nigroviridis. Next base: position 112,481 of record CAAE01014645.1, on the reverse strand, counting down.
TCAGCACGCGCTTGAAAGGGCGGCTGCAGTCGGCGGACGCTGTTGTGTTGCAGCAAACACACAACATCTCTTGTGATGCAAATGCTTCTTTTGTTGCTGCTGCTGCGGAACATGACAGAGGCGATAAGAGCAGCGGTGTTCAGCCTTATCACGCCGGCGCCTCGGCCCACCTCCGCGGCTCTTATCTCACTTTCCTGCTACATTAACACCCGCTGACGCACGGCGACGACAGCAGCCGACAGTCCAAACGGGCTGGTTGTGCTACTAAAACGGACCCGAGAAAGGCAGCTGAACAACAACCCTGCACCTTTGACCTGACTGATGCTAAGCTAACAGCACTTTTACTGAGCTGGGGTTACTGGGGGTGGGGGGGGCGGGCTCACGGCTCCTCATCAGCTGAGTCTGACGTGCTAACGTAAACAACAAGGACTCACACTTGCCTTGTTAATCTGTGCCAGAGGCTGGATTTACGGCCCCTTCAGGCCTGGAGCCTCAGAGCCCTTATTGGAGTCTGAATGTGACCACGTCGGGAGGGGGGGCTCAGCGCCGTTATCAGCCGGTGACAGACGGCCGCGCTGACCTGCAGCCTGACCGTGGAAGGCGAGGGGCCACGCCGGCACAGACTTCTTTATCTGTCTGACCCCATCCCAGTCAGGAGCGGAGATTTGGGGGTGGGCTACTGGTGCTGGGGCGGATTCATGAGCATGGAAAGCTGGGCTTAGGTCGGGGCTGCAAGGGGGGGGTGGCCGTTTGGGCAGGGCTGATAAAGGGGCCTCAGAAAGCTAAAAGTGACCCTTGCTCGCCCTCTCGCTGCGTGGCTGCCCCGCCATTAGCTCAGCGGACACTAACGGGCTCATTAGGCAACTCATTAGCGCCAGCAAACAGCAGCGCTTGTGACATGGGCACAAACAGTGCAGCGGCTAATTAAGGGGGCTGACACCGGCCCCCACAGACCGCCGGGCCTCAGACAGCTGCGTGCCCGCCACGGCCGCCGTGCCAGCCATGCTAGCTGAACGCCACGGCTGGTTGCCTGGCAGCTATCAGCCGCTGGTGGGAATCGGTAGCAGACCTGCACTCCGATTATCTGTCACAGCAATTAATCCCACAAAGGACAGATGAAGGTAAACACGCCGAGCCGGCGCCAAGTGACATTTGCAAAAGATTCCGTGGAATAAAAGGAGAAACAAACGCTTATCTGCACAGTTGCGGGAGACGCGTTAGCGGCACAGACGCACCAGAATAAAAGATTTCAATTAAAGTGGAGCAGCAGGCAGCGAGCCGGGATTAGCAGAGGAGTATAAACACCTTCGTTATGACGAACAACTGAACAGCCTCTGGCATCGTCAGGACTGCTCCCCTCGGGTTCTGGTGGTGGACGGATGCGGAGGAACTTACCAGGAGGACAAGACCTGAAGGAAGGCCAGAGCCGTGTCTGACGCCCCCACCACCACCACCCTGCTGTTGACCACCAGCTTCAGCTCCAGGCTCAGCTTCCTGCTCATCAGGCTGAGCCCAAAGGGAGCCTGTGAGGAGACACGTCCAGAACACGCCAGTCACATGGGCCAAGGCCAGGAAAACCCCTTCACTTATAACTGTATTCATGACAAAACACTGCTTAAATAGGCGTTTGGAGGAAAACTAGAGATTTCAATTAAAACAGCTTGAAGCGGTAATGAGGTGAAAACAGGGATCAGAGGTGTGAGCGAATCCCACAGGAATCAGCCCAGCGCTGAGGACTGGTTGATTCCTGCGCCAGCCCAGCATCTCTGTCCTCGCCCCTCCATCCCAGGCAGCGAATGGCTCCTTCATCATCTATAATTAGGCAGATTGGCCCCACAATGCACCTTGTTAGGTGAAAACAGCATCGGACAAAAATTGGGGGAACCCAGGGGTGAAATTAACCTTTGAGCAAGACTGAAATGATTTGCAGGAGGGCTGAGGTGGTGGACATCTGTCCCATCCGGAGAGACGCAGCATAAAGAGCCTCTGATGAATGAAGGAGGCCGACTGAGCGCCAGAACCCGACGGGCCCTTTCAAAACAAACACTTCCAACTGGCTGCTGATTAAAGCACACGTGGGCATCATGTCCAAGACTGGATGAGGACAAAGAAAAGGACTTTTCTTCATCTGCAGGAGAGAAATTAGAAAAACTCGGGCTGAGCAGATGTTTTTTAGCTTCTGACGTCTGATGTTTCCAGAGGATGAATCGACATTCTGTTTTTCGACTCTTCCCTTAAACCAGGGGAGGGCAAACTTTTTGATTAAAACGTTTAACGGGCCGCATGTGGTCGCCGGGCCGTAGTTTGCCCTTGCCTGCCTTAAACCGTCACTGACAGAATTGACAAATTCACTCTGGTTGGGGCAGAATTTGAGTTACAGCTGACAGGATTTATAAAAATCTAAACGTTAACGGTTTAATATCCTCCACAGCAGCACACACTACGCCTGTACTGGAGGACACTGCTGCCGGTCATGTCCACTTAAAGGAATCAGCTCAAAGGAAACATGGGGGACAGGTCTTTGTTTGCGCCTGATGTCCTTTCATTGGCCTCCTGTACAGCACGGGAGCAGATTAAATTCTGCATGTAATCCCTGTGGCCGCTGCAGGAATCAGGCAGATGAAGCCTTCAGGTGAACAAAGCTGCCGTCTGTGTGGCGGAGCAGGTGCTGCAGCTCTTATCACGCCTGCGGAGCCTCACCTTCTCTGAGGACAATGGCTGCAGGAGGCTGCGTGTAATATGATCCCGTATTGACAGAAAGCCGACAGGTGCTTTAAATTTGATTAATCAAGCCGAGGCCGACATCAGGAGGCGCAGTTCTTATCTGCTCAGAAGCCTGGAAATCATGACTGCACCGTTACCGAGGTGAAGGAGGGGTGATGGAGGGAAATGGACGGGCGGGCGTGCACGCCGGTCCAAAGAGCACCTCTCCATTTGAACGGCTGAACATTAAAATAAATCACAGCGGCTTTAAACTGAGGCAGGCGGGAGTTTAAGCAGCTCCTGTGATAATCACACTGGACTAAAATAAAGAGATACTCAGAGCAGAGTGAACGCTTGCCGCGCTGCATCCACTCTGGTCTAAAAGTCGGTCGCGAACTGCAAACGTAGCCTGTTTACAGGAAGGTATATGCTTTGATCAAGGTTTAAGACAAAAAAGGCCCAGCTAATTTTTACTGTTTACGACAATCCCGGATGAATCAGACCAGGTTTTGGCCAGTTTGGCGGCGATGTTTTGGTTTCCCTCCGCGGCAGCGCCACCTAGCGGCCAGACCTGGGCCCTGCCGTCAGCGCTCCCTGGCAGGCTGCTCCCAGTCAGCCAGCTGCTGCTCGACCCACCTGCTCCTCAGTGATCTGCCTGGACGGGATGTTGGTGCCAAGCTCCTCCAGCGGGTAGATGATCTGGCGCCGCGGGCGTACAGGAACCGCGCAGGTGAGGACAGCCTCCAGAGGCTGGACGCAGCCCTCCTGGGGAAAGAAGACCAGGGCAGCCCGTCAGTCAGTCAGTACAGGGGCTCCAGAGGGAGGTTCACAGGTCAGGTGGGGTCCACGCCACGAGCGTGAGCCGCCCGGGAGCCTCCACCCGGGGCTTCGGCAGCACCTGACCCCGGTGCTTAATCTGTTTGCACGGGCTCGTCTCCCAGTCTGAGGCTGGTTTGTGGAGGCTAATTAGCAGAGGAAGTGGAGGCCTCTGCATGGAGAGGAAATGTCTCATGGTGTGGAGAGGTGGAGCTGGCAGCGCCGCTGGCACCTGCTGCCCCGACCCCGGGGACCGCAGTCTGCCCAGGGCCACGCTGCAAAAAATGACTTGCTCTTCCTCTGACCTGCTTTCCTCTTCCCTCCCTCCGTAACCTGGATAAGGAACCGCTGAGGGTTCAAAACAACCTCTGTAACGCTGAAGAATCAACAGGTCACATATGAGCAGTTCCGGGTGGTTCCAGGACGGTGGATGGAGCGCTGGCAGGTTCAAAATCTGATGCATAACGAGCATCAACGAAGGAAACCACTGCTGTGAAACCTTTTGCAGCAGTGGCGTTACTGAGCAGACGTGCACGAGGGCACGAGCACCCACCTCCTGGCTGCGCTGGGGAGGGTACATCCTGTGGTACAGGCAGGACTTGTGAGACAGCCTGAAGGCCTCCTTGAGCAAGTGCTTGGTCAAGTGCTGGAAGGGGAGCCTGAGGACGAAGTGGCGCATCCGTGCGTGCTCTTTCCTGCAATGACGGCTGAAGTAGATGAAGTTCTCGATGTTGTAGTGGCCACGAATGTACTCCAGCTCCTGACCCAAACAGAGAGTGAGCATCCGAGGGCTTCCAGACAGTAATAGTGCACCTACCTGCTCATCTTCCATGATCAGCACGCCCACAACCCGCCCGTCCACCTGCGCCACCAACGCCTGCAGCGACGCCCCGTCCTGCCCAACAGAACACAGAACTGTGAGAGCGGAGGCGAAGCCATGAACACCAGGAAGAGGCTGCAGCCTGGTTCCAGAGGTAATTATCAGTGCTGGAGCTGCAGCAGCAACAGCTGGGGTGTCAGTCAGAGGGAAAAATATCTGCAACTGATTCCTCACCAATCTGTTCCTGGCAAACGTGAGATCTTCCTCATTACTGCAGAAACCCGCCGCCGCTCCAGCAAGAGATGGGCTTTAAAAACCCAAATCTACAGACATTCTGGCAGGTTTTAACCGAGCTCCACACTGGCTGCCTCGTTTTTGTAAGGTCAAGCAGTTGTGATGCTGCTTTTTATCCCCAGAAATGGACCCTTATTTGTTCGTTTGACGTCTCGTCTGGTGTTTCTGCATTTCATAAATGTGGAAGAACCTGAAGTTCTCTTGAAGTAGATGTGTTTAAACAGAACTCACCAGGTCTCTGGAGGTCTCACAGTAGCAGTCCAGGTCCTGGAGGAGGGCCTCAGCCCGTCGCAGACCCGTCAGCAGGCCAGCCACGGCGGGTCGGTCTGCAGCCACAGCCCACCTCACCGCCACGCTCCGGCTGCAGGAACCAAGGCGGCATGAAGACGCTGAGCCTCACCTGCCTGCATCTCTCACCGCCGTCATGTGATGCCAGCACACCTGAGTCCGGAGCGGTGGCAGACGTAGGGCTCCAGGGCCGGCCGGTCGGATCCCCTGCAGGGCAGCCGGGCGAAGCTGTGCAGCAGCTGCAGCTCCGGCGAGGCTGTCGGGACGGCGATGAGGCAGAGGTGTCGCTCCTGAGAGACACAGGCCAGAGGGTCAAGCGGCCCAGCAGCCCTCGGCCTAAGCGGTGAGCAGCACAGCTGATACTCACGGGGAAGCGCTGGAACACATACGGAATGAAGTCCGTCGATCTGGAAGGACAGAAACCAGAGCAAAAGTCTGACTGTGGCAGTTCAGCAAAGCAGCCAAGCTTCTGACGACCGCTGACGGAACAACTGGCCCAGCAGCCTGGCTGCCCCCTGCGGAGCGGCTTCACGCCTTCAGCGCCGTCTCGCCGTCACTTTAGGAGTTCTCTCTTCCCTCGCGGGAGGACGGAGCCCAGCCGGGCGCTCCGCAGCAGCTGGGAGGTAAGATGGCGGTAAGGAGAGCCCGGAGGAGCCAGCTAACCGTCAGTCTGCCTGCTGGCTCTGGACGGCTGCCACCACCAGAGCCTGGACGACTGGCAGAGGTCCACCGCCTGCTTGTGGAAGGAGGCTCAGCTCAAGGCCTCTGCGTGCACCAGCACGTGCTGGAGCAAACCGGGATGTTGTCTTCAGATTCCTGACATTTCTGACAGCCGGTTCCCCTAAAATCACCTCATCTCGTGATCCTTGTCGATAACAAAGAGCCGAATCTGGAGAACTCTGCTTTCATCTGGAGAACTTCCTGTTCTGGCCCCCTCAGGCTTCTCCTGCTGGGAAGAAAACCAGAAATCTGCGTCAGAGCTGCGCTTTAAGGGGAGGAGACTGTGTTTGGGTGCAGCCAGGTCACCTGTGCTCCCTCTGAGTCCGCCTGAGCAGCAGCCCTCTCCTCTCTGTACAAACCATCAAAGTCGCGGAGATCAACCTCCCGCAGCAGGTCTGAGTCCACCTCACAGGTGGCGCTGATGAAACCGACGACCACTCCGTCGCTCTGTGGACACACGCGAGAGGCCAGAGGGTCAGCGCGGACCCCCGAGGATGCTCCTCTCTGGGCTCTGAGGGGAGGGAACCCTGCCGGGAGGAGAAACGGATCACCGATCTGGACCAACCTCACACACGGCCATGTGGTTCTGCCCCTGAGCTTCAGCCAGCTCCTTGCTGAGGGTGGCGCCGCTGGGCAGCTCTGCCAGGCGCGGGTTTGTCGGCTCCTGGAACAAACTCATGATCCCGTCGTGATCTTCAACCCTGTGAAGACAAAACACACGGCTCTGGAGCAGAGAGCCAAACTCAGCTGGGCTGGAGGTCGAGATTACTCCACCTGGCTGGGCGGAGGCGTAAAGCGGGGGGCAGTGCTGCTCCCGGTGGCAGATGAAGGCGGAGCACTGAGGTCCAGGATGGGTCAGATGCTGCAGAGGCTCAAAGGTCTCCTTCAGAGCCGGTTCTGCACAAAGCCACATCAGAGGCTTCAAAGCGGTGGACAGTAAACCTCGCGGGTGGAGCTCTGGTGAAGCGGTCCTCACCTAGGACGCCGGTGTTGGGGCTGAGCAGGCAGATGAAGTCCAGCTCTGGGACTGCATTAAAGGCTGCCCTGCACGAACAGAGAGTCTAAGCACCCAGGGTGAGCGCAGACCTGCCGGGTCCGCCACGCCTACCTCAGAATTTCCTTCAGACTGGCTGGAGCAAAACTCGACTGAGCCACAAAAAGGTGGAGGAAGAGTGTGTTCAGAGGCTGCGAATGGGTGGAGGAGAAAAGATTATTTAAACCTTCAGACATCTCGGGGCTTTTACTCCTTTAGATAACAATGACGATAGGCACCGTGCATTGATGCGCAGCAAAGTTCTCCTTCAGGAAGGTCTCCCACTCAGACTGATCCACCAAACCAGCAACAGGATGGTCGAAGAGGGAAGCGTGGGCGACCACGTCACCCCGGCCGTTGGCCAGAGTCACGGCCAGGTTGGCTTTCTCTCTGGAGCAGACACAGGCATCAGTGCTCGTCTCGTCTGTCAGGAATATTGGAGAGTCTTTTTCCTCACAGAAGGTGAAGAACGCGGACTCTTCCAAACACGACCCGAGATGAGGGGCCCATGAGCCTGTCGATCCCTGGAGCATCTGCGGATTCACTCCTTCTGGTGGTCACGGCTTCCTCTCTACCGGTGGATGACGTTAGAGTCCTCATCCTCACTGGGAACTTAGTTCAGCAGAGCAACACGTTTCATTTTAATTCAACAAGCAGCAACCAGATAGGAAAAAAAAAACCCAGCAACAACAACAACAACAACAACAACAACAAAAAACCCCTTAAATTCAATATAGCCACCAAAACTTCTCAGTGGCTTCTTTTCATCTTGTACAGTGTAAATATTTCCATTGATTACTATGTATAATACTTAAATAGACATTAAAATATCTGATAAAACATTAGGTGAATATTTCAGTTGCTCAGTTTTTTATACTTTATATGTGCCAACCACACTCACAGTGTTGCCTTTTTTTTCTTTATCCACTCTAAATTTATTTGGAGCCTGAAAGAAGAAAATCAGCAATTATTGAAGGTCTGTTTGCATGTTGACAGAGGATAAAACACTCATTTAGGTGTGATTTTCACATCCATACAGCCTCACAAAGGATCGGGTATCTTTCATTGTTAATATCTCACCTTGCTGTATTTTATATTTTTTTCCATGGTTGCTGAGTGGGGAAAGTTAATCGATACTAGAAATATGGAGGATAGCTCCGACTCAGTGGAGGATGGTTGAGACATTGTATGTAGCTTTGAATCAAAGCTCATTTGACCTTTGAAAGGTCAAATGTCAAAGGTTCTTTGATCTCTGTGCGCGCGCGTGCGCGCGTACTAGGTTTGTGCAGGGTCTGAAGCCCTCTCTGCGTAGGGAAATCTGTGCGCATTGAGTAGCAGCAGCAAAAGAACACGAAAGTCTCAGTTAAACACATTCGCATAAAAGTCTTTCATTAGAACCTTTTCACAGATTTTTGGCAATTAAGAATACACGTCTTAATGCATTAATGCAGATTTCGGTCAATATCTTTGCTTGCTAACGTTTTCACATCATTCAAACAAAGCAAATTTAACGACTAATCATTTTTAGGAGATTTATGCTGAATTTGATTGTATTTCTCAAACAAACCTTACAATCCACACAGCGTCTGGACTCTGGAACGAATGGCCCTAACATGGTAACCATGGTAACAGACGCCGCAGAAAAGCATCATGGGAACCCAGAGCATTGTGGGTAGTAAAATGGCGGCTGGCGGACGTCGTGAATGAGCGCGTACGATTAGCAGCTACGTCTTTGTCAAAAAAGTTTGAGTTGGTTTGTTTAGGGTTGTAACAAATCGGGGCAGGATGGCGTCCACGGCCGCAGGAAAACAGCGGATACCGAAAGTGGCGAAGGTAATAAAGGCTTTGTTGCGGGAGAGAACCCTTAGCTGGCGTTAGCTAACAGCGTGCTAAAAGAGCGCTAATGTCTCGCGGAAACTGCATCACTTGGAGCAAGATCGCTTTTTTTAGTTTTTAAAATAAACCGTCCTTGTATAAAAGCTTAATTCATCGAAACAAACGTCGGTGGTCTAATTTTGATGGAAATGATTACAGTCCTTTTCTTTGTTGATTCCTGAAGTCTGACAGTTTGGAGCTGAACTAACCGGGGGTTTCTCCAAACCTACACTTTTCAAATTTGTTCAAATATTTTAAAGCCATAATTTGTTTACTTCTACTATCTGTATTGAATTGGCCCACTGATGCATCGTTCTGTATCTGTTTCTCTAAAATGCGTGAAACAGCTGTAATCAGTTCAGCCTTTGACTTGACTCAGAACTGGATGATGAACCTACTGATGAACTTTCAGGTGAAGAACAAAGCTCCTGCAGAGGTTCAGATTACCGCTGAGCAGCTGCTGAGGGAGGCCAAGGAAAGGGAGCTGGAACTTCTGCCGCCGCCTCCTAAACAGAAGATCACCGATAAAGAGGAGCTGAATGATTACAAACTGAGGAAGAGGAAGGTACAGGCAGACATGTTTCCTATGCACTTCAACATCATCACACGTGCAGTAATCACAATCATTTAAACCAGCAGTTCTTCTCTGGGTGGATTAACAGCATGCTTGATCTGTCTGTTTAAGGCCTTTGAGGACAACATCAGAAAGAATCGAACCATTATCAGCAACTGGATTAAATATGCACAATGGGAAGAAAGTCTGGAGGAGATTCAGAGGTGTGGCATCCGTAGCGAGCCGCTGACCTTTCTCAGTACTCACCTGTTGTTGGCTGAGGTTCTACAGGAACACAGTGGCGCTCAAAGATCTTCTTCCTCTGCTTTCAGGGCTCGTTCTATTTACGAGCGAGCGCTGGACGTGGAGCATCGAAACGTCACTCTGTGGCTGAAGTATGCAGAGATGGAGATGAAAAACCGCCAGATTAACCACGCTCGCAACATCTGGGATCGAGCTATCACCATCCTCCCAAGAGCCAACCAGTTCTGGTACTAGTGGCATCAGAGTGATGAGCTGTGTCTGCCGTCCTCGGACAGATGTTTGCAGGTGAGGCTCCTTTTCACCGGCGCGTCAACCTCCGGTGTGTTTTTACCATTGAAAAGGTACAAGTACACGTACATGGAGGAGATGCTGGGGAACCCAGCAGGCTGTCGGCAGGTGTTTGAGCGCTGGATGGAATGGGAGCCTGAGGAGCAAGCCTGGCATTCTTACATCAACTTTGAGCTGCGCTACAAGGAGGTGGACAAAGCTCGCAGCATCTACGAGAGATATATCCTTTTGGGGACGTGTGTGTGGTTGGTGGAGAGGTGTGTTGAGCCAACCTCTGTGAAGGAGCCGCGTTCCCTAACTCTGCCGTACTCGTTATGGTGCATCCCGAAGTTAAAAACTGGATCAAGTACGCTCGTTTCGAGGAGAAACATGGCTACATCGCTCACGGCAGGAAGGTGTATGAGCGGGCAGTGGAGTTCTTCGGAGAGGATCACATCGAGGAGAACCTCTTTGTGGCATTTGCCAAGTTTGAGGAGGCACAGAAGGAGGTGCGAGCAGAGAGGAGCCGGCCGGGATCATATGAACGCCGCCAAACCTCACTAACTGTCCTTGTCCTCGCAGTTCGAACGTGCCCGTGTGATCTATAAATACTCCCTGGACAGAATCCCCAAACAGGAGGCCCAGCAGCTCTTCAAGCACTACACCATGTTTGAGAAGAAGTTTGGAGACCGGAGGGGGATCGAGGACGTGATCGTCAGCAAGCGCCGGTTCCAGTACGAGGAGGAGGTCAAGGTACGCAGCCCCCCCCCCCGCCCCCCCCCCCCCCCACCCGGGGGTCTCTGGCTACCGCCTGAGCCGTAACGCAGCCTGACACCGTCCTCCTGGCTGTCCAGGCAAACCCACACAACTACGACGCCTGGTTCGACTACCTCCGTCTGGTGGAGAACGACGCCGACGTCGACACGGTGAGAGACGTGTATGAGCGAGCCATCGCCAACATCCCGCCCATCCAGGAGAAGAGACACTGGAGACGCTACATCTACCTGTGGATCAACTACGCCCTGTACGAAGAGCTGGAAGTCAAGGTCACGCCTAAAAATACGCCTGTAGTGCTTTACTATCCCAGCGCAAACAGCGTTTGACCTTCTTCCTCTAACCATCTAATGATGAAGAGTTTTTCTGGTGAACGCTAAGGCAACGCTTGACTGATCTTTGCCAGGACCCCGAGAGGACGCGGCAGGTGTACCAGGCCTGTCTGGACCTCATCCCCCACAAAAAGGTGGCCCAGACTTGTTCCTCTGAGGCAGAGACTAGCTCCTCTGCTTCCATCTCTGATAGCCTTCTTATCCTCAGATGTGATGATGGATTTCTTTATGTTTCAGTTCACCTTTGCCAAGATGTGGCTTCTGTACGCTCAGTTTGAGATCCGGCAGAAGAACCTGCAGGCAGCCAGAAAGACCATGGTCAGAACCAGAACCAGCATTCACTCTGAGGTGGAGAACGAACTCCTAGAGCGCAGACATGACTGAGCGGTTCCTCTCTGGACAGGGAACGGCTATCGGGAAGTGTCCCAAGAACAAGCTGCTGAAGGGCTACATCGAGCTGGAGCTGCAGCTGCGAGAGTTTGATCGCTGCAGGAAGCTGTATGAGAAGTACCTGGAGTTCAGCCCGGAGAACTGCACCACCTGGATCAAGTTTGCAGAGCTGGAGACCATCCTGGGAGACACGGAGCGGGCCCGGGCCATCTTTGAGCTCGCCATCGGTCAGCCCAGGCTGGACATGCCGGAGGTGACGTCAGCGCTCTGTAGTCTTTGCCGTCCCGTTGCCATGGCGACCTCATCCATGTGCGCATCCTAACAAAAGGACGCCAACTCCTGGCTCTGGGTGTTCCAGGTTCTGTGGAAGTCCTACATCGACTTTGAGATCGAGCAGGAAGAGTATGAGAACACCAGGAGTCTCTACAAGAGGCTGCTGCAGCGCACTCAGCACGTCAAGGTGAAGGCCGGGAATCGGCGCTGGCGCGACACGCTCGGCTTCCTCACTCACCGCCTCCCGTCCCGCAGGTCTGGATCAGCTACGCCAAGTTCGAGCTGTCGGTGGAGGACCCGGAGCGGCTGCAGAGGTGCCGGCAGGTCTTTGAAGACGCCAATAAGAGCCTGAGGACCTGCGAGGTGAAGGAGGAGCGGCTGCTGCTGCTCGAGTCCTGGCGAGACTTCGAGGGGGAGTTTGGCACCGACGCTACGATAGAGCGGGTCAGAAAACTGCTGCCAGAGAAGGTGAAGAAGAGGAGGAAGCTGACGTCAGAAGACGGGGTAAGAGCAGTCGTGCCGCCTGTCAGGACCACAGTGGGGTCAGCATCAGTTTTCTCTTGATATTCCAAGCTTACGTCTGACCGAGTCTGCTTCTCCCAGTCGGATGCTGGCTGGGAGGAATACTACGATTACATTTTCCCCGAGGATGCAGCCAACCAGCCCAACCGGAAGCTGCTGGCCATGGTGAAGCTGTGGAAGAAGCAGCAGATGGTGGAAGAGGCTCCGGAGGAGGAAGGAGCGTCCACACCTGCCGACCAGCACAGCGCTCCTGCCCAGACAGACACACACGTGGAACAGAAGGCCGAGGTAACGGACGACGACCGGGACGACAGCAGCAGCAGCAGCAGCAGCAGCGAGAGCGACAGCAGTGAGGCAGACGGCGCAGAGAAGGAATCCAAACAGAGCCAGGACGCGGAGAAAGACTAAGATTTCAGGAAAAGCAATTTTTCTACAGACACAAGTGATAGAAACAGCCAGTATCTTTATTGTGTGTTTCCTCTACCTGTGTGCCATGAAAACTATTAAAGGTTCAATTGAAATTTACAGGAACTCATACTGGATTATTGTCTAATTTGGGGGATGAAAATGAGCTAAATGTGCAGACGGGGGTGGCTCTCTGGGACGAGTGTCGGGGTTATGTACAGCGTCTGACTCACAGGACGGTCAGAGAGCCACCCTCTGCTGTTATTCGATGTCCTCCGGTCTGACCGGGTGGGGCAGTGGGATGATGGACTTCTTCTCTGTGTCTCTGGACAACGCTTTCCTCATATCTGCAACAGCAAAGGCAAACTCTCAGCTGTGGTGGCGTCACAGCGCCCCCTCCTGCTCCCTGTGACAAGTGCGGCTCGGAACCAGAAGCTAACGAGCAGAACACGTGACTCAAGTCTTCCAAGAAACTCAAAACAAGGACGCCTTTGGCTGACCCACCGTACGCATCTTCATCAGGTTCTCCATTGCTGGCTGAGTAATACTCGATGACGGTCCTGTAGACGCTGTAGCCCAGGCGCTTGTACATGTTCACCGCCACCTGATTGGACACTCGGACAAAGAGATCCACAAAGAAGCCACCCTTCCTACAGGACGAGACATCGATGTAAACGGTTTGAACCCATCACAGGACGGGTGGGTTCACCTTCTGTGGGAAGCGTATTGTCCAAACCTCTCGGAGATTTCTTCTAACATTTCCATGAGTTTGGCAGCGAGTCCAAGTCGCCTGAACTCCGGGGCCACCGAGAGCGCCGTGACGTGGCCGTGCCACTCCTCACGAGCCACGGATCCTTCTGCCTTCCCCATGACTGCATAAAACCACATCAGAAAAACTGGTGTTTGTCATGCAGCAGCAGACATTATTCAGCAAACAAATGTAATTTCTCTGGAACAAGCTGCATCTACCAGAGAGACGTTTTTCAAAATAATACCACAAATACTCACTATAACCCATCAGCTCCCCACCCGGAGCCTCAGCTACGATGAAATACTCGGGCCAATGAGCGAGGTACTGCAGGTAAAATGGGATTCCATACTAGACGTCGAAGGTCAAGGGAAAGTTCCCACGGTCAGCTTTCACGGTAAATCGCATCAGTTTGGACAATGCACCTTCTGGCTACAGTATTACAAACAGCATTTGCAATAGGACAAACCAGAAATAAACTATGCATGCTTAGACATGTATGCTCAATAAAAGGACACGGTTTCCGTCAGGGGGTCCAGGTTTCTGTTTGGGAAAACAAGAACAAAACATACGATTTTAAATAACCTCAGTGTACAATGTTGATCTGGAATAAACAGATAATTATATTGAACTTTTCTAAAACAATGGCGATTTTTTTTTTTTAAAAAAAAGGATTATTTTATTGCAAACGTGCACCTGTAAGAAAATGCAGGTGATTTTTATTACTAGTATTAGCTAACCAGTAAAAACAGTTTGTCAGCTTTTACACAGGCTGCGGTCACACCTAGTCAGCGTTCTTTAGCTGCGTTAGCATCGCTAACAGCGGGTTCAATGTCATAGACAGTCGGTGTTTAGCATGCTAACGCAGCTAAACGCCATCCACCACAGGCAAAGGAAAATCCAATGCACAAAAAAAAATCGTCCCTGAAGAAAGGGTGTGAAATAAATGAAAGACATACTCACATATTGTTGAACTTAAATAAATCATCACACGTAAATGGTCTTAACGTTGTCATTCTAGTTTGCTGCTGGGCGCTGTTTCACCAGAGGAAAGGCCGTCTGCTGAGGATTCAACTGGAAGAACACTAGCGCCGCCTCCCGGACAGGAGGTGTTTGGGCTGTTGAGTTTTACTTGGTCTCTATTTGTTGCAGCACGATGCGTTCGCGAGAAATATGATGAGCAGAGATTTTCTCTTAGTCGGGCACGAAGTGTTTATTTGGCATACTGACACACTGATTTACAAAACAGGAAGAGGAAGTCGACGTCTTCTTCACTTACATTAACATCAGTGACACTACAGCGCCCCCAGTGACTAAACGTTTAAATGTAAAAAACATTACACGCCTCGAGGATCCACGTGGTCTTTAATCCAGGCTGTAAACCTGTTTCAGACTCTAATCCATTCACACCCTCCTATCTAACCCTAACCCTATTTAATAATTCTATTTATTGAGTTGTAAAAACCACGTTGGCCAGATAAGATGGAGTGAATGTATCAGAGTCTGAAACAGGTAGGTTTTTAGCCTGGATTATTGGATTTTGGATTTTTATTATTTGGATTCTATTACTATTATTCTTATAAACAAGAACAAAGCAAATTTTTACTGGTAATAAAGACACCGCATCAGTTTTATTAAATCCATTTATTGATGTGTAAAATTTCTAAAACCATGTTCGATTCATTTGGAAACCTGAGCTAATCACAAAGTTTAAAGATCACAAGTTGCTGCCTGTGATGGAGGACAAAGAAGAGCTACAACAGAAGCAAAGTGCTAAATTACCCAGAAACACTTTAAACTGTGTTTACAACAAAAAGAGAGGGTACAAAATGAAAGAAAAAAGTTATCATTCAGTGAAGAAAACAAACATTTTTACCAAGCAAGATCTTTATAATATAGAATATAATCAAGAATAACTTTATTCAAAACAATGTGTAACGTAAGGAATTATACATTTACATATGAACGCATGTTTAAAATTCCAGGGTGCAAATTTAAAAAAAACCCAAAAATTACAAAATCAGATTTTTTTTGAGTGGGAAATAACTTCAGGGGGTTGGGGTTCCTTCCCCCCGATGTATGACAACTGAGGGGCTCTTTTGTTTTATTTTGACCTGTAGATGCTGCGACACCTTTGCTGGCAGACGCAGCATCCCAACCACATTTAAAACAGAAAGAAAACGAATCCTGTCCTCAAACGATTGAGGGGAACGTGCTGAACTCAGCAAAGTCTCCGAAAGAGTTGTAAAAGCCGATCCCGGCGTGGAGGGGCTCTGTGAACGCTGTCTGGATGCTGTGGATCAGCCTCGTGGTCGAGGAGATGCCGTAGAAAGACAGAATTCCTGCGCTGTGATCCACGTACACTCCGATCTGACTGCATCCAACTCCCACCAATGGAGTCGCTACCGTGTTGTGGTAGAAGACGCACGTGCCTTTCTCACAGCTCAGCGCCCACGACTGGCGATTGAAGCCCAGCCTTGACTCGTTACTGCGGTGCCCTCGGCTGATGGAGTTGTACGCCACCGCCACGAAGACCCTGCCTTTCCTGGTCACCTCAAAGTAGCAGCGTCCCGCCATCCTCTCTTTGCTCAGGACCTGGTACCAGCCCAGGAATCTCTCCCGGTTGGCCACACATATCACAGCGTCGGACATGTAGGTGGCTCTTCTGTTGCAGTCAGACAAGGTGACCATGGGGTGGGCCGTCTCAGGATCCAGGGTGAGGCGGCAGGAATAGGTCTGGAAGTCTGCTCTGCTCCTTGGCTGTGGCAGCGGTGGCGGCTGGGATGGCACGACTGCTGTGGCTGTGTCTGGAACCTGGAACCAGTCCTGACCCAGAAGGCTCTCCAGCTGCTGCTGGACCTTTGACAAGCCGACTGTCATGTCCTCAAAGTGCTTCGGACGTGGGACTTGGGTGGCGGCGGCATCCGCGGGTTCTCTGAGGTGTGACAGCGAAGGGTAGCTGTGGAGAAACCGGTTGTGGTCCTCTGTGAGGAAGAGCTCCTGTAGCTGGTCGTTCCTCCTCCTCAGCTCGCTGATCTCCTCCTGCAGCTTCTCCTGGAGCCCTCTGGCTTGGCTCACCTCGCTGTCCTGCATGTTCCTGACCTGCTGCCTCCCGTCAGAGCACCTTCTGTCCAGCAGTTGGAGCAGCTCGGTGAAGAATGTGTCGATATCCTCCACCGCTGTGTCAGCAGAGCGGTTGACAGCCGCCACCTCCTCCTCCAGCACCTGGAAGTCCTTCTCCCGCTCCTGGATTCTCTGCTGAATGTTCTTCTGAACCTCCATCAGTTCTTTCTGCCTTTCGGTTCTCTCTGCTGCTGCTGACACGGTGTCGTGGCCTTTGTGCTCGTCCACGGGACAAACGTAGCAGATGAGCTGCTGGTCGGTGCGACAGAACATCCTCATCACCTCCTCGTGATGAGGGCAGAGGCTCTCCTGCAGCCTCCTGGTCGGATCCACCAGCCTGTGCTTTTCAAAGGTGGCTGACTGGTAATGAGGCTGGAGGTGCTTGCCGCAGTAGGACACCAGGCAGACCAGGCAGGACTTGACGGCCTTCAGCCTGGTGCCGGTGCAGACGTCGCAGGCCACGTCCTCCGCTCCAGCGGGGCGCTCGCCGGCAGCCTGGTGCCCCAGCTGCTTCAGCTGCTCCACCAGAAGAGCCAGCATGGTGTTCTTCAGCAGCACAGGCCTGGGCGTGAAGCTGTGCCTGCACTGGGGGCAGCTGTGGGCTTCCTGCTCCTGCCAGTAGGCGCTGATGCAGCCCATGCAGTAGCTGTGTCCGCAGGGGATGGTCACCGGGTCCTCCAGCAGGTTGAGGCAGATGGGACAGGAGAAGGCCTCCTGGTCCAGCTCCACCGTTTTCTGGGCCATCGCGGCTCCGCTTGCGACCAGTTTCACTTCTGTGGAAATAAGACCGGAAATAGGAGGAGCGATTTAATGTGAGCTCCTCCTGGAAGAGGAGGACCGCTCTCTTTCATTTAGTTTTTAAAAGAAAAAGCTTTGCGTGTAATTTAGAACACAGGAGAGGACATTTTAACAGCAATCAAAAGATTCCTGAGGAACCTAAACAAAAATGAAGAACGCGGAACAATAAAAAAAAAGAAACACCGACAGAAAAACCGCCAACAAACATTTCGATTCTTATCACGATCGACACAAATAAGATCCTGAGTCAAGTAAGTTTGTAAAAGATGTACAAATACGAGTCCACAAGTTTTAAAGTCAAACCTCGACACAGGTCCAGCGTGGACGGGAGGCGCGAAGACCCGGGCCGGATTCAGGGCCAAGAACCGCTGGTCGTCCGGCTGTACGGAAGCCCTGAGCGGACACGCTTCCCTTTTTACTCCGAGAACCTGGGCATTTATGGCCCCGGGCCACAGACGGGCCCTCGACCGGCCGAAATAAGCCCATTTTCTCATTTTACTGCAGACCATTTTCCGCCTGGCCTAATGTTTGGACACAAAGACAACGCTGGGATGACTGTAGAAGGCTAGCAAACCCTTTCAACAATATCTGAAACTCAAAATGTGTTCTGAGTGAATGTGAGGGAAAATGTCCACTAATACAAGTCACAAATATTTTTAAAGAAAGCGTCCAACCACATTTAAAACACAGTGTTTTAAATGACAAAATGTTTGGTCACATTGTTTCGTGTATAATTATTAATTTATTTACACGTGCCTCCGAGTCGTTTTCCCATCCAGCTCTCGGAGAGGGTGAAAGTGAAGTTAGTTCTTTTTTTACCTTCTCTCTATCCGGAGCTGCCGGATGCAGTACCGCGGTGCGTTCATCGGAAAAACCAACACCTAGCAGAAAGAATCACATTAACTGGAAAATTTCAACAATAAAGTAACAATGGGTTACATCTGGAATTTTATAAAGATATCACAGTAAATCCAGTTTTGCCATCTTAGAATCAGTTTAAAAGGTCCACATTTATCTGTGAAACAAAAGCAAACTTTCAGATCAAAGAAATAATAAAGATGATTGAAAGGAAAAACGAGTGTTTCTTAAAGTGTGAGCTGAATCTGCACCGGTGAAGGTTTGGGCGAAACGACATCTCTGCAGGTATGAAATAAAAATACCCATTTTTACTTTCTTTTGCTTTGGAAATGAGACCTTAATCCAGAAACGTTAGAACCTGGTTTGTTCGCCCAGACTGACTGTTCTGAAGTTTCTGGGTTTAACAGAATTCTTTGTTTTTCGCTGAAATCGGAGACTCTCTTTTCAGACACGTTAGATCTCCTGGAAACACTAAACAGGCTTTTTCACAGGGAAAGGTCCTGGGGAGACGTGTGGAAACACCCAGCCTCAGCTGCTGCACAAAGCCTCCCCGGGGCCTCAGGTAAACCGACACAGGTGATGCTCGGAGGAGGAGGTCAGGTGGGCGTGGCCCTGCAAAGCTATAAGGAGCGTGCGTCCAGCGGTGAGCTGACTCCACAGCTGAGCCTCGTTATGGAGGCTCCCCAGCTCCTGCGGCTCCTTGGCCTCTTCGCGCTCACCTCCACCTGCAGCGCCACACACAGGTGCTCTCACGGAAACACCTCGGTGTCTGTGGCGGCGTCATCCTCACGCTGCTGTTTTGCTTCTGCAGCCAGGAGCACCCGGCCTCCTACCTGCTGCTGGCCCCGGGGTCCCTCCAGCCGGGGCTCCAGACCACCCTATCGGTCACCATCCTGGGCTCCTCGCCGGTCCTCGTGTCTGCTGGCATCACTCACCAAAACCAGATGGTGGCCATGAACTCCGTCACCGTCGAAGGAGGTGAGAGTCTCTGCATGTCGCCGACGAGGTGAAAAATCCTTCACTCAAGCGTGGGAACTGAAGGGGTTTTGTTTTCCAGGCGCCACCCAGCTGTTGACTCTGCCGGCTGTGAGTACACCCACACAGTTTTGTAGTCTGGAAAGCGACAAAACCATGTTGGGTTTTGGCTCCAGCTTCTCGAGAGGACATGTTAGCATGCTAGGTGAAGCGGGGTTTGAACCTTTTTCTACGGAATCAAGCCGGTTACCAGCTCCAGGCGTGGCGACGCTCCAAACTCAGCAGATTAGCGCGTTAGCACATCCATCCAGATGTTCCCGCTGTCTGAACAGGTTTGTTACTGCCTTGTACCTTGTAGATCCAACGGGATGAGTCCAGCCACCGAAGCCCTTACCTCCTCCACGTCAAAGGTCACGTGAACGAAGTTGAGGTTTTCTCCAACGAGACGGAGCTGACCTTCGACCCCAAATGCTTCTCCACCTTCATCCAGACGGACAAGCCCAACTACAGGCCAGGACAGGCGGTCAGGATGAGAGTGGTGTCCCTCGGCCCTGACGGGAGGCCCAACCACAGCCCCGTGAACGTCACCGTGAGGGTGAGTCAGGAACCGGGAGCCGCGTTGGGGCGAGACGGGACGTCCTCATTTCAGGCCTGTGTCCCAGGATCCCAGAGGAAACCTGCTCAGACAGTGGCTGGCTGTGGACGGCGTCCACGGAGTGGTGTCCAAAGAGTTCCAGCTGTCTGAAAACCCCCCCGTGGGTCAGTGGAGCATCGTCGCCCGCGTCAGCGTGAGTAAGATTTTAAAGGTTTCCACGGCAACCAGGGCAGGGGAAGCGGCCGCTCATGTCAGACTCTTCTCTTCTCAGGATGCTGTGACTGAGAAGCACTTCAGTGTGGCTAAAGACGGTGGGTTCCGCTGGACTGACCTCTGACCTCTGATCAGCCTCTGTTCTCAGCAGTCACTGTCCTTCGCTGTGTGTTTGCAGCGTCGCCAACGTTCAGCGTTCACATCCAAGCTCCAAAGAGAGTCCACAGGGACCAGGTCCTGCAGGGCTCCGTCCAGGCCAAGTCAGAGCTCCTTTCTGCTTCCGTAACCCTTCACACTCTGGCTTAGGGCTCTCACCACCGTCTCACCTGGCAGGTACGTGTACGGCAAACCTGTGCGTGGCCACGTGAACCTGACCTTCATCTACCCACCTCGCTGGCGCCGATGAAGCGGTTCATGAACACATGCAGGTATCTGGACTGAGCCGAAGCAGCCTGAGGCTCCCGACCGGCTGACTTCAACCTTTCTGTCTTTGCTTCAGATCGACGGGACGGCAGACTTCACCTTTGACCTTCTCGGTTACCGCCACGTGGAAAAAAGCCACCTGGGAATGGCGTTCTACGACGGAAACGTGGACGACGAGTCTGTGACCGTGCTGGTGCACGTGACTGACCAGCTGACAGGTAACGCCGGCGCGGCCGAGGGTGCGTCTGAGGTCGCTGACCAGCTTCTCGTCTTCAGGCCTCACCTGCAACAGTCGAACAACGGTGTTTGTTGCCACGTCCAGATATGACCTTTGCTTCGAGGGCCACCCCAAGATGCTCAAGCCGTCTCTGAGCTTCGTTGCCATGGTGAGAGTCAGTGTTTGGGAGCCATGGTCTCGTTTTTTGGCGAGTTTATTTGATTCCGTTGTCTCACAATGTCGAGTTGGTTTTCCACCTGAGAGAAGTTCATCAGCTCATCTTCGGTTTGGAATACAGGGTCTTCTCTTTGGGAAAACCAAGTTTGTTGTAAATCCGTTTCCTCTGTGTTTAGCTGAAAGTGTCCACCTATAACAAGCAGCCGCTGTCGCTGGAGGATCGACAGAAGCCTGTTCGTGTGTCTGTGAAGCAGCAGAAGCAGCAGGGCTGGATGGAGGGGGTGGAGGAGAAGATGGATGGTGGCGCTCCTGCGTCCAACACCTCAGCTGTGTCTCCTTCTCCTCCTCCTCCAGAGGAGGAGGAGATGGTGGCAGAAGAGATGGAGCTTCACGTCCCTGCTGACGGAATAATTCCCCTCAGCATTACGCTCAAAAACGACACCGGAATACTCCTGATTGAGGTGAGCTCAGCTGCGAGGGGGCAGAAGCTCCGCCCGCTGGCCCGTCAGCGCTGGATGAGGAAACAGGCCGGCACACAGCTCTCCTCTGTGTTCAGGCTTATTTTGGGGACAGTCACCACAGCCTGCAGCTGTACCGGGGCTACTCCTCCCCCAGTCACTCCTACCTGCAGATTCAGAGGCCCCCCACACCTGCCCAGGTGAGACAGACCCAAGGAAGTCAAAATGAGCAAACAGGCAGCAGTTTTCCAACAGTCCGTCCTCCATCAGGTGGGTTCACCTGTCACGCTGAACATCCAAAGCAACTTTCCAGTGTTCCAGATTCGCTACCTGGTGAGTCTGAAATCATGCTTTGATTTCAAGAAAAGCAATACTTCTGCATCCATCTGTGTTTCCATCCATCCATCCATCCATCCATCCTAAAAGAGCTTCTGTTGAAACATGAGGAAGAAGGTCCAACTGTGTTTCCTACGTGTGAAGGTCAAGGCTGGAGGTCAGGTGGTGTCTGCTGGGGCAGGAGCAGCGCCGCTGTCTCTGCTCCCAGAGGCCAGCTGGGCTCCTCTGGCCTGCGTGCTGGTCTACTGCCTCCATCCAACCGGAGAGGTGGTCAACGACCAGATAGAGCTGCCCGTCACCCCCGTCACAAACAACAAGGTAAACGGCTGCGTGGCCGCCTCAGCGCCCACGCCAGACCAGACCAAGGCCAAGGTGGATGCTCCGCGCTCTGATTGGCAGGTGTCGCTGAGCTGGAGCCGCTCTGTGGTGGAGCCCGGAGACCAGGTGGTGCTGAGGGTCACCGCCGAGGAGCCCGCCTCTCTGGTGGGGGTGTTGGTGGTTGACAAGGCAACACAGCGGGGGGGGTCCCACAATGACCTCACCCTGGATAGCGTGAGTTGGCGATGCGCACGGAACCGTAGCTGGGTAGGCTAACACTGTTAGCTCGTCATCAGCAGCTCCACAGGTTGGTAAATTAGCTGAATCTGTCGGTCAGCTTAGGTGTTTCCACAGGAGTAGCCAGCTAGTTAGCAGGCTAGCTAACTACAGGCTGATCCCAGTTCAAACAGCGTTCCCAGGCATGGATTCCTGACAAACGCACACACACACACACACACACACACACACACACTGAGGATTAGCAGCGGTGTTATACACACCTGCTGTGATTATCTCAGCAGCTTGGATGTGGTCCACAGCAGTAATTTTCCAGTTCTGCGTCGTGTTCTGAAAGAACATCCCCAGGTGTGTGTGTGAAACCCGGCCTGCCGCCTCCGCCCCAGTATCGAGCCTTTGTCAACCTACCTGGCCTCCATTTCAGCTGCGTGACCGGCGTTTTGAACAGTCAGTGTTATCTTCAGCTTCAACAATAGCCGCCGCCATGACGCTGGTGCTGGTTTCTCAGGTTCTCCAGATGCTCCACAAGCCTGAGTTGCTCGATGCTTATCCCATCTTCCAAATGGGAGATCCGTACTCCGTCTTCAAGGTGGCTTCTGCTCCGTCCATCCCGTCTCTCTGTCCTTTGTCAGAACCTTTTCTCTAACGTGTGTTGTGAAATCTGTGCAGACATGTGACCTCGTGGCCATGACTGACGCCATGTTGCAGGTGCCGGAGCATCTCCTCTACCTGGACGCTTTGGGTGAGGCTTCACAACCGACGTTCAAACGTGACCCAGCAGGACTAAAGACTGACTGGTGTCCTTCCTCTGAGCAGAGGAGGAACTTCTCCACCACCAGGACGAAGGATCGGCTATGGAGGAAGACGAGCACCTCCAGGAACACTTCCCAGAGACGTGGATCTGGAAGGACGTTCACACGGGGTGAAGCCTGCGAGGACAGAGCCCCTCAGCCTGGATGACGACAGGCTCTCAAAGGCTTCTGTCTCCACAGCCATTCCGTCTCCTCGGACATCCAGGTGACCGTCCCGGACAGCCTGACCACCTGGGTGGTCAGCGCCTTCGTGGTGTCTGAGAATCTGGGCCTGGGCTTCGCGGAGGCGCCTGTGGAGGTATGGAACCCTGCTGCAGAGAGGGTGGACTCCACTTGGCCTGCTGAGATGCTTCCACCTGGTTCTTCTGCAGCTCACGGTCCTGAAGGACTTCTTCCTGTCCCTGAACCTCCCCGCCTGTGTTATCCGCGGAGAGGAGCTGCTGCTGGAGGTGGTTGTCTTCAACTACCTTCCACACCAGGTGGAGGTCAGTCCACAGTTCCACGCTGCTCCTCAGCAGGTCCTTCCCTCCCCGTTTTCACCAGCAGGTGGTCTGCGCTGGCCTCCCTCTGCCCGGCGCAGACCTGGTTGCAGCCAGCCGTTGTGTCCTGCTGCAGCTACCTGCGTCTCAGGTGATCCAGCTGCCTTTTCTCTCCTTTGTGCTCAGGTGACGGTGACTGTCGCGGAGAGCCACATGTTCCAGTTCGTCTTCTCGGACCAGGGCGGCTTGGCCACACCCTTTGTTACCCACCTGTTTGTGGAGAGCCAAGGCGAGGCATCCGTGCACATTCCCATCAGACCGCTGGTCCTGGGAGAGGTTCCCGTCTCGGTGGAAGCCAAGACGTCCACAGCATCCGACTCCATGGTCAGGACGGTGGTGGTCAAGGTGCACCTTCAGGACACTCAGACAGGCGCTTCAGCAGGAAGAGGGGCTGAAAGTTCCAGTTAGCAGCAGCAAACATCTGCGTTGTGAAGGTCCAGGTGGTGTCTTCAGCTGTCTGAGGGGCTTCTGTGTGGGCCTTGTGCAGGCGGAAGGACTGGAGCAGTTCTTCTCCTCCTCTCTGCTGCTGGAGCTCTCCTCCCAGTCCAGCCTTGCCGAACACCTCAGCTTCAGCTTCCCTCCAGATGTGGTGATGGGCAGCCAAAGGGCGTCGGTGACGGTCGTGGGTATGTCCGCACAGCAGGAGAGTCGACCATCTGATCACCTGACCTGACGGGTCAGGCGCCGGCGTGTTAGAAGCTGTCCTGCAGGCGTTTTGCTCTGTGAGTTGCTCTGTTGCTCCATCAGCTGATCTCCTCAGGTGACCTTCTCGGGCCGTCCATCAGCGGCCTGGACCACCTGATCCGGATGCCTCACGGCTGCGGGGAGCAGAACATGATCAACTTTGCCCCGAACGTGTACGTGCTGCAGTACCTGAGCGCCACTGGGCAGGCGGACCCCGAGACGACGGCCAGAGCCACGGCGTACATGAGCACAGGTGACCCCGAGGAACGCTCGCCGTCCCACGCCGCTCCGCCCTGCGTCCACACGCTCTGCGCCTGTCTCCAGGTTACGAGCAGGAACTGACCTATCAGAGAGCCGACGGCTCCTTCAGCGCCTTCGGGGACAGTGACGCGGCGGGGAGCACCTGGTAGGTGGCCTTGGCACGTTTGCACCTCCCGAAGGTGCAGGAGCAGCTGAGGATGGGCTCTCCGCAGGCTCTCCGCCTTCGTGCTGCGCTGCTTCCTGCAGGCACGCCCGTTCATCGGTGTGGACGCCCAAGTGCTGGAGGGGGTGGCGGCCTGGCTGAGCACCCAGCAGGGGGCTGGGGGGAGGTTTGAGGAGTCCGGCAGGGTCATCCACACAGAACTGAAGGGAGGCCTGGAAGGTCCCGTCTCCCTCACCGCCTACGTCCTCATCGCCCTGATGGAGGACCCTGACCTCAGCGTGAGCAGACACCTTTACTGGGGGGCTGTTGAAGCTGCTGCGCCTGACTGAGCCGCCTGTCCCCACCTGTCCCCACCTGTCCTCCCCTGTCCCCACCTGTCCTCCCCTGTCCCCACCTGTCAGGCTCAGTATGGCGCTCAGGTGTCTGGAGCTCTGGGCTTCCTGGAGACGCGTCTGGACCTGGGCATCAGCAGCAACTACAGCCTCAGCCTGGTGGCCTACGCGCTGGCTCTGGCCAACAGCTCCAGGGCCCCGCTGGCGCTGCAGGAGCTGATGGGACGGGCGGAGCTGAAAGGTGGAGTATTACGGGCTGTTGGTCCAGAGGTGGACCTTCCAACCGCAGCTTGACCTTGATGGTGATTTGGGGCTTTCAGACGGCGTTCCGCTGTGGTCTTCCCCTGAGGCAGGCCGGTCGCGGTCGTCATGGCAACCCCGCTCAGCGGACATCGAGATGGCGTCCTACGTGTTGCTTTCTCACCACAAGCTGGGTCTGATCGCAGAAGGTGTGAAACTCATGAAGTGGCTCAGCCAGCAGCGCAACGACAGGGGCGGCTTCAGGGGCACTCAGGTGAGATGCCAACGAACTGGGGCGAAACCGCGCCGGAATGGGGCGAAACCGCGCCGAACTGGGGTGAAACCGCGCCGAACTGGGGCGAAACTGTGCCGAACTGCGGCAAAACCGCGCCGAACTGGGGCGAAACTGCCATCCATCTGACTTTCTATCCGCCAGGATACGGTGGTGGCTCTGCAGGCGCTGGCCACGTTGGCGGCACTGACCTCGTCACATGACATCGACCTCACGGTGAGGGTGAACACAGACGAGTGGGTGGCGGCGGCTGTTTTCCACGTGGACCAGGACAACTACCTGCTTCACCAGAGTCAGCAGGTCAGACCACCTGCAAACCCCCCAGATCCAAGCAGCTCCTCTAAAACTAGCTTCTTTCAGATCGAAGCAGGGGAGGGGCTGCACCTCCAGGTGACCGCAGAGGGGTGGGGCCTCGCGCTCTTTCAGGTAGGATAGGAGGAATCTCGGTCAAACTGCGCCTCCTGCTGGTCATAATTCACAGAACTGGAACGTCCTCCCAGCTGAACGTCTTCTACAACGTGTGGAGGGTTGAGCCGACGAGGAAGCGGCGGGACTCCCAAGAACCCGGAGCTGAACCGGAGGCGTTCCGCCTGAGCGTGGAGCTCTTTGACTCTGACTCCCACCCTGCTCATCTGAGCATCTGCCTCAGGTTTGGGTGACCACTGCTAGGCTGTGGCACCACGTCTGAACCCCCGTCTGTTTCACGCCCTCTGCTCGCCCCTGCAGCCTGGTCCAGGGTCTGGCTCTGAGCGCCACTGGGATGGCCATCGTGGAGGCGGGTCTGCTGAGCGGCTTCGTCCTGCCGCCAGACGGGATCCAAACGGACGACGTGGTCAGGAAGGTGGAGACGCCACCGGGGAAAGTCATCGTGTACCTGGACTCTGTAAGATCCTGGAGCCTCTGAGTCCGTCTGAGCGACGGACCCTGAAAGCAGACGTGTGTCTCCAGGTAACGACCAGCGAGGTGTGTCTGTCCATCCCCCTGATGGTCCAGAACAAGGTCGCCAAAGTCCAGGAAGCCAGCGTGCTCGTCTACGACTACTATGAATCCAGTAAGACAACCGAACAGCTGTGAGCTCTTCCACGTTGAGCAGCAGACTGACCTTTGACCCTGCCGACAGCGCGGAGGGCCACTCAGACATACAACTCAGGCCGGAGGAGGGAGCAGACCTCCAGCGACCTCTGCGGCCAACTGGAAGGCCACTGTCCCGGAAGCGTCTTCGACAGCGGGGTGAGGCTGAGCGGGGTGTGGCCCGCTCTGCTCCTCATCCTCCTCTTCCTCAGCTTCTGAATACAACTCAGAGGTGTAGATTAGAAACTAGGATGACCTCTGATCCCCGAGACTGCGGGAGGGTTTGCTTTCCATTCCAAGACCATCTGAGGTCCAAACCCACCAGGATGGGTAGATGATAGATCGTGATTCTTACCTGACAGCTGACAGGATGATTCATTCACTAATTAAAAATACCTGATTGATACATAGCGGAAATGAAACGTTTTTGTGCATTGATACTGATCAGTTTTCAACAAAATAAATACATTGAAATTGATCCGCGTCTTATCACCGCTGACCACCGGGGGGCGTTTGGAGCCGACGCCCCACTCTTCCAACCAAACCCAGATTTTAAGATTTTGTGCAAGAAAGTTTGATTCACCGTTGCATTGATCTGCTGGTAGGAGTCCGCGACACCCAGTCAGAACCACTGTGAGTCCACAAACGAAAGACCGGACAGAACCTGAGTGGTTCTGCTGCAGGAGGACCCGTGTGGGTCCTTGAGATCAGACAGGAACCTGCGTGTTGCAGGTTCACAAGCCATCCCACCTGCTCAGTCAGCTGCAGAAGATAAACTGAAGACAGCCTGGAGGTCAGGGGTCAAACTGCCGGTCACAGCTTGCCTGGATGTTCCACCTCGGTTCCCGACCTCGGCACCGACTGTGCGAAGCTCTTGTTTTCTCCGTGAGAACGGAGACGTTCCAGCTGATTTTGGCCGGATCAAATCCTGGAAGATCAAAGCCGCCGCAGCGCCTTCATTGTTCAGCTCTGACAGAGAGTAAACAGAAGGGTTGACCCACGCCAGCCCACCCCAAACACCAGCCACACAGCACAGGCTGCACATGTCCTGCAGACTCCCGCTGGTGGACATCAAACGCGGCAGGAATGTCACCGTTACACAACGCTGGCCGCAGAGGCAGAACCTCTGGAACCGCCACCACGTGAGTCAGAACCTGCAGATGCTGACATCTGGCTCTGATCAGCCGCCGCTTGTTGCTGTTGGAGCTCAATCTGACAGCACACTCACATCTGCTCAGGGCCTCCAGCAGCCCCGACCAGGAAGCGAAGCTTCCATGTCGACTTTGGTGTCAGTGGAGGAGACAAGGGCCACAGGTGGGGTCGGGTTCAGGCTGGGATGCTCAGGGGAACCCACCCAGAGGAGCAGGACAGCGCCAGCTCCATCTCCTCCGTGTTCCCAGAAGGATCGCCCGGGCGGACTGGTGCTCGTCTTGAGTGACCATTATTTGCCCCCAGCAAGCTGTCTGACCTTCTAGAACCCCCTGCTGACCTTTAACCTTTACCAGGCGTGTCCCTGTTGCCATTCCCGACTCCACCAGCAGGTGTCAGACTTTCCCAGCGGAACCAGCCCTCCCTTCCTTCCCCGAACTTCCCCCAAACTTTCCAACAACTTTCCATGACAGAAAGGGAACAAGGGGAAACTTTTTATGGAGGTTAGAGTGAGAGTCGGGCCTGGCTGCCCCTGTTAATGGGAGTCAGATGGCGCTGGAGCGCTGGCTGCATGCTAATGAGGGAAATATGGAATCAGCGGGCTCGCACAAGCAGGCTGGACGCAGCTTTTTCATTTGGCCCCAGCAGCTGTGAGGCTGTTTCAGCTGCCACAAGGGCATTTTCGTCCTCAAACCTGACTCGCTCCGACTCCATGATGTGACATCCTTCACCGGGACGAGGAGTCCATTCTGTCGCCGTGGTAACCACCTCTGCCCGAGGGCTCCGTGTTTAGGGCCGACCTGTGTCTGGAGAGGCTCTTCTGGCCTCTGGGGGCCAGCAGCAGTGACGTCATCTGAGAGGGACGGCCAGCAGACGAGCGCCGGCCGGCCCTCAGAGGTGTCGGCGGGTTCAGGAAGACCTGGATCTGGTCTCTGGCTGCGGCTTCTGCTGGCCCGAGTGGAAAAAGCCGAAGAGCAGAGCTGGGTTTGGTTAGGGTTAGGGTTAGGGTTAGAGTAAGAGTTGGGGTTGGGGTTGGGGTTAGGGTTGGGGTTAGGGTTGTGGCTGCTGCTTGGTGCTTTCAGGATGATTCCTGCCGGTTGAGGTCAGGACGGTGGAGAAGCTCCTGGAGAACTCCTCGGCTGATCCGTCTGAAGTTCAGGATGGATGTGGAGAACCACCTGCTGTCAGGTCTGCTTCCAAACACTTTGGTTTTTCAGGGTCGTAGCTGAACCCTGCAGGCTGTTGCATCACTGCCGTAACCACAGCAATGGCCACGTGAGGACGATGAAGAGGAAGATGACCTTAGCCCCACGTGGTACCAGCTGGTCTCCAGACCTTCCTGCTTCTCACGGGCTGCTCTGATGGCCCCCCAGGTGGAGGCTCTGACGTCAGCGTTTGGTCGCCCACGTGGGGGTTAGGGTTGGTGTGCTGATGATGGGGGGACCAGGTGATCGGAGCAGGGGCTAGGCTCAGCCATTACCCACCAGGGGTTTTCTGTGCAGCTTTAAAAACGTGGGTGAACGACAGTAAAAGAGCTGGAGGTGAAGGAGGCGCCTTCGTTCCTTTAAAACGGGAGTTTCACCCTCCCGGCCACACCTGAGTGGACTCAACTGAGCCTTTCTGCTCTGGACCGGCGAGAAAACAGGACAAAAGTGTTTCTAAATATGACCGAAGCGTCATAAAGAGGTGATTATCTAAAATGGAAGTAAAGGTGCTCAGCGATGGCTCCGCCCACCTGCTCGCTCAGTCACCTGACAGGTGAGTTTCATAGACCCGTTGTGTTCTGACCTGTGTGAATCAGCCATGTTCACAGTACGAACAGAACAGCACCTGAAAACGTTTGAATTTGTGCGTCTGGACTAGAACCAGGTCTCATCAGAACCTTCACCTGGACCTTGGACTAGTTCTTGGCTTCAATCACCATGGAAATGTTTCAAAATGACCATAAAATTCTTTATTTTTCCCCCTTCAGGTAAATCTGTCGGCGTTCTGTTGCCACAGGCGGGCCGAAACGCGGTTTCATTCTTATTTTAAAGTCATTTTCCCTGAAAGCAGCAGTGTTTCATGGTGATGCGTTTATGGAACAAACGTGGCCCCTCCCAGTGGAAACGCCAGGCCCCGGACAGAGGCGGCCTCCTCAAAGCTGCTGCAGGGAAGAATCCACATTTGAAAACGCTCTCACCTCAAACCTCCGAGGAATGCTAACTGGACGCCGCTGACGGAAAAACAGGCTGAGCTTTGATTTATGAACCAGGCTGTAAAACCCAGAGAGCAGGATGAAACCTGCCGCCGCTGGGGTCAAAGGTCAGGCTCTGGACTCCTAAGGCCAGCCTGAAGGAGGAGGCTGGGTGGGGCTCCGCTTCAGGTTGGGACCAGGAGGGAAAAGTCTGGATTTGGACCGGACTGGGAGGGTCCCTCCTCGGGTCCTTCCTGGGTGAAGCAGACGGTGCTGAGGGGAAACAGCACCGTCGCCTCTTGGGTCCGAAGGGGAATCTGATGGAGGAACTGCCAGACACTCAGGTAGAAGCAGGAGCCACACCTCCAGGTCCAAACCCCTGCAGGGATGCTGCTGGTGTGGCTCCAGGTCTTCTGATCCTCTGGGGGACCAGAACATCGGCCAGGCTCCTCAGAGTTCTCCCTCTTCTCCTGTTCCCACCTTTCACACTCACCTGGGTCTCGCTGCCTCCCTGGGAGAATTCCTGAGGCTCCCCCCAGGTCTTTGTTCTTTGTTATCGGCTTTTGGATGCTGCCGCTCGTCGGCTCTGGAACTTTATCTCCCAGGTGGTCTGAAGCTGCTCCGCTGCAGCTCCATCCCTCAGTTTGGAAGCGCATGCGAGACGCAGACATCTGAGCCGCGAGTGCTGAGGGTGGAAGAAGAGATGCCTGTCCTCTCTTCATCCGTCATCGTTTGGAAAAGCCTCCTGAATGTCAGAACTGTTTGCAAACGTGCTTGAGGGCAGATGATCTGTCCACATCAGAAAGATCTGGAGCTTCTGCTCCCACTGGAGCTGCAGCGTTTATACGCAGATTTATCGGATCAGTGATGTGAAGCAGCGCGGTCACGCCGGTCACATGTCACACGCTGGTGGAGAATTAAAGTCTGAAGCTTTGGGGCTCGTCTTCCCATGCTGATCAAGAGCTTCCGGGGGCCAATGTGGACGAGTGGTTTTTGACTTTTATTGGAGTAGCTCCACTGTTTATTCTATTTCAGGCATTTGTGGTTGTTTTTTTGGTTTTGTTTTTCTTCTTCTCCTCTGTGCTGACGGAGCTTCTCAACCACAGAGTGATTCCACAAACGCGAGCGCCATGTGGATGCCTGGATGGGAGGCGTGCCGCAGGGCTCAGTGTTCCAACCTCCAGCCAAGGGCAGATGAGCTCCTCACACGTCTGTTGATCTTTGCGGAACGTGAGAAAGCCGACATTCAACGGTGGAAGCGCGGCTGCGCAGCAAAGAGTGCTTCAAAGAGCCCTGGCCCCGCCTGGTTTCTGTCCTCTGGTGACGTTTTTAAAGTGATTACGCTGCAGAAAAGCTCCTGGTTTACTTTCAACTCGAGCAGAACCCTCAGAGCACTTTTGTGCGAGCTGAGGCCCAGAAAGGGGCGGAGCTTCCTCAGCGCCCCATCCAGAAGTTTGAATTCCTCCCCATCTGCCAGTGTCGGTCCGCCAGTCTGGGCCTGAGCTTTCCTGGTTACAGCAGCTTATCTAGTTCTGTGGGGTGAAACTGGATAAGCACCAGTGGGTCCAGTACCAGAACTCTGGGGACGCTGGTGTGGTCATGTGTGTGATGAGGAATTTCAAGCTTCTGGGTTTGCGTCGTCCTGGATCTATGAAGCCACCCTGAACCAGTGGCAGCTTTCTGGTTCCTGCACCGGTTCTGGGCCCAGCAGCAGATTCCTGCAGGTCCGAGGTGAACCCAAACCCCCGGACGGTGATCGCCCGTCTGAAAGCAGCCAAAACTGTTCTCTTCCACACGCTGTGTCTCGTGAGGCAGGAAAAAGATTTGCAGCTGATGTGTGGCTTCAGGCAGCTCAGAGGAGCTGCAGCGGCGGTTCTGGCTGCTCCCACAGCGACGAAGCTCTGTCAGGAAAGACGAGACGCAAAACTCCACGACCCGCCATCGAATTATGACATCAACCCGCTGACCACAAAGCAGCTGCTTTTCATTAGTGAGGATCGTAAATGAAGCCTTTCGCTAGCACACACGCTGCTCTCTCACCAGAGGACACCAGTGCCGAGGGATGCTGGGTCACATGACTCAGCAGTAAGCAGCGCCTTCATTCCATACTGCCGTCAATGAAAACAGAGCGGCTCCAGACCCCGAACCTCATCCTGGAAAACCTGAGGCCCAGCCTGGGGGAGCTGGGGACCCTCTCACAGCCGTGGGTCCAGGAGCTGCCTCGTCCTCGAGCGTTCGGGTCAAAGACGGCGCTCAGACGCCTGAGGAAGAAACCAGAGGAGTCAGTCCTGTCATCATCGCTGATTTACTGCACGCCAACGTGCAGCCCTGGAGGAATAAATCACCGGCTCCCTCCTTCTAAAATCATCCCCGTTGTCTTGACTCAAGTTAGCATGCTAGACGCTAGTGTCTCCTGGCTTCAGCCAGGCCACGAACACCACAGATCTGAGGTTCACACACACGCACGCACATGCACAGATCTTTAATAAATCCTCATAATCTGGCTGGATTTAGGCATTCAGAGTAGATTTAGGACAGGATGTTTTTTCCAACTTTCTGAAATCTTCACTTCTTTGCTGTCCAATTGGGCACAAATCCACTCAAGTAAGTCTGAGCTTGTTGTGTTCCAGAACTTCACTGGTGTGTGTTCCATACACTGGTGGTCCAGCGGTCCTCAGAAGCGACACTCGGAGAGCTGATGGATTCCGGATCATTTTGAAACTTCTCCCAGATCGCTTTCCTTCTCCTCGTTTTTAAGCTCGGAATGAAGACGCTCAGATCGTTTGGAGCTGACATGGAGTCTTTTTAGAAGAATTATCCTTTCATCTCAGACGTCTTAGTTCGATCACACACAGATAAGGGTGTTTGTCTGCACTTGGGTCAGAGGTCACGGAGCTCCGCGTCTGTCAGGTGACCTTAAGGTGAAACTAATTTGACCCTGGTGAGATGCTTCAGCAGAGTGAAAAGCAAACCTCCAGAGCTCCAGACTGGAGGACATTTCTGCTGCTCTCAGGGGCCTCTAACCTTCGCGAATGGAAACCGTTTAGAAGAACCTGTAATTTACTCAGAGCCCACTGTTCCATCAGGCTTTTTCTGGAGGAAAGGAGACGCAACCGAGACCTCTATGATCAGTCTGGCTGAGATCTGGAGATGATGTGAGAATGTTCCAGAAGGTCGACCGTCACTGCAGCATCAACCAGAGGAAAAGTTGCTCTGGTTCCTCAGTCAGGAGCCTCCATCTGGACTCGGCGACACAGCCATTCTCCCAGAGTCCGCAGGCAGAGACCCACAGAAACTGGTTCTCAGAGGAAAAGCAATAGTCAACAAGTTCTCCTGACAGGCTGAGAGCGGCCTGTAGGGGCCAGCAGAGGGCCGAGGTGGTCGCTGCGTCCTAATCTTCATTTTCCATCACTTTCTTCTAAGTTTGAACCGCTCCAACAGGCAGCAGCAGCGCAGACGAGGACGATTTTTCCACTACCACATTTCACCTCAGGGCGACCGCGTCTGGAAAGACAATATGAGCCGAGAGGTCATCAGTCAGAGCAGCAACACTTAGTGTAACCATGGAAACCAGCGAGGCGGGTGAAGCCGGGGGGTGTGTGCTGAAATCCTGATCCAAACAGCTAAACAGCTGCTCAGTCAGACGTCCGGAATGTTTGTCCAAGAGCGAGAGGACAGACGTTACACAGACGGTCTGGTAGCGACATCACAGACGGAGGCGCAGAACCGGAGGCGTGAAAAAAGACCCCGCAGCAGCATCCTGGAAACCTCATGTTTGATGGGGACAAGACAAGACAAAAGCTGTCTTGTCCTATGAATGCTGCTAATCTAAAGACACACACACATGTGAGACCTTTCTGGCTGATGATGAACGTGTGTGTAGCCAAACCGCTCCAGACTCCTACTGAACGTGAATGTAATTTATTCAGCCTGATGAGGAGAAGCTTCTGATGGCGGAGGAAAAGGTTCCCTCACAAACAGCTGGTCAGCGTCTGGTCACAGCAGGGGGCCAGGAAGCCAAAACGCCCACCTGCACTTTCAGTCTGGCGAACGGGCCACTTCCAGCCCCGTCACGCCGGCTCTGGTTCTTCTGGGGGTGGAAGCAGACTCATGACGTGCAGGACGTGCAGCCACGCAGCTTTTTTACTGCAACCTGATGACAAAAGCTGCGGCTCCGCTGCTCACTGCATTTGGGAAGGTGTTGGGAATTCTGTCTGCCTGAAGCAGGGGGCGGTTTCTGCTCCGCCCTCAAGCATCTGTCCCCGTTTTCACTGACTGGTTCCTCCTGGGTGTCCCGAGGACGCTCAGCTCTGTCCTTGTCCTCCGTCTTTTCTGCTTCTGCACTGAGCTGTTGACCCAGGAACACCTGGAAGCTGCAACTGCCATCCACAAACTCATTGTTGGGAGAAAAGGGCTGGAAGGGTGGAAATCGAACCCACATCCGGACACGGGCCCACTTTTAGGAACATCAGGTCTGTGTTCTACCACCAACATGGCGGAGAAGCACCTGAAGATTGTCTGGGTTAGAGTCCTGATGTGAGCACCTGATCCCGGGTGAATTCACGTGGACCTCTGATCTTCCTGCTGTGCGGGCCTTGGGCGTGCACCTGTCTTTAAATGCGGTGAGGTTATGGGCTTCGTTGGTCCTGCTGTGCTGCCTCGTTTGGAGAAGAGGGAACAAACAACGTGTCCTCAGCAGGAAAAGAGCAAACAGAGCCCAATGAAACTTTACAGGTTCTTCGGTCTCCAAGGATGCGGTGCAGCACCTGCAGACCTGCAGAGTCCTGCACGTTTGCTGCTTCCAGCTTTAACTGTCGTCCGACGGGTCTGACGCCAGCGCAGACGTGAGCCATCAGTTTCATGGCTTGTGTCCTCCCGCAGCGCCTCCACCGTCAATCACAGGCACGGAAAAGGTTTCCGGCCCAAAAAGATGTGAAAAGGAGGAAGTGGCGGCCCTGAACGCTGCAGCAGCAGCGGCAAACATCTGCAACAGCAGAGTTGATCTGGAATCAGCGCTGACTGGTGGGTGGAGCTCGGCTGTCCATCATCTTCTGACCCTCTACTGTTAGAAAAACCGTTACAATGAGAGAAAGTGTCTTGGCTCATTTCAGGTTTCTGTTGGTTGTAAACCAGAAGTGGGCGGGGCTTCTGAGCGGGTTTTTTACTCGTGTTTGTATAATCTTGAGTCATGATCTCAGAATGGAGACGTAATTCTTTTCACATGACGAACGCTCGCTGACAAAAACACAACAAAAGCGTCCCGTGTGATGAATATTAATGTCCCGTTCTAAAGCCCATTATCGGCGGCGGAGCTCGGACCTCCTCTGGCAGGATTCAGCAGCGACGCATCTGGCAACTTTTACTTAATGTTGTCACACACGTTAATGAAGACTTAAACACAAGGAACTCTCGTTAACTTCTTTCATCCAGCTTCAAACTCAGGACCTGCACGAAGGCAAACACAAAGCTGCTTTTCCACCCGTCCTTTGGTGACGGGTGCAGAACTTCACCACAGGTGGGGTTTTCTTCAGGTCCACTTAAGCTGTGGACGCTTCGGGCTCATTGGATTCTTTTTGTTCTCATCTGAATCTGGCTCATGTGGACAAAATTAGCTGCTGGGAGCTTCGAGTGAAGACAGGTGTCCCTGGCTTCGGGACTCTTCGTTGTTATTACACATTAACTAAGTGCATGGTTTTAATGTCTGTGGAACACAAAGCTGACAAGTCTGGGCCAGGAGGGGCCCTCTGATGGGCCCCGGAGCACAGACTGCAGTGGAACCTGCACACCCTCACCGATGCTCCTGCTCTCACCATCAGTTCCAGCATCTGGTGGAAAGACTGAGGCCACAAATGAAGATGTGAGGGTTGAGGATCACATGCTCAGCTGTCACATGTGCGCGTGCTCCTTCACGTGTCCTTTTAAAAGATGAATACTGACGCTGGTTTTCCAGAGCAGAGACACCGAACACAAACGAGAAGCTTATTTTCCTTTAATGTTTCATTTAGACTTCAGATGTGGAATTTCAAGGAGAGCTCGGAGGCAGCGCTGCCAACCAGAGCAGAGGCTCCTTTACAAATCTGCTCATTTATACACCAAAGTTGCAGCTTTGGGACATATTGCAGTGCCTCACACACTCATTGCACACTCATCACACACTCCGGCCTGAGCTGCTGTGTGTTTCTCTAAGTCTCAGAAGCTTTGAGCAGAGCAGATGAGATCAGAGTCCACCAAACCCCATAGCTATGGCATCATGCTGCCTCCTAATCTCCAGCACAAGCGTGATGAATTATATTTCCAGCTAGCTTCCTGTTAGAGCCATTACGCATCCGTGTTTCTAATTATCCACTAATAATCCAGCGGCGCTCTTGTCTCCATCTGTCAGCTGAAATATCATCCCTTCCAGAGGAAAATGGCTTGCTGCTGTCTGAGAGACGTGGCTGGACGCCTCCCAGCGTGAGGAGCCGCTCTGACCCCTGACCCCAGACCGATCCAGCAGGTCTTTCTGTCCCTAAAGGTGACCCGAGCCAGTCCTG
>CAAE01014645.1:0-73194 GCA_000180735.1 Tetraodon nigroviridis | reverse complement strand
GTTTGCCCGAAGCTGCCTTTAACTCGCGGGCCTTTCCTGTCCGTAGTGCGCTGCCGGGTGGGTAGTTAGCGTGCTAGCTTTTGTGACAAGTACTGAAGTGTCTCTCCACGTTGTGCCGCTTTGCCGTCGCCACAGTCGCACCGCAAATGAGACACACACAGTTTTCTTTCACATTAGTAAAAAAGAATTCTTCCTCCCATTCACTGTGAAAATAATACGTTTTCTTCCTTTTTTCCGCCATGTTTATGTGGGTAGAAACCGCTTTCGTCTCCTCGTCTTCGCAACGCTCCAGACCAAGGCTGAGTTTGTCATGCGCACTAGACTGACCTCTGCCCCATACTACGTCAGAGTTCTCATATTAGCGAACTCTGCTACTTTATGATTTTTTTTTAGGTTTTTATATATTTTTTTATACTTTTTGTTTTTAATTTACATCACTGTAAATGCAATTCAAAAAGAATGGCAACACAATTTAATCAAATTTTAGACAGTGATAGTTCGTGATTAAGTCTATTTTTAGAACTGGCCTGCGGGCGACTGATATGGTCACTGCGGGCGACGCGGTGCCCGCGGGCACCGGGTTGGCGACTCCTGCCCCATAGCTATGGCATCATGCTGCCTCCTAATCTCCAGCACAAGCGTGATGAATTATATTTCCAGCTAGCTTCCTGTTAGAGCCATTACGCATCCGTGTTTCTAATTATCCACTAATAATCCAGCGGCGCTCTTGTCTCCATCTGTCAGCTGAAATATCATCCCTTCCAGAGGAAAATGGCTTGCTGCTGTCTGAGAGACGTGGCTGGACGCCTCCCAGCGTGAGGAGCCGCTCTGACCCCTGACCCCAGACCGATCCAGCAGGTCTTTCTGTCCCTAAAGGTGACCCGAGCCAGTCCTGCCCCGACCCCCAACATGTGGACGGGCAGCGACAGTCAGCCAAGTCCAGTTAAACACACATGCTGTGTTGTGTTGTTTTTTCCTGTTAATAAAACTACAAAGTTGCTGTAATCAGCCCTCATTCCAAACAACCCTACACTTTTTGACGATTAAGGCCATTTTCACCCCACAGGCGTGTTAATAAATCCCACTGCGAGCAGTCAAATAGGGCCTTGACCAGGCGTCAGCTGGGGGGAGGAAAGCCCTGAGAACGGCCCACTGGCTACAAAACTCAGTGTTTCCACTGACATCATGTCCACGTTTGAAGTCAGACGATCTGTTTCCACCATCTTGTTCAATCAGCCTCACTGGCTGGGGGCCGATGTGAAGCAGCTGTTGGCTCGCCGCCGCCCTGCTGACTACCTTCAGCACACTTCCAACCTTTGGGTTGTCATCAGAAACGCAGCGTCTCCGCTCAGCAGCCAAAGAGGCCCGAACGCAGGAATAATGAGCTCATCATGCCTGCTTCCGTGCGCAGAGACCATAAATCACCGCCGTCACCCGAGTGTGTGATATATACAGGGTGGATAAACACACAGGTGGACTTATGAGCTTGTTGATGACACAAACGTGGAGAGCGCAGAGTGGGAGGTTTCGTCCACATGGGGGCAGAAAAACAAACCTTGTTGAGACATGTGTCATTTATGTTCATTACGTGCAAGAAGAAGAAGAAGAAAAAAACGCCTCATGTTGCGAGGGAAAAAAGCGTATAAAAGTCCAGATGACACAGTTTTCAGTTTAATTCTGCAGATGATGTCAGAATGTGGCAGGTCTTTCTTCGTGTATGATGATGTATTTTGGCTGGTTTATTGTAAAGACATTGGCCTCTGTGCTTTTAGGAAACAAACCATTTATGGCAGACTTTGCTTGCCAAGCTTGGTAAAGTAACTCAGAGGTGTTAAACAAAACAAAGGCTTCAAATGAGCTCAACCTCAAACATCTGTAGCACATTAGATGAGACATTCTGACAGATCTGCGGAGTAAAAGTCGATCTCTAAAAGTTGTTGGAAGCAAATTTTTTCCACTCTAATCTCCATTCTTAAATGATAAAGTTATTAGTTAAACGCCTGCCAGGTTTTCTAAACGTTATTTACAAAGAGCACAGGCCAAACGCGCCTGTTTGTCCGATACTGCCCCTAGAGGCGCGGAATGGCATCGCGGGCTCGGCGTCTGCCAGGTGTGAAGCCAATTACAGCACAAAAATCACCCGTTTAACCACCCGTTAAGACAATTACAGCACAAAAATCACCCGTTTTGTTCAACGCGTC
The DNA here is from genome assembly GCA_000180735.1 of Tetraodon nigroviridis. Lineage (NCBI taxonomy): Eukaryota > Metazoa > Chordata > Actinopteri > Tetraodontiformes > Tetraodontidae > Tetraodon > Tetraodon nigroviridis. The sequence goes on along the minus strand of CAAE01014645.1, from coordinate 70,993 downwards.
ACAGGCAAAAACCTCCAAACATACATATGTGAGAAATAGCAGCGTTGCGCTCCTGTTATCATTAGCAAACTCGAATTTTACTAGCGCCCAAGCTAACAGCTAATTCACCCAATTAAACTAGAAATCCGATTTGGGATTAAAACAGGACCGTTCCAGATGGATGGATGTAAACATTTGGTTAACGTTTAGTTAACCTTTCTGCAAGAAGCAACGAAAGTCGACAAATGTCACGTGAGTAAAATCGAAGTAATTCGTGGTTGTTAGCTTCTATGTTTAAATGACTAAGCTAGGCTGCAGAATGCTAACTCTTCTATTAACTTTTGACCTTGAGGTGTTCTTTAATGGTTTTGTTGTTATGTAGAATCTTCTCTTGTTCGTTAATCTGTCTGTTTTCCTAAATTCTGAATTTGTTGAACTGTTGCTGCTGTTTACACTGATAAAATGTCTCGCTTACCTCCGTACTGGTTAGCCGGTGCTAGTCGGATATTGTGGCTTTTATCAATAATTCATCTCTTTGGTGGAACAAGTGTTGTGTTTTCCTGGATTAGGGATTTCTGACTGGCAGTGCTAATGCTTGGAAGAATGTTGCTTTCTTTCCATTTCAAAAATGTTAATCCGGTTGTGGTGTTCTGGGTCATAGATCACATCTGTCATGGGAGGAAGATCTCTCTGCTCCTCTTTTTCCATGTTTTTTCCCCTATAAAAATGTTTTTGTGATTTCTTTTTACTTTTTGAGTTTTTACTGATTTGAGTCAGAGGTCAGAGAAGACAGTTCAAAAGTCCACTGAGGCAAAAGTAAATTAGAATTTTTCTTGCATAAATGTGGTTGTTGCTCTCACCCCAGCTTTTGTGTCAGATGAAATAATTTAAAAAGAAATCACAAATGAATAAATCACCTTCACCTTTGATCACCTTCTGAGGCGACTGTAATCTCTCAGAATCTGATTAATTGAAGCTTCTGAGTGTAGGAACACATAAGATTGACTTCTAGTCTGATTTCAGTCAACCACAGACAGACTTTGATCCCTTAAACTGGGCAAAGCGAGGCCTCGAAGACCTCGTCTGTCTTTTACAAGCTCTGAACTTGGAGAGTGCGCACGTGACGGGCCTCTGCTGGGCTTTTCTGAGAAGGTTGGCATCATTTAAAGGCTCCATGAGGCTCAGGAGGTCACCCCAGGAATGAACCAGGACAAACACAGAAAGCCCAGACGTCAGCCGTCTTGTTCTTCCCGTCACAGGCTCGTTTGAATCCGACGCCGCCGTGCACGTTTGGTGCTGGTGCGAGCGGCCTGTGCGCTGACAGCCAGCTCTCCCACATGGCTGAAGAAACATAAATACCAGCGGGACAGAATTTATGTGCATGTGTGAACATGTTGAAGTCATACGTCAGGTCACATGTGTTGGAGTCTGGGCAGGTACCAGGACTGGAGCTAATTCCCCACAGCTGGGTGGGCAACAGCTGGGGCGTTCCTGGAGGTGGGGAGCCACTAAGTGCGCTCTAAGTTCCCCTCCTTCAGAGAGCCTGGAGCAACCCTGGTCACCCAGAGATGATGGATCAGATAGTTTCAGGCTTTAAAGCTGGTAATGGAGTTGGAACTTCATCTTGTTCTCCCTCCTGAGGTGATGTTTGTGGTTTAGATGAGGAAAATGTCTGAAATATTTTGAGTTTTCCAGAGCTGGTGGCCAAAGTTATACATACAGCTAAATCAGCTGGAGAGTGTGGAAGATGTGGAGCTAAAGCAGAACTCTGCGCTATCTTCAGGGCTTTGTGCATCTCTCTTTTCTCTGAACCCTGAACCTGACTGCTGAAGTGACCCTTGACCTATCAGGCCCCCTGCTGTGGAAGCAGCTTGTGTCCAGGTACCGGAGGATGGAAAGCTTGGTCTGGGAGAACCTCAGTGATAGCTGTATTGATCAGTATAATTGATACCAAAGCGTCGGTAATGATTTCCTCATGTGTAAAGACCCTGGTAGTCTCCCGTTCTTCGTTTTATTGACGATATTAGATGTGAGCAGGATGACGAGGATTGTGGAGCCTCACACTTCCTCCGACCTCCATCACAGAGCAAATATTTATCCGGGCGATGAGCTGAACCAACACGGCTCCAAGGTTCCTCCTGAGCCAGAGCAGAACCTGCTAAATCAACAAAGGTCAGACCTGGAGCCCATGGGCGATCAATGAGCCCGTCTGACCGGACGTCTGTCAGCATCAGCGGCTTCTGCCGCTTTGTGGTCGTGGTCTGTTTAGCTCAGCGTCTGAAAATGGCATCACGTCAGTGTTTCAGCGTTCCAGTTTGGAGGAAATTCCACCTGATTCGGCGCGTCAGCGATAAAATGTCCAGTTGCCTAATTTAGGCGATGATTTGAAGATGGCGTGACGCTTTTATCATCGAGTCCTCCTGCCGCCAGGTTTTATTTTCATTACAAAGATGCGTAAATGTTGGTTCCACGTTTACGAATGGATTTTTAAAGCGGTTTGAAAAACCTTTTGCGCAATCAGCAGTTAAATTAGCACCCTTCAGCCTCACCTGTTTTCATTTTAACCAGTATCGAAGCTCACGTTGGTCTTTTATGAGATCCAGACCGACTTCAAAGCTCTGATAGCAGCGGCGGTCCTAGCGAGCTGTTCCACCGGCCTCGTGTTTTCAATCAACTCTGACCTCGCTGCGTTCATGTGACCTCCTTGATCGTGTTTCATGTTGACGTTGTGTTTTTCAGGAAGGGGAACTCTCAGGAATCCTCTGAGGGAATTTCTCTAAATTTGGCACATGTGTTCACTTGGCACCGATTTAATCAAGATGGCGCTTCTCGGTCGAGGAACGTTATATGCTGAAATGGAGGTCAGTCCCCAAAGGACAAGGTAAACTTTCTCTGAACTTTACCAGGAACCATCAGACAGGAGGAGAAGGCAGAGCCGCAGATCAGAAGACAAAGTATTTTATTACAGTAGTAGTTCAGTTACATGATCTTTATGGCCACATGTATGTGCAGCACCATGTGACCAACAGCCTCGTAGATCCACAAACAAAAAATCTGCAGCAATTCTTCTAAAGTTAGTCCAAACACAGAGACCATAAATGAGCCAGGCTCTGTTTGGGAAAGCACGCCCCTTAGTTGTCAGGTGTGAGCGCGACTCTGGGTTTAGGCTTTGAGGTTCTTTGATCTTTTGCTTTGTGTGTTGAGAAGTCGGTCATCTCGCAACATGACCACAATTAAACGTTTTTATCAATGAACCTACTGAAACCTGTGGCTAGCAGCAATTAATCATGAGATCTAAATTCTTCTGGCTTTTGTGGTAAAGTTAGTGTAAACGATTGTTGGCAAATTACTGTTGGGATTTAACGACGTCAGCCCTGGAATGGTGCTGCTGGTGTTACGCTAGGTAAACGTACACTTTTTGATTCCAGCTGTAAATGGAACTTTGTAACTTTGACTTTTATTTTGTTTTTTTTTTTGATTGTTGTAAAATGTCTGGCTGGACGGGAGAGAATGAGACCAACAGCAAGTGCAAATTTTCAGTAGTTTTATTGAAAAACGCCTCTTTTGTTTCAGAAATAAATAAGAAATAAGCGTGAGGCCGCTGGATTCACAATCTGCAGTAAAACATGAGGCAGCAACATCTTTTCTGTAGCACGCTGGCTTCTGACTGCATCTGGAAACAATGACAACTATATTCTGCTTAAAACAAGAGGAAAAAACTAAATATACACCAAACATGCAATTCCACGCCTGTTAAAATGAGCTGTGACAGAGTAAACGGATAAATATTACGTCTGCAGATACAAACTGGAACTGGTTTTCTGGCCGAAACCAAACGGTTGATTAAATGATGACTCTGGCGAACAGATCACAGCTGCTCGCTGCCGGAAACCTGCTGCAAATATTTTACAAGCAAAAGTGGGAGAGGAAAGCTCACAGGTTGGTTTAGGCCCCGCCCCCTCCCTCCCACCCACACACCTTGTCCTCCACTTAAAAATCCACCAGGATCTGAAGGTTTCTCTGCTATTCTCTGCTGAATTTGGGGGTCAAGCCCGGAGCGGCGGCGCCTTATGTTGCCTTTCTTGATAGCGACCTCTTTCTGCGCTGGCTCTGATCCTGGCGCACAGGGACCACTCGGGTGTCGGGTTCAGGCGGATATTGACCTGCTTTGAGAGAGCGTTTGGGTCCAATTGAGTCGGCGGTCGGCGGGTTTGTCTCGGCATGCACAAACACACGAGCGCCGCGACGCCCTGATTGGTTGTGAGCAGCAGGGGCGTGTCTGCAGTTTTGCAGTGGCTACGTTTAGATTCGCTGACGCTAACACTGTTAGCTCAGCTGCGGTGGGGTTTGTAACCTGACTGAGTGGGAGGGGCCAGCCCTAGACACGCCCCTGCTGACAGTCAGCCCTTTCCCTTCTTCCTAGCGGTTAGAGGGGCTGGTGTTAGTCCAGGTTTAATTATCTTTAACATTTACAAACATAAACTTGGGTTCATCTTGATCCGATTTGGCCCTGAGCCGTTTGGAACGAACAGAAAAATAGAAATAAACTAAAAAGGTATTTATGTTAGCATGCAGATGGCTTTAACTGGCAGATGTTAAATTAGTGACTGAACATCTGGGATTAGTTTATTTACACTCCAGTGAGTTGTGTCGCTGCGGTTGCCATTGCTGTCCGTTAGTATGGGTTGTTTGTTGCATGCTGCTCCTCTGAACACGTTTCTTTGGTCTGGATGGTGCGACCAGGCCGCCAGTCCCTGTTAGTGTCCCCCTGGACGTTTATCCATCAATCAGCTGTAGGAGTGAGTAGCGTTTGTTCTTCTTCAGGGAGTCAGTGAAAGCAGCACAGCTGGTTTAAAAGTGCTACAGAAAACCTGGAACGGGCCAGAGAGGAGGGACGGAGTCAGTCAGCGAGTGTCAACATTCTGAACATGCATTCAGCTCTTTAACATGTTGGGAAATCCTCGTTCCCGTCCGAAGGCCCATAAACACTCTGGAACGCCACTCAGCCGTTTGATCAGTCTGACTTTGGTCCTGCTAAATTGGATCTGCTGTGGCCGATACTCAATTTGAGGATTTTGGTTCAGCCTGGCCACAGACGGACGTGTCTACAGCCGCCTGTTGCTCAGTGATTATTCATTCGGTGGATATGGGCCCTTGTCTGAGGTCATGTGACTCTGGTGGACGCGGGAACCGAGCACGTCGCTGTTTTTCTCGTGTGTGCTTACCTCCGTATCCCTGCCCATTGTAAGGAATGCCCACACACTGGGAGGAGTCACAGTATCCGGGTGGTCCGGGGGGACCGCGGACACCGGCGTACCCTGGACGTCCAGGAGGGCCGCGAGGCCCAACGGTGCCGGGAGGACCTGCAGAGCCGGTCCTGCCTTCTCCTGGTGGTCCTGGATAACAAACATGCACCACTTTAGATCCAGACAGAACCTGACCAGAGTCTTTGCGAACGATGAGATCACCAGCTGGTCCTCGTGGTCCTTTCTGCCCGACTCCGGTCTCGCCTCGATCTCCTTTCTCTCCTGGAGGTCCTGCAGGACACAGTCTATGAGTCAAATCATCACTCTTCCTGCTGGACAACACCTGCTGGCCCTGCCACCTAATCAGTCATGTGACCGGTCAGGGGAGCTTTATCCTACCTCTGTCTCCCTGCTGTCCAGGTAAACCAGGAGTCCCAGGAAAGCCGCTCCTTCCTGCCGAACCTGGCTCTCCAGGGGGTCCTTGCCTCCCGGGCTCTCCAGGAGGCCCTGGGGGGCCCGGTTTGTTGCTGGAGTAGACGCCGCTGGGAACCTGGTTCAGTAAGGTGTTGATTCGGGTCATTTGGGCTGCGAAGGCAGAGAGGACAGAGGAGTGAGTGAACCGTGAGGCCAGAGCGTCCGTGAAGGCCAGAGTTGCTGCTCACCACTGAAGAGGTTCTCACAAACTTGTCTGGCGATCACTCGCATCATGTTCTGTGGGGCGAAGTCGCCCTGAGGACGAGGGGAGAGCAGGATGAAGGGTAAAACCAGGAGTGACCTTAACAGCCCAGATATTCTGGGTCTGTGATGGAGAAGGTCACCGTTGCACTTACTCGCTCTCCTTTGTCTCCTTTCGGGCCAACGGCGCCCTGAAAGCAGAGGATCGACCTTCAGTGGCCAGAGAACAAGCTTGCAGACCTTTTACTGTTACCGTGACGACACTTACAGGTGGACCGGTGTCTCCGGTGTTTCCAGGTTTTCCCGCCGTACCTGGAACTCCAGGAGAGCCTGGAGGACCCTGGAAGGAAAACAGAGGAGCTTCAGTGAGCTTTTGAGCCCACGTCAGGGTGCTCATCATTCCCGGAGTTAATCAGAGCTCACCATGGGCCCCGGAGGGCCTCTGGGTCCAATCGCACCGTCCTTTCCTTGAGGTCCCTGGAAGCACAAGAAGCCTGAAACCCTGCTCACATTTACAACACACGGCCATAAAAAGCGGCTTTGATGAACCCACCCTCACTCCGGCTGGTCCGATGGGGCCGACAGCACCGGGAGCCCCAGGTGAGCCCTGCAAACACAGCTCAGCTCAACAACATTCACTCCATTTGCTCTTTTATGGTCTTTGATGCTTTGCTGAAGCATTTACAGGGAACGTGATCCATTCCAGATTTGTTTTATTGGCCATTATGGAGCAAGTCATTAAATGCCTGTTGCCATGGCAGCAGCTGCAGAGTGGTCACCTGCAGCCGGTCTGTCCCATCAGCACCACTCAGACGCTGAACCAGCAAGCTCAGCTGGGACAGAAGGTTCTTCTTGTTGGTTCTACTTACCTGGTTTCAGAAGGGGACCTAAAGGTTTCAACACTTCTGCTGTAAAGGAGAACGACCCAGAGCCACACCCACCTTCTGTCCAGGTAAACCACCATCCCCAGCGTCTCCCTTTGGTCCAGGACGGCCCTGATCAGGAAACACACCACACCAGCCATCATCTTTAAAAAACCAGGTCAGACTCTGTGTGTGTGTGTGTGTGTGTGCATGTTTTTTTGTGTGTGAGTGTTTTTGCGTGTTTTTGTGTGTGTGTGCGTGTGTGTGTGTGTGTGTGTGTGTGTGTGTGTGTGTGTGTGTGTGTGTGTGTGTGTGTGTGTGTGTGTGTGTGCGTGCGTGCGCGCATGTTTTGTGCGCGTGCGTGCGCTCTCACAGGTTCTCCTGGAATCGACAGCCCGCTGGGTCCTTGAGGGCCAGGCAGACCCATGGGTCCTGGTGGTCCCGTATCCCCACGCGGTCCCGTCGGCCCCTACAAACACAGCAGTAATGTTTGTTTGTCCTTCAGAAGATCATCAGGAGAGAAGAAACTGGAGCAGAAACACCCGTTGGCTGAGTGGAGTCAGATGTGGGGGAGAGATCAGAAGATCTGCACCAGAAACTGGAACGTAAGTGAAAAATAGAGATTCTGCTTGGTGTACTTACAACAGGGCCGGCTTCCCCTCTTTCACCGCGGGTCCCTCTACTGCCAGGAGCCCCCTGAGGAGGAGAAAACCACCTTTTTTACAAAACGAGACGCAAAGGTGTCACATTTCAGACATTGTTCATCTTATCAGTAAAGGTTCCCAGCCCAAACGGGTCCCATACTGGTTCCTACCACTGGTCCTTGAGGGCCCGGCTCCCCGGAGGCTGCTGAGGTGCAGGAGCAGGCGTTTGGAAGAGCCGGACACTTCAGCTCGTCCCTCTAGGAAAGAAGAAAACACTGATTAAGACCATCAAGAGCAGAAGTGAAAAAACAGCACTTGGGGAGGAGAAAGTGTCTGAGATGGAAGGATGGAGCGGAGCGGAGCGGAGCAGCCTCCATCCCTCTGCTGTCAGTGCTGAGGACCAACAGAAAGGCTTCTCAGAAGAGAAGATGAGGTTGCTTCTCTGTTCTCTGCTGCTGTGGAGGAGGAACAGAGCTCCACAGCTGGAGGCAGAGCCAGAACCTAAGCGAAAACCTCTGAAAGGATGCTGAAAAAGTGCCTAATAATCATTAATGGCGAGCATTGAACTGATCCGTGCTCCAGCGCAGACATCTGGATTCTGAAAGAAGAACAGCTCATTTCCATCACCCTTTTATCTGTTATTGATTATTTAGTGCTCGTTAACCATCCGCAGGCGCCGCGTCTTTGAACCCGGGATGTTTTGCATTACTCATGGGTGAACTGGCTCCAGCTCCTGGTCATCATGCACGTCCTGCTGCTGGTACTGGGAGTCGGCCGCCGCTGCGATGGCTCCAACAGGGTTGGGAGGTTTTACGAGGGCCACGTGTTCTGGTGGCCGGGCAGCTGGGAAGAAAGAAGGTGGGGTTGGGCTGGTTGTCTTACCCTAGATGGGAGGTCACAGCATCTGTCCCTGCTGGTCCAGGCCAGGCTGCAGACTATATCAAACATCTGGAGCTGAAACTGGAGATGCGCAGATGTTGTTGGTGTGGGACACAGATTTTGTCTCACAAATAAAGAGCAGTTTGAAGACGCTTGACTTACGGTGGCAGACTCTCCCGTGGCACCTACGGACTTGGACATCTTTCCCAGAACCTGGTACCCGTCGCTTGACGTGTTTCCAGCAGCTTTTATTTCCTTCTCGGCTACTTCCTGGCAGTCGATGTTGAGTCTGACACCGGTGGAAGAAACCAAGATGTGGAGCTTTGGAAAGAAAAGGAGGACGAAAGCAGATATTTGGTGAGTGTCTTTGTTCTGAGGCCAACTGTTGTGCCTGGTTTTGATCTGACGGCCTGCAGATGATTAGACCCAAGCTGGGTCGGCTGAACCTGAGCTGATGTGTTGCGCTGGGGTTTAAATGAAGGAAAGGTGCTTTCCAATGAAAAGGTGTTCCATCAGCTTGGACAGGCGTTTGGATGGTTTGGACGCGACCAGTCTGAGTGGCAGGAATGGGAAGACACGTCCATCCCGGTCACCTGAAAACTAAAACTTAAGTCCCATTCCAGGAAATACCTTCCAAGGATTATTGTGGAGGTTACAAACTGAACCAGCTGAGAGCCAACAGCTAATCAGTCCAAGCTCCACGTTACCTCTTCCTTAGAAAAGGCTCCTCCAAACAGATGTTCTCTTTCCAAATGAAGCAGGATTACCTAAGGAAGTCAGGGTTTTTTCTTCCTCTTGGTGTATCAAACGTTGGGAACGCTGCCCTGCCTTTACCGTGTGGTTGCAGTGGAAAAAAGCTGCAGACCTCCCAGTTTCAGCTGGAACGCTGTCACACACCTTCTGCCACACTGATGCTCCAGAGTTTCCAGTAACACCTCTGTTTAACCAGGACACGGGGAAAATGGAAGAAGGCCAGATTCTGCACTTCTTCCTCAACAATCTGATGTTTTCAGCTCATACGGATCCCATCACTCCATCTGCCAGAACACATTCCTCACATTCCCTTTCTTTCCCTTTTTTGACATACTTCAACTCTGATGATATCTTGGCGCTCACTGCAGTTGGTTGCAATTCTGGCCAATCTTTGTGTTGGAGAAAATGAGATTCAGACGTCCGAGGGCTCAGATTCTTCCTCTGCTGAATCCTGCAGAGCTCCGCTGGTGGGGCGTGGTCAACCTGAAGGGCCCAGGCAGAGGGAGGAGCTGGAGAAGACGGGCAAAGCCGACCCGGAGGCAGTCACATGTGCAGCAGCAGAGGTGAGTCTGCAGCTGGCTGAAGCAGCAGAAATCATCCATCAGGAACACCTCCGGAGGCAAATCCAGCACCCGTCATATCCTGCTGCGTCAGCTTTCTAAAGCGGTGTTTCAGTCCCGTGGACCGACCTTTAAATCTACCCAAACACAGCTCACAGCTCCTAATTCATGACCTGACTGGCCTCTGACCTCTTCCATGAGGGGCAGATGAGGAATTTTACCCCAGAGGTCAAACCTGCATGCTAGTTTCTCTATAGCAACACGTTCATATTAGATGTGAGGGACTTTGCCAAACATGCTCCAGCATGTTGGCTTCCACAGCAGCCTCCATGATTCCGCTGCAAAGAAAAAGTGAGAATGGTAGCGAGTTCCCGGAGGAGCTGTCGTCAGGGAGCAGCAGGTCCAAATCAGAGGTAAAAAACCACACATCTGCTACCAGAGAGGCCTCTGCCAAAGAAAACGACCCCCCGCTGAGTGCAGAGAGGGATGGAGCGGGCGCTGATGTCATTGTTTACTGGCGGTGACACAGGATTTTCCAGCGAGAGCGGCAGCACTCCCTCCACACCAGGATGTTATCAGCTGGCTCCCAGTGATTGGACTGGGGGCTTTTCTGGCCGCAGCTGACAAACAGCTAACCGTCCCGCGAGCATCAGCACTGAGAGTTCAGCCTGAGGGTCTCCACATCTCCAGGAGGACACAAAATGGCCGATTATTGCTCCTCCCATCTCCAGCGCTGGAATAATCCAGACTGTTGTTGGCTGTAGGAGGCTCCTGACACACAAGCAGCCTCGTTCCCGACAGGGCTGCCAGCATTTCTGAAACTCCCTTGAGATTCTCGCTGTTAACAGACGGCTTATTCGAAACAGGTGACCTCGGGACGACCGTAGACAAAAGCAGAGTCTCTAGTCTCAGGACTAATATAAACGTTTCATAAATCAGCCGTTCACATCTTTCATCTCTGTGACTCAAACGTTACCTTGTGGAAGCTTCCGTGGAAGATTCTCTTCACTTGATCTCCGTCAAAAACGACCCTCTGGATCTCGCCGCGCTCGTCTTTGTTGTAGAAGGAAACGGTTTTCCTGGAGGCTGTGCAGAGCAACACAGACTTTACGACCCTGAAACTGCTCCCCTTACCTGTTTTCATCCACCACCTTTTTCACCTAATTTCCAAACCCGATCAGAAAGGGAGCACGCTTACGGTTGACGGTGACGCCGGTCTCGGGCTTGTGATCTTTGCTGGACACCTGCCAGATGTCGAAGGCCTCAGCCGGGGAGTCGGGCAGCAGCCGGAACATGAGGATGATGGTGTAGGCGTGAGGAAGGCCGTCAGGGTGGACGTCTCTGCTCAGAGGGAAGACGTGTTACCAGCAGTCACAGCAGACCAACGGTAACCGTGACGACAGGATGAAACAGGTGGGCAAACTGAGGCCCGGGGCCACATGGACTATTTAATCCAGCCCCCAGAGCCTTGATAATAATTTTTCCAAAACCAAATTAAGAGGGTTGTCATCTTGAATGGTTAGAAAACGGTCCAGCTCCCCCCCCCACCCCCCACGTGGGATTTTTAGCTAACCTCTGATCCTCATTTGGGGGGTTAGCTTCCTGCACCACCTGGCTGACCCCTTCATCAAGACCGAGAACCCAAAGGGGCCCTTCAGGCTAAATAACTGCCCTCTCCTGGGATGGAAACAAAACTAATCTCTGAGCTCATGGAGTCATTCATTCATGGAAAAACTTTCCTTGATCATTAATATCAGGAAAAACTATTTATTGATTAATCAACTCCTTGAGCAGGAGAACGACGGCTTCTAAAAGGGCTGGAGCAGTTTTCACTTCCTTTCACCTTTGGCTCGTGGTTTTGATTGGTAGCAACTGGAACATTTCTGGTCCTGGGGTTTGGGAAAGTCCACCTTGGCTGAGCGTCCAAGGTGATTTCATGTGGCGCTCTGTGCTGGGTGGAGGCCAGTGTTACCAGTCAGTGGTCAGGCTGACAGAGGCTAGGGGAGGGGGGGCTGGGAGGTGGCTTTTACAGGCCACTGCAGAGCTCCGTACATCTACTGACCCAGTTGGGAGCAGAATGAGCTCGGAAGACTTGTGCAGAGAAACCGCTCAGGCGACACTCACGCTGACGGCTGCGTCAGGAAGGCGTTTTTGTGAATTCTGTAGGACGTGAAGCTGTTGAAGGAGCCCGGCTCCATGGAAACGCCTTTTGTGTAGCTGTACGTCTTCTCCGTCAGGTTGAAGGCCTCCAGCATCCGGAACCCTGGAACAGGCCAACATCCCGTCACCACCCAACAGTTACGTCAACCATCAGCTCCGGCGCCGGTGTGGGCACTCACCGGGTGAGGTGAAGCCGTTAAGGAAAATCAGGGGGCAGGCTGCAGAACAGACAGAGCGCAGGTTAACAGCAGCAGCAGCAGCGGCGCCGCCTTCCTGCAAGTTTGGACCACTTACACGATGTCGCCGTCTCACAAATGAAATTGATGAGATTCTCCTTGATGGTGTCAAACGCGTCAAAGTCGTCCACCACAAAGACGTGCCTCTCGCTGGGTTTGGTGGCGATCTCCTGCAGCTCGTTGTAGTCCACGTCGGCCACGCCGATGGCGAAGACGCTGTAACCTGGCGACAGAAGCGACGAGAGGCTGCAGCCGTTTTCTGGTGCGATCTGTCTCGGTTCAGGAAACATGCGCTACCTGCTTGCTGCAGCTTGGTGGCGCTCTTCTTCACCTCGTCCTGAGAGCGTCCGTCGGTGATGACGACCACCATCTTGGGGACGTTTCTCCTCATCCCGTTTTCCAAAGAGAAGGCCTTTTCGTACGTGTGCTTGAGTGCCATTCCTGCTCCATGAAAAGGAAACCTGGTGAGGACGGAGCCCGGCTGACGACAGGCTTGGGTCGAAGTCGCGTGCCAACCAACCTGTCTTCGTGTTGCCGCCCTGGTAACGGATGAGATGGAGCGCTGCCATGGCAACGCCTTTTTCTCGATACGAGTTGAGTTTGAACTCGGTCTTTGCGTTGTCGCTGTACTGCACGAAGGACACCTGTTTGGGAAGAAACATGACGAATGTTCGAGAAGAGATGTCCAAAAAGCAAACATCTGCTAGGATTTTTATTTACTCTGTTCCTGATTTAAGCTGCTTCTGCTGTTGTCATGTTTACGATTACTCTTGATTTAATCTCTTCATTGGGAAGCGCTTTAACGAGCTACACGCACAGCTTTATTACTGTATGTCCTCAAACATAATGCTTTAATTGTGCAAATAAAATACCAGCTGGGCCATGATGTCAGAGCGCAAACACCAACCTGCATTCCGGAGGGTCCAATGACGTCAAAGGCGCCGATGATCCCAGACACAAAGTGGATGACTTTGGTGAAGCTGTCCTCGCCGATGCTCCAGGAGCCATCGATGACGAACACCAGGTCGGCTTTGGCTCCTTTGCAGACTGAGGAAAGATGGCGCGTCAGAGCAGAAAAATCAGATGAGGAATTAAAGCACAATCAGCCAGAAACCAACAGCTTGACACTGAATGACACACAGATGCTGGTTCGTCTGCTCCTGGCTGGCTGTTCGCAGCAGCACATGCGATGGCTCGCTCTGCTGCAGACGCACAAGAAGCTTCCTGTTCGGACCAGAGACGGCCTCTCCGGGCCAGAGGGTGCTGCTGCTGGGGGGTGGGGGGAGAGGTGGTGTCTGGATGCTCACCTGCCCAGGCTGGCGGAATGGTGGGCGGAGGGCTCGGCGTTGGTGGGAGTGTCGGAACTGGAGTCGGCTTCACCACTGCAACAAAAACAGACAGGCAAACAGTTGAGGTGATCCCGGTTTCTGACGAGGTGTCGGGAAATAAACATCCGTTTCCTGGATCTGGATGCAAGCTCTTACGTGTCTTCTCCCTGATGCTGACCCCTGGACCCTCCAGGTTGGGGGTCTGTACAAAGACGGTGGCGGTGTACAATGCATCAGGAGAAAGGCCTTCAAAGCAGTACTGAGGCAGCCCGGCAGAGACGGTGATCTCATGCTGTCCTTTGCTGGAGGCTGCAGGACGGAGAAGACGAGGAAACCAATAAGCATATCTGCCCCGTCAGAGACTGAAGAAATGACTTCATCCAGTCAGACCAGTATCAAAGCAAATCTAATTTTGAATCTAGCGGCTCTGCTGACGCCAGCCGCTAATGTCAACAAGCGCAGATCAAAGTTGCTTTGCTTGAATTTGCTCGGGGAAAACACACATCCCAGTATCAGATCTGCTCCAGAACAGTGGCCCTCCCTGGACCTTAGGGTCCCAGAAACTGTTCTGATGGATATCAGATGTTTTTGGCTTCGCTCCTGATGGGATGTTGTGGGGAAATCTGCTCTCCTCCACCGACTGTTACTACACCTCTGAGCATTGAGTGGACTTCTCATCAGGCAGCTGGAGGAGTCGGAGCAGCTTCAGGACTTACGGTCCACAGGGTTGAGTTTGATCCGGTAGGACGTGGCCGACCGATGGGGCGTCCATTTGATGCAGAACTTGTCATGGTCCACGTTGTAGGTCTCAATGTTGGTCACATTCAGGTACACTGCAGAGAACAAAAGAGTGAGACCGGTTTCAGGAGCAGGGGACTGATCCCTCAGGAGCCGCGTGCCCTCACGTGTGGTTCCCTGTCCGGCCAGCGGTTCGCTCTTTCCTCCCGTGTACTGAGCCACCACTCTGACGTCATACGTGGTTCCAGGCTGGAGGTTGTGCAGGGTGTAGGAAGTGATGTCTCCCACAAACAGATCCACTGGCGGGCCTGCGGAGCCTGGAGGTCAGCAACAGAGGGGACGGGTGAGAGCCAGTAGATGAACCATCAGGGCCCGGGCTGTCTGACGTCACACCTGCAGGAGAATATGCTAATCGGTATCCCTCCACTGGAGCTGGCACCGGGTCCCAGGCCACTCGGAAGCGGGTGTACCACTCGTCTGACACTCGGAGGTTCCTGGGACTCATCAGGGTGACTGTGAGCAGATGGGACACGACGGTGACAACTGTTCTCGTGAAGCCTGTTAGTGACTGAAACAGGTGTGTGAGTCTCACGCGTGCGTCCGTTCCCGCTGAGTTCAGCCCCGGGACCCTCCGGGTAGAGGGGCTCCACCCTGATGCTGTAGGCCGTGTCGGGGCGCAGGTTCTCCAGCCTGGCGTTGTTTCTGTTTCCAGGAACGGAAGTCTGAGGATCAAACATCACAAGTGTGATGACACTCTTTGCTTAGCGAGAGAGCGCAGTGGGGCCGAGTCTGACCTCTGACCCCGCTCCAGCTTCGACTCAGCAACGTTAATAACATCTAACACCTGACTGAATCCGAGTACACCATCACCCGTGGAGGAGGGTGTGAGCAGCCTCCATCCTTTTCAGCGATCTACTCACAGTCTCCGCCCTGCTGCTGGGGTTTCTGTCCATGGGGCTGTAGGAGATCTTGTACTGCCTCACGGGCCCCTCGGCGTGGTCCCAGCTGATGATGAGGCTGCTGGTGGTTGGGTCAAACACACGCATGTTCCTGGGGCCGGCTCGTGGCACTGCGGAAAGACGGGGCCGGCAGTTCAGCCGACACATGGCAGCTTTTATCTGTTTTGTCACTTTGAAGAGGTGAAGGAGGGTAAGCAGAGCTGGGGTTGCCAGACTAACCGCATCCAGCACCTAACCCTGCGGGTCTCGGCCCTAAAGGACTAGCCCCCCTCGTCTTTGCTGTCTGCATGTTGCACTTACGTGTTTTGCCTGTGTCGCTGACGGGGGAGCCCTCCCCATCGGCGTAGAGAGCAGACACACTGATGGAATAGGGAGTATCTGGAATCAGGTTGTCCAGGAAGGTGTTTCGAATGTTTCCTGGAACCAAAACCTGTTTGAAAAAAGAAGTGTGATAGTATAAACACAGCGTCGTCCCTTCCAGAGCCTGGCTCTCGCTCCTTACTCATTAATTACAAAGGTAAAATGTCCACGTCTCTCCCTGCCAACGATTCCCTGGAATGCTGACAGAGACGTGGCAGGCTGGAAACCAAACCCCCGAGGAGCTCAGAGACGCTTCAGACAAAAGGAAATGTAGAAAATGTCACCTGGGACTGACATTTTCTAACCTCTGCTGATCTTATTGGGAGAACCAGGACAGCAAGGCTCGGTCTGACCTGGGTCAGAGCTAATCTGGTGCTCCTCTAATGAACCCTGTCTGAGTCCTCTGACCAGGAAACCGGGTGTGACTGGAGGTTCTCTAGTTACCTCCTGAAGGCTGAACTGATCTGCAGACAGAGCTGCCGGGTTTAATAAAGTTTAAATCTGACTGACTTGTTAAACACTTAACACACCTCTTAAACTTCAGCGCTGGTCAAACGCAGCGTTAAACATCTGAGTGCCTCCCTCTGATCCAGAACCTGGCTGAGCTCTGGTTTTTGAAACCACTGCAGCTTTAATAACATTCCACGGCTCATTTCTGTGCAAATGTCCCTCTCTGGCTGTAAATCTCTCCTCTTCCCGGGGCTTCGGGCTAATTCTTCCACTTTAACAAGGTGAAGCTCCACTCACCGAGTCGGGGCGAGAGGCTCCTCTCAGGGCCGTGTAGGCCACTCGGTACTGCTGAACCTGGCCCGAGGCGGGCTCCCAGCGCACGTTCAGGCTGTCGGCGGTGGGGTTGTACACCTGGATGTTCCTGGGTGGCGTGCGTGGAACTGAAAGGTCACAGAGGTTAAGAAGTAAAGTGGGGGGGGGATTACTAACATCCAAAATGAGTTTAGATCAGAAGGTCACAGGGAAGAGAAGAGCAGCAGAAGAGTCTGGGGCTTAAATAAAAGCCGTGAGCTTCCCTTTTAAAGCAAAGCAGATGTCTCTCTGGAATTTGAAGCTCTGACCAATAAAAAGGAAATGGATGCAGAAAGTGGATGCAGCAAACCTGCCCCGTCCATGTTGTATAAGCCACCAAATCTCTCCAACAGGCTGTCAGGACGTGCACAAACTCCAGAATACATAACCGCACCAATTAATGCTTCATTCTGACAGAACTGACTCAACCGGGTTCTGACACCAGACCAGTCAGCGCAACTGGAAATGTACTGGTTTGAGCTCTGACACTGCTGGAATTTAGAGCAGAAGCCAGCACAGCTTTAGAAAGGAACCTTAATAACCGAGGAGAAGAAACAGATTGGAAGTGAAGAGCCGTGTGACTGGTTCTGATTTGGCAGTTTGAAAAGGGGCCTGGCCGTCACTCAGCGTTCAGCGTTCAACCTCAGCTCGGTCACAGAATAAAAGCAGTTAAAGGCCATAAGAGAACATCAGGAAGCCAGAGGGACCAAAGCACGGCTCATCTGATGGAGGAACAGAGCCTTCAAAGCAGCAGCAGCAGTCCGACTGATGGAGGGATGAGTCTGACTCACGTGTCTTCCCAGCGTCGGACTGGGGCAGGCCCTCCCCCTCTGGGTAAACTGGGACCACAGTCACAGTGTAGGCTGTGTCTGACAGAAGGTTCCTCAGGTTGGTGCTGGTGCTACCACCTGAAACCTGCTCCTGTAGGTACAGACACGCTTGTGGGAGCTGTCAGAGGAACCTGGAGGTGGACCAGCGGGATTCTCACCATGTCCTCAGCGCCGCCGGCGGCAGGAACGTAGAAGATGCGGTACTGGCGCACGTTGCCCTCCGCTGGGTCCCAGCGCACCTTGAGGGAGCTGGTGGTGGGATCCGTGACCTGCATGTTCTTGACTCCTCCCAGCGCCTCTAGCAGAAAGAGACGAACAAAACGGTCGGCTTGGCCGCTTTTAGCAGCTCAGGGGTCAAACGAGACCATCAGGAGCTCTGATGAGACATGGTGCACGGTGGCCTCCAGACACGCGTGGGTGCGTTTACTTGTTTTTCCGTTGGCTGATGAGCGTTTTCCTTCCGCTTCAGTGTAGCCGGGCACCAGCGTCACCGTGTACTTGGTGTCTGGTTGCAGGTCCCGTAGCACCGTGCTGGTGGACATTCCGGATACCTGCGTCTGTGAGACAGCATGGAACCATGAGTTCCTCTCTGGTGATATCAGAGATGGTTTAGAGTGGATCTGAGCGCGCTACGAGCAGTGAACGCACCGCCCGCTCGGCGCCCCCAGCCGTCGGGACATAGAAGATGTTGTAGGTCCTGACGTCCCCTTCGGCCGGCTCCCAGCGCACCCTGAGGGAGCTGGTGGTGGGGTCGGTCACCTGCAGGTTCTTCACACTGCCCAGCGGCCCTGAGAAGGTAGAAGACATCACATGACCCTCGCCGCTCCGCTGATCAAGTTAGGCTTATCAAGAAACCAAAGTGCAGCTGCGATGGGCTGCATCGTTTGGGTCTCTACACTCCATCCTGTCAGCACTGAAACGTGCTTCCCCCTCACGCCTGGTTCTCATTGAGGTTTTCATTCGCAGCACATCTTTCCCAGCAACTGTCTAAACTTTTTGGTATCTTATTAGGCATAAACATCCCAATTAGAGGTTGTTTTGGAAGAGTTTCACAGCTGTGAGTAATCCCTAGCAATCGTTTTATCTGGCGGCTCGTATCAGACGGGTGGGTTTTCCTCATCCCTGTCCAGATGCATCAGAGTTGGGTAAACCTTTTGGCATTTGCTGTGTTCTTTAGTGGACCGCAGGCGTCCGCATACAGCAGCTATTCTCGTCTTTTGCTTTCGCTCCTCAGCTCCAGGCACTGTGACCGGCGATGGACGGCTCCTCTGGTTATTAGCAGCTGCGCTCCCTTCGGAGGCCATTACCGGAGCTGTCACCTTCGTGGTGAAGTCCGGAGAGATCAGCTGAAGGGGACCCTAAGTGCAAAACCTCTGCCAAACCTCCAGCCGTTGAGCAACTGCTCACAAAACTCTGTTCTGCTAAATTAACTAGGAAAAGAGCGAGCTGGGCCCAGATATAAGCTCCTGTTGTGCTCAACATACACATGATAAATGACAGCTTTTTACTGACACGAAGACGGGGCCACAACGACGTGCTTAAAAGCTCTGATTTACACCTCCTGTCATTTCCTTCTGAGCCTGGTTTTTCTTTGGCTGCAATGGAAAATAATGCATAATAAAACATATCTGTATTTGAGAATGCTGTAAAACTGACAATGGCAGTTTTATGGTGATAATAAAACAACTTTTTCAAAAGAGAATGATTAGAGGAACTACTCTGATATGACGTGGAGGAGCCATTTTCAACACTGCCTGAGCCTGGAGCCGCTCCAGGAGCTCTGACCGTTGGAAAACTATCTGAAAATGTTCAACATTCCTTATAAAAAAACTGGAGCTCAGCTCCGTCTGAACCACGTCCAGGTTTCACTCACTCGAGCCAGATGCAATCAAGGCTCAATGCAGTCGAGCAAGGAAACCAAACATTTATTCAGGAAGGTGACACATGCTAGAGGAGCTTCTGCTCGAGAATGAAGCAGAAGTTCTGTTTCAACAAGAGAAAAACACGTTAATGAAATGACAAAAGCGCGAAAAGGCCAAAGATCATAAATCCTGCTGGAGTCGTGCAGGGTCGCGCTCATCAGGGCCCCGTTTATTGAGGGATCAGCTCAGTGTTGGATTGGCCCTAGATTTGATCTTCTTAGATAAACTGAAGCGAGCTTGCACCGAGAAGCTCAGACTCACTCGTCTTTCCCTTCTCAGCCTGTCTGATTCCCTCCACGTCTGGGTAGATGGGGACCACAGCCACGTCATAGACGGTGTCAGGATCCAGGTTCCTCAGGGTGGTGCTGGTGGTGCCCCCCGACACCTCCTCCTGTTCAACAACATGTGAGCATGATTCTGTCCCCTCAGGCTACAGTGAAACCTGAGAAGAAGAGCAAGAGAAGAGGCCTCCCACCGTTTGCGTCTCGCCGCCTGGATCGGCCGTGTAGAAGACTTTGTAGCTGCGGACGTTACCCACCGCAGGGTCCCAGCGGACCTTCAGACTGTTGAAGGTCGGGTCGACCACCTGCAGGTTCTTCACTCCACCCATGGGATCTGAACAGGAGGAGGAGTCCCGTCACTCGGGACGAAGAGACAAGTTTTTAAACGTGCGGCAAACTCACTGGTTCTCCCCGTTTCAGACTGGGATATTCCTTCCATCTCTGAATACACCGGCACCACCGTGACGGTGTACTGGGTGTCTGGATCCAGCTTCCGGAGGACTGTGGAGGTGGAGCTTCCCGAGACCTGCTCCTGCTCAAAGAACAGAGCTCAGGTGAAAGGAGGACTTCACAAAGGAAGGAGAGGTTGGGTCATGTGATCAGGGTCTCACCACGCTGGCCTCTCCTCCTGCGCTCGGCGCCCACCTGACGATGTACTCCCGCACGTTTCCCTCCGCCGGTTCCCAGCGCACGTTCAGTTTGCTGGTGGTGGGATCGTAGACCTGCAGGTTCCTCACAGACCCTCGCGGCTCTGAGCAAACGCGTGACAGAAAGTCAAAAAACAGGGAGGACGGTGAGACAGAACCGTCCTCCTGGACCGGTTCTCTCCATTCTGTCCATACAGACTTCGCTTTAAAAATAAACCGGTGCAACAGCTGCATTTCAATCAGACGACTGACTGATAAAACACAGCACAAAAGAAGAGGGTTTGTATAAACGGAGCGTCTGCGCTGATCTCCACAGGTGTGCAGCTGGAGACCCCCCCACTCCCAGCTCACCTGTCAGGTTTGATCAGGTACAGTTGTGTTGGTGGGTGACAGATTCCTGTCTGACGCTCACGTGTGCAGGAGCAGCGTTTGCAGGATCAAACAGAAGGTGTCACGAGACACCTTCTTCATCTCCGTTCCTGCTCTGCGCTTGTTTTTTCTTCGCCCTTAGCGGCCATGCACCCCCAGCACCTGGGCTCTTGGTTCGAACCAGTACTCACTGGTTTTGCCGGAGTCAGACAGACTGGGACCGTCTCCCTCGGCGTAGACGGGCACCACGGTGACGGAGTAGCGGGTGTTTGGTTGAAGCTTGCTCAGGACTGTTTTGGTGGTGCTCTCTGAAACCATTTCCTGAAAACACACCATATTTTGCTCCTTTAATCCTGACCTTTGCACAACTGTCTGCACCGCAACCGCTGAAATGAAAACCACTTTTCGACTCAAAGGTGAGCAGACGGTTCCCCTGTTTTAGGGCCTCCAGCAGGAGCAGAAGACACGGGTCAGATGGTGACAGCTTAAAAAAACAACACACACCACCCGTGTCTGCTGGCAGGCGCTCTGAGGAACACAAATGTTCAACTGTCATCAATTTTTCTACTCAAATTGGATTTAATATAATTGAATTTTCCATTTTAACTTCTGTGACTAAACTTTTCAAAGCCAAATGATTCCAGAAACTTTCACCCATGAGGTCCAGTGATGAGCAACCGCCTCATGTTAGCTTCCCAGAAAGTGTGTGTTTGCTGCCTGTCTCTGTCCCTGAACAGTCAGTCATTACGCCTAAATTTGTATTTGCTGCATTTCTGAAAAATGTCTGTGAAACTATGAAAACCTTGCTTCTGAATCATTTTTATCACCCAGAATACTACCATAATTCACTTAGTTCAAGGTGGAATTTTCTGCCTAAAAGAGACCGACCAGCGAACACAGGCTGTTTTCACTGGACTGACAGGCTCCTCCGAGCATGCAGCACCAGGATGAAAGGTCTTCTCAGCAGTCGGGAACCTGCTGGTGATTGTGTGATGGGATTATCCTGTCAGGGAGGCTGACATCACTGGATTCCTGCCGAGGCCTCTGATCGTTCTCATCAACAACTGCTGTTCTTTACCCCTCAAACAAAACACAACAAGGCAGCCCCAAGAGAGCCGGGCCTCAGCTCCGCTCACACATCCAGGTTCTAAACATTCCGTCCCAATAAAAGCTCTAAATTCAACTTTAAATCCTTCTAGAATGTTTGTTGTCAGAAACTTGCCAGTGACGTTTATCTTTGGTCTGACGTTGGAGAACTCACCACGACTTCTTCTCCTCCGTCTTCAGGAACGTAAATGATCTTGTAGCCCTGAACGTTGCCGTCGGCAGGATTCCAGTTGACCGTCAGAGTGGTGATGGTCGGGTTGGTCACCCTCATGTTCCCCACTCCGCTCAGAGGCACTGGTGGGGGTCAGAGGTCAGCATTGGCAGCATTGGTGGCTCCCTTTCAACAGGTGAACTCACGCGTCTGTCCAATCTCCGACTGGCGCTTTCCCTCCCTGGCCGGATAAACGGGCAGCACAGACACTTTGTAGGGGGTGTCAGGGGACAGGTTCCTCAGGATGATGCTGGTGGTTCCTGTAGGAACCTGCTCCTGTGGACAGCACGGAGAAGGCAATGCTGTTGAGATGTTGTCTCTGGTTTCAGACAGGCATCGGCGGTCTCACCATCTCCTCCAGGCCTCCGCCGACAGGGATGAAGAAGACTTTGTAGAGGCGCACGGCTCCATCGGCCGGGTCCCAGTTCACAGCCAGGGAGGTCATGGTGGGATCGGTCACCCTCAGGTTCTTCACACCCGCCAGTGGCCCTGAAGAAGAAGATATCAGCTCAACCACCGTCACCAAGGGGCAACAGTGTGGTAGGAGTTTCTGCCATCTCACTTGTTTTTCCGTTTTCAGACTCAGTCTTTCCGTCTCCCTCGGCGTAGACGGGCACCAGGGACACGGTGTAGATGGTGTCTGGCTGCAAGTTGCGCAGGATGGTGCTGGAGGTTCCTGCTGACACCTTTTCCTGTTTGAACAGAATGACACAAATTAGCTGCTTCCGAACCGGTGGGACGAGCAGCAGGAGAGCTTGAGGAGGTTCTCTGAAGGCTTAGAGGAGGACGCTCGTCCTCCGGGTCCTACCACCAGCTCTGCTCCTCCAGCGGCAGGCGCATAAACCACTTTGTACTCCTTCACGCGGTCCTCAGCAGGTTCCCAGCGCACATTGAGGGTAGTCATGGTGGGGTTTAGCACCTGCAGGTTCTTGACTCCACCCAAAGGTCCTGACAGGAGGTCACACACAGAATGAGCGTCAGCTCCAGAGGTCTTCCACCGCGGGAGACCTTTAGGGGAGACATTCTTACTGGTTTGTCCATCACTGGAGATGTCCCTGCTGAGCCCGGACGGATAGACGGCAGCAACGGAGACGGAGTACTGCGTGTCGGGCTGCAGCTTGGACAGAACCACACTGGTCTTCTTTGCTCCGACCTGCAGCTGTCACAGAGTCAGGGTCACAACCTCCGCTCACCTTACTGCACCTCCAAAATGGATGTCCAGTCTTCAGGAGTCCTTCTGAGCCCCCCTGCCCTCTGCCTCGCTTCAGTCTGCTGCTTTCTGTTCTCATATCTGACTCTGCAGGCATCCCAGGGGGTTTGTGGAGAATCTAACGGGTCACTGGGAAGTGTGGGATGAAGGGAACGCATGCAAGCATCGTGGCTGTTTCCTCCAGAGGGACAGAGGTCAGGAGGTCACCCACTCTGTATATTTCTGGAGGGGTGCAAACAGCCCCAGACACCAGGGCCAGGGGAAGCGCTGACCCTCCCTCCCAGTCCTAGTCTCCATTAAGGCTCTAAAAAGGAATATCTGTGACTGAGCGACGGCTGCTGTCATCACCGTCTCCTAACGCTTGACTAAAAGCCTAAAAGGAACAATAATCCTCCTGGAACCGGATCCGCTGTTACTGAGGAGTGAACCAACACAGCTCTGGAAGTATTTATTTCTGAGCAGATCGAAGCCCGGTGGGCCTCTGGGAGATCCCGGGAACCCGGCGGTAAACCAGGAGTCACGTCAGGAGGCTGAATGCTGACTGGTGTGTGATTCTGGGAGGAGCCAAAGCATGAGCTCACACAGCAGCTCGTTGTAGAAGCGTCGTAAACACCCCCGCCCAATTCACACATATTAAAAACACCTTAACCCTTTCATGGAAATCTTGTTTTCGCCCTTTTTACAATGTTTTAAAGTCTCGAACCTAACTGTCAGATGTGGCGAAGCTTCGGCTCTGACCCCTTCCTAGTTGAGTGGATGTTTACTTTGACAGGCTGAGAGTGGAATTTAAGGACAGATTCTGCCTCTGAGTCTCGCTGCTTCTGGGACAGAACCGGCGTTCTTGTTCTGGTTTCCAGTCAAAGCGGAGCCTCGTCGGGGCTTTCTGGTAGCAGGACCGGGAACCCTGCTGGGCCAACGCTCGTCTGTCATCCCGGCTCTCATTAGCAGAAGCAAACAAACGACCTCTGACACTCCTGAAGTGGCCAAAGAGGAAACCTTGAACTCTACTGACGCCAGATGCTCTCAGTGGCCTGAGGATAAATGGTCCGTTAGCCTGAGCCGCAGCCCCGCCAGGCTGTTTGAAAGAATGCTGTCATAACAGCTCAGGAACACAAGCAGACGTCAGCGCCGTTGAACTGCTTCCTGTTTGGAAGGGCACTGAACTTCAGAGGTTCCTCCAGGTTAACTCCCCTCAGCCCTAAACTTTGAGGAGCATCTGCTCATGTGTTTCATCTCTTCTTGCTGCAGCCAATCACACGAGCTCTTACTGTGAGCGGCTCTCCCCCGCCGGCGGGCCTGTAGGTGAGCCTGTAGCCCTGGACGGGGCTGGGCGCCGCCTCCCACTTGGCCGTCAGCGAGGAGGTGGTGGCGTTGAAGACCCTGAGGTTCCTGGGAGGCGCCGGGGGCACTGTGGGGTCAGAAACAAGATTCCAGTGAGCTGGACGGGAAAAAACCAGCTGACAAGCGGTGATGAAGGTCAGGGCGACGATGATGATGATGGTAATAGTAATGGTGGTGATGATGATGATGGTCAGGAAGCAGGGCTGGAGCTCCACAGAGCATCCACTTTTTGCTAACCCTAGCAGCTCGGCCTCCTAAGCCAAATTTGTTGGTGGGTCTCTGGCTGACCTCCAACCCTCGACTGCAAACGCAACAACAACATGCAACGACACCGCTGTGGTGGATGAGTGATGAAGAGGACGACAATGGAAGGACGGCAGCAGAAAGGTCACCGTGGCGACACGATAACCGTGATGGGCAGACATGGACGATCTCCAGGACCTCCAGCGCCTACGTTCACGCCACAAACTCCCACCGTCAACCGAGCAGCTTGAGGCGTCCTCAGAGACGCGAGTTTGACGCCTTCAGGGTTGTGGCGCGAAGGCAGCTCAGCAGAGAAACGATAAACATGCAGAGAAGCTGAAAAGGCCGTTTTTGCTGTTGAAAACACGTTTACGTGGCCATGACTACCACCGCGGAGCCTCCGGGGACACCTACCCCTGGCAGACAGTACTGCAAAGACATGTTGGACAAACAGCAGCTGTGTTATTCCTGCTTTCAGGTGGGACGTTTTCAGGGGAAACTGGTGGAGTCCGACTGCTCCACTGGACAACTTACACGTGCGCGCGCTTCCCAGCAGGTCCTCGCTCTCCGATTCGTCGGGGTAGATGGCCGTTACTTTGACGTCGTATTCTGTGTCTAGGTCCAAGTTGTCCAGCCGGTGGGACGTGGCGTCGTTGTTCAGGATGAGCTGTGATGGCAGCAGAGTGTGAGTGTGAGTGTGTGCCTGAGCACATGCACGCCGTTGCCATAACAGGGAAATGTTTGCGGAGGAGCTCCAGCCTGGGTCATCTGCTCAGACGGCTTTAGTTTCAAGCCTCACAACCAGTGGGAATACTGGGAGTGCTGGGACCGGGCCAGCAGGTCCCACAGAGGAGTTCAGGCATTTGCTGCAGTTTGTGACGTGAGCGGGAGAACCCCTCCGAGGCTGGTTGCACGTCTGCCTCCGTCTGCTGTGGATTTGACACAGACGCGTCCATCTTTGCCATATTTACGTCCCAGCGGAGCCAAATGGGACCAGATTGTTTCAGACTGTCAGACTCCATCATCGTCTCCAGGCCCGTTTAGCAGCCGTCGGAGATCTTTTGGTTTCTTCTGAGAGCCGTCAGTGGGGAGCCTGGTAGGAGGAGTCCGACAGGCTCCTGCTGACGTGTCTGGAAGCCTTTCACCTGGACTCCGTTGGTCCTGCTGGGTCTAAGATCAGGCCCCAGGGTTCTGCTGCTGGAGCAGATGTTTAGCCTCAGCGCTGATAGGCAGAGCTGTCCAAAAAGCCCGTCTGCATACTTCAACATCAAGCTTCATTTATCCAGCTGCTGGACGTCCATTTCTGATGAGCAGCGGAAGCAGCAAACACACAGATTCAAGCGCATGTCCCAGATTAGGCCGACGTGGACGTCAGCCTCCATCCACATGTTCTCAATCCCGGAGCTCTGAGAAGAAGCTCAGGATTTGGGTCAGGATTGCACATCTGATTCTGAGCGATTCTGCCTCAGCCTTCAGCTCAGCAGAAGGCTGATTAAAACCAGGCACACTCACATCTTGGTCGTCGTTCTCTCCCCTCTTAGACCAGCTCAGGCGGTAGAGGGCAACATCGGGGGCTCCGTGCTCCCAGCTGACTGTGAAAGCGCTCTGGCTCACCTCCGAGAACTGCAGGTTCTTGGGGGCGGGAACCACCTCTGATCCACAGACAAAGAGTTGGTTTGAGACGGTCACCACATCCGCTTTATGAAGGACAGCACTGACCTGTGATGGCGGTTCCCAGTCTCGGCGTTCCCGATCCCTCCCTGTAGACGGGCGTGACGGCCACCTCGTACTCGGTCTGGGAGATGAGCCCCACCAGGTCCAGGGAGGTGACCTTAGCGCCGACCTCCACCTGGCACAGACAAGCATCAGTATTTCATCGGGACAAGACAAATGAGCACTTGTGTCCCACAGTTGCTGGAAGGTTTGTTGAAAGAGCTGGAGAGTGAGCAGAGCTTGTGAGTCAGGAGCGTCTGAGTTTACTGCACACAGACAACAGGAGGACAAACGTCCCTGCAGCAGGAATTCCTAAATAAATGTCTCTGAGGTCTGGAACTGACGAGGAGCAGCCATCAAAGCTGCTTTGGAAACATCTCGCAAGACCTCCACCACCAAGTTAAACTGGTGTGCCGATCCAGACGGGCTGGGCTGATGGTCACGGCAGAAAGAGCATCCCGAGGATCAGCCTGCTTCCCAGAACAAAGTTGTCATAGCTGACCTAAACTGCCCCTCAAAGAGCTCTCAGGGAGGTTTCATCGCTTCAAAGCTCCTTTGATTGATGTTACACACCATGCAGATATTTTCTAGCACGTCTCCCAGATATCTAAAATGAGTCTAAACTGGAGGAGATTCAAACACTCCCAAACAAGATTTAAATCCAGAGAAGGAGCCTGCGAGACCTCACATAGGCACCAATGAAAGGCAAAGTGTCCAGGAAAAGGTGGCAAATAAGAGCAAAGTCCGTGCGTGTCAGAGCTACAGCGGACGTGCACGCTCGTCCGCATCCATACCTCTCTCAGGTCTCCTTCCTCCGGCGCGTAGGTGATCAGGTATCGACTGACTTCTCCGGGAGCGGCGTCCCAGCTCAGCTTCATGGTGCTGTGGGTGACGTCAGTGATCCTCAGGTTTCCAGCTGGAGGCACTGGCACAGACGGAGCACAGGGAGGACAAGGTGAGAGCCGGCCTCACTGGCCAGGTTTCACAGCAGTGGTGGGAAACACCGTCAACAGAAGCCGATCGATCCCTGAGACCATCCGAACCCAGCAGCTCAAGGCTAAAGGCTAAAACACACAATGTACAAGTGAGGAGCAGTAGAATAAACCTCCACGTGGGTGAACTCCAGCTCGTTCAGTGGAAACACTGAGCTCCACCAACAATCAGGAGGAAATGACATCACTGATGGAGCAGCGAGCCTGATTTTTCTCTGGCCGTTGCTTCATTCTTTCCATCATTAAAACCGGAGGGTTTTATTTGAGCCTTCTGAGGGTTTCAACTGTAAAACAGCGGTTCTTGGGCCGCGCTCGCCAAATCTGGCTTGATTCAAGCTGGTCGCTTCTGTCTGAACAAATTGGAGTCATGCAGTGGAATAGGGGATCAGTTTTGTGTTCCGTACATGTGCGGCCCTTCCCTTCCAGGGGGTCACTGGCGGCCTCTCCAAACAGAGCGCGGAGGCTGATGAAGTACTCCGTTTCTGGGGTCAGGTTTCCCAGCTGGATGTCGGTGACATCCTCGCCAAAACGCACCTACGGAGGAGAACAGAGCGGAGGAGAAGCTGGGAAAGGTCAAAGGGCAGAGGACCGCTGACGTCTGAGAACACATGTAGACACAGGGGAAGGGTGCCTTAGGAGGACATGCCAATGCTAATGTTTGTATCTTTAGCATTGGTGATGGGTTGATTGTGCATGCTTTGACCCGGGCAACTGTGAGTGTAAAGAGCCAAAACGCTCCAGGAAGTCTGAAATACACCGTTTAAATCAGTCTGGTGTGTCTCCACGGAGACCCCCAGCATTCTCTGATCTTAAATCATCCTGGTGACTTCACGCCGTTAGCTAATCTTTCCCGTTAGCCACTGGGTCTGCGGGGCCCGCTCTGAGCCCAAGTCCACTTCTGTCGGACAATCCACGCCTCGTATTCCCACCTGGAAGCGCTGAGGCTGTGAGGAGGAGCACAAAAATACTGGCGTGCATGAACCGTGTGCATGTATTTTCAAGTGATGAATGAAATCTTGGTGATGAGGCAGCAAAGCAAAAGTCCATTTTATACAGACGAGCATAAATACTGAGCTCGGCTGGGACGGTGTCGCACCCTCTCCGCATTCCGCTTTTTTCTGGTTTGGTGGGAAGAGTCAGCCAGCTGCAAGCCTACCTCCTTCTCCAGCTGAGGCTGGTGGACGGGTCTGTACAGGAGGACGTAGCCCGTGGCCTCCTCCACTCTGTCCCATTTCACCCTCATGCTGCTGGACGTCTGCTCATAAACCTCCAGGTTGTCTGCTGAAGGCGCGGGCACTGAGCACAGAAACCCCGGAGAATCAGCACTTCACTGAGAAACAGGGCAAGATTTCAGCCCCTAATAAGACTTGATCCTTTATTAAACACAACCTCCTGTTTCAAATGCAGTCTGCTAACCTGTTTGCTGCCTGTTCAGAACGTAAAAATAAGAACCTGTAAAACAGAAATTTACGACATGGGGAAAAATCCATAATTTAAGACCTGGCAAGGAAAAAAGCCAGAAAGATGTGAACATATGGGAGCTACTGCTCAGGCTGAGGAAGTGAGGATTGACCCATACAAGAGACCACACCCCCAAGCTTTGTTGTCTGTCCAGGAGGCCACACCCCTAGCCTTCATTGTCTGTACAAGAGGCCACGCCCAAGCCGTTCTGAGCCAAGACAAGAAAATGACGTCTTTAGAACTTAGCTCAGACTATTTGGGTCACTGTGGTGGAAACAAGCAGAATTTCCCCTCGGGCTGGGGAAAGTTTGCCTGGTGGAAATGTGGACTGACTGAAACTGCTCAACCAAACTAGATGGACGGTGAAGTTTGCTCACAGGTGAGGTCGGTTCCGCTCAGAGGTTCACTTCTGTTCTCTCCGATCAGGGAGTAAACGCTGAGCACGTACTCTGTCTGCGGACTCAGGCCATCCAGCAACTGCGTGGTCACCGAGCCGTCCACCAGCACCTGGAGGACACACAGATGTTTAGCTGGTGCAATAATTCGGTTTTTTTTTACATTCGTGGTGATGCGTTTTTGCTTCCTAGCTAATATTTGTGGAGTAACATGTTCGTCTGGTCATCTTTCAGAGCGCCTCTCAGAGTTCATGTGTCACACACGTGTAGTTAAAGGTAAGCAGGTGTACGGCCCGGTGGGAGGTCCGTAACACACCGCCTGGAAACTGCTGGGCTCAGTGGAACCCAGATCATCAGCAGCAGAGCCAATAACAACACAAAGGGTGGAGAAGACCTGCTGTTCTACTTTCAGAAATGGATCCAAACTAGATGCAGCTTCACCGAAGCAACTGGCCTCCAGACTTCAGCTGAGGGCCACGTGCACCGAATAAAAGTCACACCTGCAGATTTGGAAAGACTTTGAGGAGCCTCCTTTTCTAACGACGAGCTGTCATCACTGAAGACAGGAGAACAAACCCAAAGGGAGGGGAGGAGAGCCCCTTCGGTGGTCAGTGATCCCTAGGTCGGAGACACGGGCCTTTGTTCATCTAGCTCAAGGGTGGACAGTTATTCAGCCTGAAGGGCCACGTTGGGGTTTAGATCTTGATGAAACTAAGCTCCCACATGAGGATCAGAGGTTAACCAACAGTCCTGCTTGATGGACTGTTGACAGAGGAAGTATGTAGAAGAGCCTGTAAACTGGCACGTGGCCTCAGTCTGCCCACCTCTACCTAAGCTTGGATAGTTTCAACTCTGAAGTTTCACCTCTTGGACGTCTCCTCCGGCCGTCTTGGTGTAAGTGAGGAGAAACTTCTCAGGAGGGTTGCTGGGTTCCGTCCAGGAGACCTGGAAGGAGTGGTGGGTTTGGTCAAAGGTCACCAGGTCGGTGGGCGCCTCCACTTCACCTCCTGTAAAGTCAGGACGAAGAGCAGCACCATCTGGCACGTCAAAGTATTTCACACCGTAAACTCTGCTGCCACAAAGCTGGCAGAGTCTAGCCTGGGCACACCAGTCTGACCATCGTACCTGGACCCTTGACGCTGTTGCACAGGTTGCTCGTGACGTTCTTCACAATGTCCGCCAGGAACTTGAAGTCCCTAACGTTGTACATGTGAATCTGTTCGGGGTCGGAGGCGATGGACCTCAGCTGGTTCTCGTCAGCGTTCTTTATGCCTGAAGGACAGACGGACATCCTTCACAGCTGCCACGCTCGTGCCAAGGCTTCAGATGGTCCTGGAAGACCAGGCGGACTCACCGATGGCGTACAGCTCGATGTCGTTGTCTCTCAGGTTCTGGGAGTTGAAGACCACGTCGTCCTGGGACTTTCCGTCGGTGATCAGAACGCCGATCTTGCGAGCTCCTGGACGCATGCCCACGTTGGTTTTGAAGTTGTTCTGGAGGATGTAATTGAGAGCCATTCCTGAGGAGGACAGAAGACCCTGAGTTAGTGGGGAGCCGAGGAGAACCGAGGCTGGAGGCGGGGCCCCCTGTGGTCACCTGTCATGGTGTTGCCTCCTTTGTACGGCAGGTTGGCAACAGCGTCCAGCAGGGACTCTTTGGTGGGGTGAGCGTTGAGGTGCCACTCTGTCTTGGGGTCTCCGCTGTACTGAGCCAGACCTGCAGAGAGAAAGATCTGAGCCGACGGCTCACCCGCAGCCAGCAGTACTGGTGACAGCACGAGGAAGATTACCGATCTGCACTCTGCCAGGACCAATGTTGAAGACGCTGACGGTGCGAGCGATGAAGTTGCGGATGATTTTGAAGTTCATGCGGCCGATGCTCCAGGAGCCGTCCACCAGCAGGATGATGTCTGCCTTGGCGTTGGTCTTACACTGAGGATCTGCAGAGACGGTGGAGGAAGCGTCAGCAAGAATAACAACCAACTCTCCTGACCTGCGTGTGTGTGTGTGTGTGTGTGTGTGTGTGTGTGTGGACGAGAGGAAGGTCGGTAAAGAAGAGAGGAGAAGCACAGTAGGTTTACAGGATGTTCACACGGCACAACAGAGGAGCTCAGGTAACATCTGTCACAGCTGCATCAGCTGCCATCTCCATCACGCAGGTGTTCACACTTCCCAGCTCAAGTGTGACACATGTCCACGGTGGCACCTGCGGGTGCTGGAAGATGTCGCTGGTTCTATTCCTAAAGGAGGACGTCCCTGTCTGTGTGATCTCAGACAGGTTGGAGGCTGAGGGTGGAGGCCAGGTCCAGCCGTCATGGCTGCCACCTACTGCACCACCAGCTCCTCTCTGTTTGGCTGTGAGTGTGTTTGAATGAGGAACGACAGAACCGTTTGCACTCCGGTTTGGAAAAGGTTCTGGTTTTACCAGAAGCATCAGGGAAAGGCAGGTCAGGAGCATCAGAGAGGGTGGTCCTCTCCTCTCCCACCAGCGGCGTGCTCTGCCCGCCCTCAAACATCCCAAACACGGCAACCGAGTACTTTGTTCCTGCCCTGGGAGGAAAAGGAAATAAATCACTTTCAGAGCAGAGGAGGAGATGTTGACAGTGTAAGAACATAACAAGATACATTCTATTGGAACACCTTCAGCAGCAGATAAGGATTCTTCTGTGGCGTTTATTTAAAAAGTATTCCAACCAAATGATTTACGAGCGTTTCTGGCTTTGCTGACTGAAACATGACGGCCAGAGTAAATCTGTCAGCCTATCCTGTCTCTGACATTTCTCATTAAAACCACATTTACAGGTCAGAGAGGCCTACCTGAGCTCCTCCAGAACCACGGTGCTGTCATAGGGGCCGACCAAGAGTTCCCCCAAGTCCACGTCGTTGCCACTGGGGTGAAAGGTCACTTTGTAGCCTTTAACGTCTCCAGGGGCTGGGTCCCAGGACACTCTGAAACTGGTCTTGGTGGGCTCAGACAACTGGAGGTTTCTTGGTGTCTTAAATGGAGACACTGAAAAAAAAAAAACCAAGGACTTCAGGACAAATTAAAGGTGATGCGTGAAACACACACACACACACACCCACAGCAGCTGCTCATTAGTCCGTGATGCTCTCAAGTGTGTGTGGTCGTTAACAAAGCCGGTGTCATGCTCGTTTAGTCAGAAGCTCCGTGAAAGGACAGGAAGAACCTGAGAGTCGGTCTGTCCTGTCACAGACGTGTGGAACAGCAGCGTCATATCAGCTCGAACGGCTGACTGGAGGATTTTCACTCCGGAATCAGAAAACATGAAGTAAGTGAGAGGAAGGAAGGCGAAGCGGAGCTGCTGGAGCTGCTGGGTGGGTGTGGCCCCCTGAGGAGGGTCTGTCGGGGAGGGACGGTCTGTCAGACGGTTGATTAGACCAACGTACGTGTGGTTCCTACTCCTTGCCTTGCTTTGCCTTCCCCGTGTTTGTAGATGGGCTGGACGCTGATGTGGTAGGTGGTGACGGGCTGCAGCTCCTTCAGCACGGCTGAGGTCCCGCTTCCAGGAACCTTGAGGGAGACCTCCTCGGCACCCCCGACGGGGCCAAACTTCAGCCTGTACTGGCTCACCTTGCCCGGTGCCGGGGCCCACGTGACTTTCATGTGGTGTGGTCGGTCTCCTCCGACACTGCCAGGCTTTTCTGAGCGGCAGAGGCTGAAAAAGAAGGAAACCGGTCCCAGGTCAAAGTTTGGACCATCAGTCCGACTAAGACAAAAGGGGAAACCTGTTCTCTACACTGACAGAAGGGTGGGAAGGTCCTGAGGGAGACCCGGGGTCAACAAACGGGCTCCGTGGTCACCTGACCCCTCTCTGCCTGCAGCACTGACTGCAGGAAGACTAATCTCCTTCACCTTTGACCTCCAGCATGCACCGACATAAAGAGGAAGAGCAGCGTTTTGGTGGTACCGTTGGTGGTTTCCTGTCCCGTCAGAGCTCTGCTGTCCCTGTCCTCATAGTTGGCGACCACGGACACCTGGAAGAGCGTCTCTGGACTCAGGCCGTCCAGCAGGGCCGTCGTGGTGTGGCCGGGCACCGTCATCTGTCCACTCTCCTCAGAGAACATGGACTTCCATCTGATCTGGTACATCCTGACATTCCCAGGAGCCGCTGTCCAAGACGCTGTGAAGCTGCTGTCCGTGACCTCGCTGGTGACCAGGTTTCTGGGTGGACCCACCTCTGAGGACGAGGAGGACACACAAAGGTTAGTGGAGACTCATGAGACTGTTTATCGCTTTATTACTGGGAGCTGCTGACTCATCCGAGTTATTTCCGTCTAAGCTGGTGTTTGTTTGTTGCTTCCCAGGACTCTGTGGTCATTTCCCACAGTCTGACCTCTCAGTCAGAGGTACTCTTGAGAATCATTGATGGTTCATTTAAGATCACCGGCCTGGATGTAAACATCTGACGACATAACAGTTTCCCTGACTCTGACCCGGAGACGTTTCCCAACGCAGCTCCTCCTGCTCCTCCTGCTCCTCCTGCTCCTCCACTCGGTTTTAATCACATCCAGGCTGAGGAGGTGCGAGAAAGACCCGTTTCCCAGTGTTTCATTAGCACAAAAATCAGATGCAGCTACATAAACAAAAGTTTGAGTCTGCAGTAAATCACATGACAGCTTTTACGCAGCGAGAAGGAACAATGAGAGCTCTGACCTTCCACATGTCTGGGACTGAAGGCTTTTGCCTTTCAGACTGAAAACAACGGAACCCAGGATCAGCCCTGTGTGTGACTGTTCCTTTCACCATCAACCACGCCGCCGTCAGCAGGGGGCCAGCAGCTGGTGATCCGAAGCAGAGTCGGCGCTGAAAGAGGAGCTGCTCTGGAGGCTGGGACAGATCTGCGTTCTGCAGACGCGACCTCACAACCTCTGCCTGGTTTAAACAGGAATCCACAAAGGAAAGCCTGACGAGATCTGGAGACCACTTCTGGAATCTCCTCAGAATCAGAGAATTCTAAATGTATGAGGCCCGTCAAGGTCGCTGAACCAACGTTTCATTGGTCAAAGTATAGAAAGGGACTCAACGAGGCCTGACAACATTAATGTCAATCACTTTTTCACGTTGTGTTATGTTGGAAACAGTGTTTGATGGCACTGTCCTGATGCGTGCATGACACAAGGACAAGGAAATTACAGACGAGACGCGACCTGTTGTGCTGGCTTCGCTTTAAAAAGATTCCAGATGGAGAGTTTGGAAAACCAGCCAAGACGAAGGGAAGCTGATGTGCACACACTGCACTGATTTTTACCAAAGCAGGACGTGTTTGGGTAAAATGCATTTCTGCTGATGTTAGCAAAGACGCTAACATTGATGTTGGGTCAGACGCCAAAACAGCCTGGAAAAACAGCTAATGCAGGAGAGGAAAAGTGACGAGCCAGAAGAAGAGACCAAAGACAATGGAAGCTTTTCAGGAGTGAGACACGGACCGAAGGAGCTACCTGAACAACGTCAGCCTTCCAGCCAAAACGGGCTGAAACCGGAAGACTGACGGCCTTAAAGTGATATTTATGATGCGCTACGAAGCCAAAAGCTCAGCGTGTACTCTGGAAGACAGCTCGCCATTTTTGTCCATCCTGTTAATCACAAGTTTAGAAGAAGTCTGGACTTAGAAAAATGTGAGGCCGCCCCACAGCCAAGGACCGGCTGGAGGCCCTAAATCACCAAGGCTGGGCCACCTCTCACCAGGCCAGAGTTCCCAAGTCCTCGAAGCATTTCTGCTCCCACCCTCCGAGGCAGCTAAAAGAAAAACCAGAAACACCAGCACAAACGCTGCAACCATCACTAACACAACCACGGTCCCGGGATCCGGCCCCGGGTTTAAGCCCCGTGACAGCTCATTAGGAGCTTCAGTCCTGAGTGAAACATGACAGCACTCCTTTGCGTCCCGACACAGTGATTAAAGTTTATTAAGTCATTATTTGGCAAAAAAAAAAAAAAGTTTCCACTTTAGCGTGAATTCACTGAGTAGAGTCACCGAAGGAGGCTGGAGCTGGACTGAGGAGCCAGACCATCATGACAGCAGAGAACGTGCTTTCGGACCGAGCAGGCGAGGCTGGGGCCACACTTTCCTGAATAAATCAGCCCGTATTTATTCATTAAATCCCTGTGTTCGCTACAGTAAATCTAAACTGGGACTATGCTAACCCAAACCATATGTGTGAAAAAAGCGCTAATGTTCCGAGTACAAGCAGCACCTCTCTTAATTTAAAATGTGTGGAAAATCTGTGGCGCTGCTGCCAGAAAAGTGTGAGCATTTATCCTTCAGGAGCCAGGAAATGAGCTTTTAGTTTAATGGACGGTTGGGAGGACGTTCAGCTGAAGAAGATGGAAAAATAGGACAGAATAAAAGTTTGGGAAGATTCCGCAGGGACACCTCATCATCCATCATTTCACATGTCTGATTCTGGCTCCGGATCTGTGTGGAAACCAGATGAAATGAAAAGGTTTAAAGATGCAGCATCAAAAGTCACCGCTGCGGCCACGTTTCTCCATGGCAACAGCGTCGGTCGCTCTGAGCAGCCACCGTCCTGGTAACCGCGGCGATGCCGGGACCGTCCACACAGGAGCGGCAGGGGAGGACAGCAAAGGCAGTCGTGGGCTTTTTACCTTCAGCCATCACCGGTGCGTGTCGGCCATATTGAAAAAGCTGTCATGTGACATAATCCTCAGCCTCCACCTGTCAGCGTTTGCATTAATTACAGCCATAATTTACAACCAAGACCTCTTTTTTTTTGGAAACTCGGGGACCTTCAAATTTGCGTTTCCAGAGGCAAATTTATTGGAACTCCGTTTAGGGGAGCAGAAGACCTCCCAAACGTGGAGCTGCGTGAAGCACCAAGACAGCCGGCAAGGCCAGAGTTTGGCCCAATTCCCACTCAGCCTGTAGTTTGACAGCGGGACACGAGGGAAAGGCTTGTTCCACAGCGTGTGGTTGGAACAGCCACAGTATCAACGACTGGGACATCAGCAGCATCACATGACAGGGGATGTGGGAGGCGTGGCTGATGGCCTCCACAGATCTGCTCAGAGCAGCGACATAGAAGGAGCCAGGTGATGGACTGGACTGTTCCCAGTGGCTCCTGACCTCCCAGCTCCCTCCCAGCTGCCCCACACTTGCATTCCTCTTCCTCGCTTTGATCTTGCTGGCCGTGCGGCTGCCGTGTCCATGTTAGCCGTGTTAGCAACGGAGCCGTAGATTTGGGTTCATCGCAGCCCTGCCTCGGAATTACTTGCAGACAGTTTTATTTATGGACTCTTTTTGCATTTCCTTAATTCCACATCAGGGAGGAAGGAGCGTTTGTGCTCACAGAGGATGTTTCTGTTGAAATACAGCAGCATTATCGGAAAGCTGTTGACCTGTGGAACTGTTAGCGTCCACCCGCGACTCCAGCCGATTGTCAGCTCGGCTTCCGGGCTGTGCTCAGGGAGCCGGGGCTCGGAACATTACCGGTGGCGGTAGAAGCAGAACAGCTAGGGCTGGAGTACCCGGCATCACGCATGGACTTACCTTCTAGGGTGGCTCCCCGTCCCTTCAGAGCCTCCCCGAGTCCAGATCGGTATCGTGCGCTGACAGTAATGTCGTATTCTGTGCCCGGCTGCAGCTTCTTCAGGACGATGGCCGTGTTGGTGCCCTTGACCGACACTTCCTTCCTGGGGCCGCCACTGGAGGCCCGGTAGGCCAGGCGATACTGGAGAACATCTCCGGGTGCTGGCTCCCAGGAGACCTTCATGGAGGACACGGTCTGGTCGAAAACCCTCAGGCCCCCTGGAGAACCTTTGGCTGGAAGGAGACAACCACATCACTGACTCGGTTCAGGTCCTGGCCTTCCCCTGCGGTGGCGTTTGAAGCCGTTCCCACTGCTGCAGGACCTGCGTCCATCTGCAGCACACTTGAGCTCCTTCTGCAGAACTCCACCACAGGAACAACAGGAAAGGAAAAACAAGACCATCTGAGGGTCACCTGGATGGTTCATGTTACCAAAGGCCAGCCTGGGATAGAAGCTGCTGCTTCCAATAAACTGTTGGAGGGAGATCAGCTCAGAGGTGAAGCAGATGGAAAAAGCCGAGCAGAAATGCTGTGCAGACGCCATCACGACAGTGCTGCTTTGGCCTCTTCCTCTGCTGTTTTGCATTAAGCAGATTTGTAAATACTCCCAGAAATGGCGAGCGCCAGCAGCACCTTCTGGAAGGTTCTCTGCAGCAGAGTTTCTGGAGGGCTGCTGCCTCCTGACGCTCTTACTTCTTGTCCCCCCAGCGTTCCGCGTCTCATTCCTTCCCCTGTAAGGCCGGAGGGATCTGAGGAGGGGCTGCAGGTTGCACTAAATCCCCTCAGGTCAAAGCTGCCTGCAGCTCTTGGCGCTCGGAGGGAAGGTTGGAAGGAAAGGCTGAACTTGGTGAAACGGTGAGACAGCGGAAGAGGATGTTGGTGGCCTTCATCGCTCAGACTGAAACAAGCACAAGCTGGTGGTCTGCCAGCACCTGCTGCTGATCAGAGAGCAGCCTTCTGGCTCTTCCTCCACATGAGGTTTGGGATGAGGCGTTCAGGCACCACTGTGACTCCACGAGCTGTGAATTCCTAAAGCTCCTCACAGATCGCTGTCAGAGATTTTGGGCTGAAGAGAGGGCACAAAGAAGCTGCGCTAACCTTCTCTGGTGGTGCCGTCGGTCTGCTGCGGCCCTCCAGGGCCACCTTTGTATTCGGGGGTGACTGTGACGCGGTAGGTGGTTCGAGGCTGCAGGTCCTGCAGCACCATGGTCAACTCTGGGCCGGCGGTGAAGGCCTCCAGCTGGGCCTCCCCAGCACCAGCAGGTTGGTAGGTCAGTCGGTAACGAGCAACGGCTCCTGGAGCGGCTCGCCAGGAGACCCTGAAGCTCTGAGGGCTTTCTTCTGTCACCTTTAGGTTCTGCACGGAGCCTCGTTCTGGAGAAGAGAAGAAGCCACCAAGCTCAGAATTACCGATTCAATGAATGGATAGGTAACCGTTGACTTCCCAACCTTCGGCGGTGGTGCCGTAGCCCGTCACAGGTAGGCTGGTTCCTTTGGCATACTGAGCACTGACGGAGACTTCGTAGCGGGTGAGAGGGGTGAGGTGGGGGAGGAGGGCGGTGAGCACGTCCCCTGGCACAGACATGGACACGTAGTGGGAGTCTTCTCCCTCCGTCGGCCTGAACTGGACCAGATATGACTCGACGTTGTTGGCGTTGATCTCCCAGGAGGCCCTGAAGCTTCTGGGACCCACGTCTGAGAAGTACAGGTCCCGCGGCTGGACCAGGCCTGGAGATGGAGGGAGGAGGAAGAGACGTGAGGACAGACATTCGTTACATGTTGGAAGCCCGAACAAACCAAATCACAGCAGACGTGGTTTTCCTAAACCTCGGCTGGAGGCCACCTGAGCTAACGTCCGCCGACCCCCTGGTTTATAAAGACCCGTCCTGTCTGCAGAAGCTTAAAGAGTCTGAGGGAACCATCAACTAAGGGACGAACGCCCACGCGTCGCCACACCGTCAGTCGGCTGAACAACAAGCAGAGCTGCTCAGAGACCACAGAGCTGCTGGAGGGAAACCACACCGGCTCCTCTGGTCTGGAAACGGACCCGCAGATGTTCCTGGGAGGCCGGTGACGTCAGCAGAAGGACAACGAAGGACAAAGATGGCGGCGCTCCGTCCTGCGTGGGCCATGTGATCTGCAGCTCAGCGCAGCCCGCTGACCCAGTTTCCTGTTTCCATGGGAATCATCTCCCACTTGCAGGGATGAAAGGTGAACATCTGGGGGAAAGCAGCTCGGTTTGCAGCGTTCCAGGAAACACTTCAGAACGCCAGTCCAGTGACTCCGCCCACAACTCAACGACGGTTTGCATCCGTCTACGGCTCCGCTAAATTGCTAATTGAGTGTAATCGAATGGAATGGGTGGGTTGTTGCAGCCCTAAAGGTTCCCCGGCAAACGTGCAGGTCTTAGATGTTCCACTCACGTCTCTGGTTGATGATCTGCAGCTCCTGCTCGATCCTCAGGCAGATGGACTGTGTGAGCTCAGTGGAAATCCTCTGGAAGGCATCGAAGTCCTCCACGGTGTAGACGTGGGTCTCTGCGGGCGCGTTGGCGATGGCCTCCAGCTCGGACCGCACAGCGTCCTTCACGCCCACGGCGAAGATCTCCACGTCAGAGTTCCTCAGGTTGGCCGCCGGCTCCTGGAAGGCGTCCGAGGACTTCCCGTCCGTGATGAGGATGGTGACGCGAGGAACGTGTGCACGTGCGCCCCGGGACGCCTGGAAGACCGTCTCTCTCACGTAGGTCATGGCCCTGCCCGTGTTGGTGGAGCCGCCCCGGTAGGGGAAAGTCCTCAACGCCGTGACCACAGCCTCCAGGTTGTGGTGGGAGTCCAGGTAGAACTCTGTGTGGGGGTCCCGGCTGTACTGGACCAGGCTGATCTGGACCTTGTCTGGCCCGATGTCAAAGGTGTTCACCAGCACCTCCAGGAAGGCTCTCACCTTGGCAAAGTTCGCCAGACCGATGCTGTAGGAGCCATCGACTAGCAGGACCACGTCAGCCTGAACGTCCACGCCCAGAGAACACTCTGCATCAGAAACACACACACCACCGTGACACACTCCTCATCGAGCTGCCGCAGCTTGTCCCGACGAGCAGGCGGCTCCTCACCCACTGAGACTTTGACCGGCTCCGTCTTCTGCAGGACGCTGACGGCCTCGCTGGGCGTGAGGCCCTTCAGGGCGTACAGGCTGACCTGGTACTCCACATCAGGGGAAAGATCTCGGACCACCACCGAGGTCTGGCCCCCACCCACGTACACCTCCTGCCGCCTGCTGCCGGCCAGCAGAGGGATCATCTGCACCTTGTACCCAGAGACTTGGCCCCCAGGAGGGTCCCAGGTCACCCGCATGGACTTTGAAGCGACCTCCAGGACCTGAAGGTTGGATGGCGGCTCAACGGCTGCAGGAACCAGAATTCCAGTCAGAAAATGGAAACGTGCAGGTGGAATGCGTCTCGCCACCACAGCTCACCTTCCTCTCCGCTGACCAGCGAGTTGAGCTGATCCTCCACCGCCGCACACAGCTGGGAGATGAGCTCCCGCTGCACGCTCTTGATGGTTTGGAAGGTGGCCACGCTGTAGACGTGGTTTCTGTACGGTGTGGATGCAATCTGCTTCATTTCTGCTTCATCGGCCTGTCCGACCCCTGAAACGAACACGCCATCGATGACCACGTGGACCTTCCTGGGAGCCACATCCCAGACCTTTCTGATCACACACCGAGAACAAACACCTCCACCCCTGCACTCCGCAGCCTCCCGGCGGAGTTCTCCACCGGATCCACTGATTTGCTATCTGTCACCACCACCAGCACCTTGGGAAAATCTTTGCGGGCACCGGCCTCTTCGGTGAGGGACTTCTCCAGCAGGAATTTAAGGGCGTGTCCTGGGGAACGGGAAAATGGATGAACGACGTAGTTTGAACCGAGCCAGCACCGTCCGGGTGACCTGCGGCTACCTGTCCTGGTGTCTCCGCCCATGTACGGCAGAGTGCCGATGGCGCGCAGCAGAGCAGGCCGGCTCGGGTGGGCGTCCAGGCGGAACTCCACGCGTGCGTCGCTGCCGTACTGGACCACGCCCACCCGGGTCCTG
The DNA here is from genome assembly GCA_000180735.1 of Tetraodon nigroviridis. Lineage (NCBI taxonomy): Eukaryota > Metazoa > Chordata > Actinopteri > Tetraodontiformes > Tetraodontidae > Tetraodon > Tetraodon nigroviridis. Next base: position 30,433 of record CAAE01014645.1, on the reverse strand, counting down.
TCCTGTCCGATCTGAAAGGCGCTCGCTGCCGCCGAGAGGAAAGCACGGATGTGTTTGAAGTTGGCTTTGCCCACGCTCCACGAACCGTCCACCAAGAACAGCAGGTCGGCAGCAGCTCCAGCAGAGCATTCTGGGAAAAGTACGGGATAAAAGCAGCAAAAAGACTGAGAAGACGCAAGGTGGAGGATGCCACAGGTTCGCCGAGCGTCTGAAACGAGTTTTAATCTGGTTTCTGTGGTCTGACTGTCGGCCAGTTCCAGGCTCAAGGACCTCTGCATGTTCTGACTTTCTTGTCACGCAACAGAAGGAAAAAACAGTCAGCACACGCTCGCTGCCGTGCACGACCAGAGCAGCAGCACATGTAAGCGAGCATCTGGAACAGTTTGCTCTCCTGAGACCCCCCCAGACGGAACACGCAGCTTCCTGCGTGTTGCCGAGATGAATCCGGCAGGAGGACACAGTTCCAGACTCACAGGGTCCTGGTCCAGACCCCAGCCTGGCTGTTCCAGGAGAAAAGCTGAGCTAGAGCGGCTATGAACATCCTTCCGTAACGTCTTCAGATCACCCAAGAAGAGACACCTACTGATCTGATCGGAGGCATCTGCTGTCCTGGACGACCCCCTGGAGCTGCTGCTGCTGCTGCTGCTGCTCACCGACTCCACTGAAAACCAACCACAGGTCATCAAGGACCGGGTGAGAGACGTCAGTAAGGCTGATTAAGCTGAGCTGGAGACCTGGAGGTCAACCGGGGAACTCACGCGTGAGCTGGCCAGAGATGGGCAAACTCTCCTGGGAGCCAGCGAAGGCGGAGATGCTCACCACGTAGTCCACATCTGCGCTCAGGTCGGAGATGGAGGTCTTTGTGGCAGCAGGCGGCAGCGTAAATTCCCTTTCTGCTTCTTCTACAAGAATTCAGAGTCAGAGGGAAGAAATTAGGAAACTATTGCATGACTTCATCCGTGCAAGTGTGGACATCAAAACCAGGCTGCAAAGCAGGCTGGGTGACTGGTGCGCAGCCTACAGGTTAGCAGAGCGTCTGCACAGCCACAAACACCCACCCCACTCTGCCGAAACAGACGGCAACAGTCAGCAAAAGCTGACCAGACCTGACTGGTTAAAAGTAGCAGTTAGTGTTAGTTTGCTGCTTTAGCCGCTTAAAGTAGCTAAATCGTTAACAACGTGGTAAACTGTTTACTTATTCTGGCAGAAATTCAAACTGAATGATGATTTGATTAACATTCTAAGTAAATGAACGTTAACTGAAGCTACATCGCAGTAACGCGTCCTAGCTGGTTTGGCTAACTTGCTAACAGCAGCTGCTGTCACTCATCGCACACGTCAACATTCGCCCAATCCAGTTTGACGGCTCTTCACTTCTGAGTTTGACTCATTCTGACACTTTCCCTCAGGGGGCAGAATTTCCCTCGTTTCTCCCTTTTTACCAGTGAAATTGGTGCAGCCAAACATGTCGGGCGCAGGTAACTGCAGGAGGTGTCGGCCCCGCCCTGCCCTCAGGTGAGACTCACCTGGACCTCCGCTCACTTGTATCCGGTAACCCTGGATCCTGGACCTGGGTTTGGTCCAGGACATCTGCACCGAGCTCTCGCTCAGAATCTTAAACCTCGAAGTCTGATGGCGGTTCCACTGCACAACACAAAGGTACAACAGTTACCACGGCAACGCCTGAGGCAGGTGTATATCAAAGGTTCAAACGCCCCCAACAGTCGGCACTTCCAGGTGAGTTAGAGGCTGAACTGTTGGAGGAAGAATTCAAAACAGGGTTAAACAAAGTCATTTTCTGGGGAAAATGACTTTGTTTGGGGTTAAAAACACAGAGACAAACACACAACAACAACAACAACAACAACAACAACAACAACAACAACAACAACAACAACAACAGCAGCAACAGCTTCACTGTCCCCTTCATTAGGGAAAAGTAGCATCAACAGCCAATATCCTAAATTCCAAATATGGATGTCAGAATCGACCATAAAGATTGTGAACAAACTGAATTTACTTCATCTTTTTGAACAGATCAAAGACGAATTAACGCCAACATGAAAAGTTCCTCTTCCTTATTTACTCTTGATGTTTGTGGATGTGGTGGAAGAAGAGCTTCATATCTAACCCCAGTGAAGACATTTGGACCAGCTGTCATCCAGACTGTCCAGGACACGAGAGGCACACACACACACACACACACACACGCCTACAGGTTGGTCAGTCTTAATTATACAATGGATAAAGATCAGATGGATCGTTGGTGCGTCTCCATTGTAAACCAGGGGTGAGTGAAGGTCTTTCTGCTGGACGTCCTGACCGGTTTAGTGAGGACAGTTATGGTGTGAGGACACAGACGTTTCCTGCCGTCAGGGACGCTCGGGGTCCATGCAAGGTGTGTACATGAAAAGTTGTTTACAACAACTTCACCACAACAAAAGTCCATGTACACTAAAAGACCAGAGGTTATTGATGCTGTGAATATTTAACAATGATATTCTTCAGGTTGGAGGTCATGAACCAGAACACCGTCCAGGAAAACGACACTATTTTAGCTCAAATACGGCTAGAAAAGGGGGCGGAGCTTAGGCAACGATAACGAGTCATCATTATTTACAAGTTAGCACGAAATACCAGCCTCTGAGACGCCTCTGCTAGCACCTGAGTTTTCGGATGTTAGCGTTGGCGGCGCTAACGTAAAAAGATTTAGACGCGGATAATCTGATCTCAAATAACCTGATTGATCTGATCTGATCTGATCTAAACTGATCTGATCTGATCTAAACTGATCTGATCTGATCTATCTGATCTGATCTATCTGATCTATCTGATCTCTGCATCATGATGTCCGGCTCTAAATGTTAGGAAAAGGTGAAGATCTAAATGTTCCTTGAATCCAACCGGTTTGACCTGTTAGTGTGGGGGTGAAGAATATCCTCGTTAAATATTGTGGTGAAGCCACGACTGGGGGGGTCGAGGCTTGACGGGGCAGAGGGGGGAGGCGGGGGAGCACGGGAATGCTCAAAATGGAGGGAACACCAACCTGGGGAGCCAAATGGAGCCGTGAGGACGATGCTTCTGTTTCCACAGGGCCAAAAAGGCACAAACCGCTGCCAAAAATTTCCAGGAGGGGCCGTCCGTCTCTCCCTCTCCCTCTCTCTTTTTCTCTCTCTCCCTTTGTTGGTTTATTGGTATATATATAGTTTTTGTTTGTGGGGGTTTTTTTTTCTTAAAGGTTGTAGTTTGTTTTTTTTTTTTTGGGTTTTTTTGGGTGGGGGTGTGGTTGTTTGTGGGTGTGGGGGTTTTGTTTTGTTTTTGGTTGTTTTGTGTTGTTTTTTTTTTTCTCCCTCTCTCTCTCCCTCTCTCTCTCTCTCTCTCTCTCTCCCTCTCCCTCTCTCTCCCTCTCTCTCTCTCTCTCTCTCCCTCTCTCTCTCTCTCCCTCTCTCTCTCTCTCTCTCTCCCTCTCTCTCTCTCTCTCTCTCTCTCTCTCTCTCTCTCTCTCTCTCTCTCTCTCTCTCTCTCCCTCTCCCTCTCTCTCTCTCTCCCTCTCTCTCTCTCTCTCTCTCTCTCTCTCTCTCTCTCTCTCTCTCTCTCTCTCTCCAGTTTGTGGAGCGGTTCCACACAGACCATCTCGTAAACCGTTTTACTTTTCGGGGACCTTCTCAGGTCCAAAAGCTCCGGCCGAACTTTGACCTCGTCCTCTGCATATCACATCTTTTCTTTTCAAAGGAACTTGAGTGAATTTCTCGGCTGGGAAAAAGGTCTAAACTCATATTTTTGTTTTTCCGTTCCATCAGGAGAAAGAACGCAGGGAGGAAACTTGATCACGAGCCATCTGGATATTTTTTTACTTTCTTTTTAAAAAAAAGAAAGAAAGAAAAGCACTGTGGCAGAGAGACGAGGCCGACCTCTAGCGGACAGAGGGCGGGACCGCACCGGGCTCAGGCGTCTGCGGGGTCCCGCTCATCCCGCTCAGTCACCGAGAACAGACTTTGGGTTCATCTGGATCTTTTCAATCCTCTTTTTTGGAAAACGTTTCACCTTTTATCCAAAAGGCTAGAACTGGACTGACGAAGCCTTTTGGATAAAAGGTGAAACGTTTTCCAAAAAGATTGAAAAGTCCAGATGAACACAAAGTCTGTTCTCGGATAACCAGTGATCAGACGGCGCGTCGGTGAGCAAAATTCATCTTGTTTTGTAAAATATGACACTCTTTCTGGAGATTAATCCCTAATAACAACAATTGAAAGACAATTATACATTTTTCACATTCAACTTTTTTTTCGCTGACGCTTTGGATAAATTACCCGGATCAGTTAATTGTCAAATTGAAATTCTTTGGTAATTCTCACCTGAAAAAGAGTCAGAAAATCAATAGAATGCAAAACGGAGCAATGAGTACAAAGCAAACTCGCAATCACACGTATTTGCTTTTCTCTATGTGGTATTTTATTCGTATGCAGAAGAAAGAAGGAAAGTGAAGAGAGATCAGACGTTGGCAGAGAAGAGGTGATGGAGGTGAAGGAGGGGTGGCTTTACCTTGATCCTGGGCCCGGCAGGAGGTGGAGAGCAGCAGAGCCAGGAAAGCAGCCGCCGCCAGAGACACCGTGCGCTTCATCTTCAGCTCAGAAGCGCACCAGTGAAGCTGCGAGGAAGACGGAGGCTCCGGTGAGAACAGGCAGGTTGGCTGAGCCCCGCAGAACCTTCACGCAAACCAAAACCCCCGGCCCATCCTGTTTGGCTTGAGGAATGAAAAGCTGGCCGCAGAGAGCCGGGGCGCACACTTATGTGTAGCCCGAAGTGTAAAAGACGTCAGACTAAAAGGGCTGGAGTCGGAACGGTTCTGGAGAGGTGCTGAGAAAACGCGGACCTCGTCTGACCTACGGCTCTGGTTCCTCCCTACAGCGCGAGCGGCTTTTTTTCTGGCTGTTCTGGCTTCTGGACGATCCCAGAAGGAACCTGATAATGCGACAGACCAGCCTTCAACGCGGGGAAGGCGCTTCCACCCAGAAACGCGGCGCTCAACCTCCTGGCGCCGTGCGTAATTACGCACCGGGATGCCATCAGATCCACGGGCGTTTGGCGCAATAATTCCAAGTCCACACTAAGCAAATTATAAAAGCTGAAATTGTTAAGATAAGTCAAGTTTCAGACATCACGGGAAACTAAAACAAATGAATGATCGTGAAAACTGACCTAGTTAGGCTCAACAATTAACGATAATAATCTCTGTCGCAGACCTCCAGCCGAAACGGAACGACAGCTGCTCCGGAGTGGAAGTCGGGGAGCTCCGCGGGGTTCTGCTCTTCCCCGACGCGTCTCTTTCCAAGTGGGAAGATTTTCCGCACCGTCCGCTACTTAACAGGGGGCTGCGCCAGCCCCGCCGGCCCCGCCGCGCGTCTTTTACGACACCCACCCGGGAGCGAGTGCTGGAGTCTAATCTGCCTGAATGCTCGGACGCACGCGCACATACACACACATGCGCGCTTGGACAGCTAAATAGCTTTCTGCATTCCTTTCCGGTGATGGTTACTCCTGTGCGTCTCAGCCGAGGAGAGACCGCGGCGCAGACCCGTTTTCGCGGAAAGGAGGACCATCGGGGACCCCGAGGACGGGGCGGGGGCGGGGGCAGACGAAGCTGCCCCCGCTTTGTGTAATGAAACAACCAGGAAACTATTGCGATGAGCAGTAAACTGAAGCCTTATGTCAGGCATTTCTTTTGTAATGCATCATCCGCTTCCTGGGACGGTTCTGGCGTCTCCGGAGGGACGTGAATAGAGCGACTGTTGACCTGGAGCCTGAACCAGGTCAACGCTCGCGGGTCAACGAACTCTCCTCAGCCTGAAATAGGTCAGCTGGACTCTGGACCACGTTTGCGTCTCCTTACCAGGAAAATTCTCCAGTCAACCCAGCGGTGAGAGGGGAGAGGAGCCTCCAGGGGGCCAGGAGACGGCCTCTGGGACCAGGAGACGGCCTCCGGGGGCCAGGAGACGGCCTCCGGGGGCCAGGAGAAGGCCTCCGGGGCCCAGGAGAGGGCCTCTGGGACCAGGAGAGGTCCTCCGGAAACCAGGAGACGGCCTCCGGGGGCCAGGAGGCGGCCTCCGGGGGCCAGGAGACGGCCTCCGGGGACCAGGAGACGGCCTCCGGGGGCAAGGAGAGGTCCTCCGGGGGCCAGGAGAGGGCCTCCGGGGGCCAGGAGAGGGCCTCCAGAGACAAGGAGACGGCCTCTGGGACCAGGAGACAGCCTCCGGGGACCAGGAGACAGCCTCCGGGGGCCAGGAGGAAGTCCAGCTGACCTGCTCCCAGCTCAGGGGCCGTCATCTGGGCTGTTGCAGCCGCTCTCCGGCATCGGCTTCTGTGAACGGAGGTGTGGTGAAGACAAGTGTCATTTCCAAATGTGTGTCTGGTGTCCGGAGGTGGCTCAGAAGGCTCCCTGACGCAGCCGGGCCCGTTCCAGGATCACGAGGCAGCCCAGGCGGTGAGTGATGGCTGGTGGGATGGGATGGAGCAGCAGAGCCGACTGAAGTGATGCAAACAGGCCCAGACGGGCTCCTGTCCCTCTGGCATTAATCCAGACTGACAGGATGATCACGAGTTATTGGCAGAATCAAACTCCCCCAAAGCTGAATGCGTACCGAACCGTGAATCGGCTGGGTGGCGCCCCCTGGTGGCCAGGAGCTGGTCACACAGGCTGGAAACGAAACAGGCAGCAGAGTCCTGCAGGATAGGTCAGGACAGGTTTTTATTGATCCTCAGGTCATCAGAGACAATATGAAATAAATATTGATCCCATGAACGTGGACATGACATCCCAGTGAAACAGGAAACAGAGGATGAAGAGTTATATTTGGTTAACAGATGCAAGTCATCACTTCTTCTGGGGGAACGCTGCCTTCACCAGCTCATAGACCACATAGCCGGTACCTGCGGAGAGACGCAGGCCAGACTCAGACTCTGGCTTCTGGGGAGATTCTGAATGAAAGCCGTCTGTGAATGTCCTCACCAACGATAGTCAGCGCCATGGTGGATCTGTAGAGCAGAGCGTCGGCACTGCCTCCTTTCAAATGAACCGGCACCCCGTTATCCTCCTGCAGCAGCAGTAACACACACACACACACACACACACACACACACACACACACACACACACACACACACACACACACAGGTTTGACTTCTGCAACTATCGGGCAGAAACTAAACTAAATCTTGAAAATAGCATATATGTATAAAGTTTTAGGGTTAAGGTTTCAGACATTTTTAATCGTTTGGCCCTTTATTCCAACCTCTTGAGTCAAACACAGAATTACTTTAACTGCATCATCTATATGTGCGGTTTTTTTAGGGGGCAAGCTTTTAATTTAAACAGTTGTTAATATCATCAGAAAACTGGAACTTGAAGGACGCGGACAGATTAATGATTTTATGTTTTCTATTCATTTAAATTGAGAAAATCTTATTTAAATTGAGAAAATTTATTTAAATTGAGGAAAAAAGGCAGCGTCAGGAGGAGGCTCTTACCTGGAACAGCTTCTGTTTCTGCGGGACTTTGTTCTCGACCTGCCGGCGAGCAGAGCCGGAGAAGCTGCGTCGGGCCACCTGCTGGAGCGCCTGGAAACACCAGCACCCAGCAAAGTCACCGCGCGGAAGAGGACACGGACCAATTTCCCGTAAAAAGTACACGTAACGTCAATGTGTCGTCGAAATACATTGTAAAAGAGAAGCTGAAAGTACGGACAACGGTAGCAGCACTAGCTACTGGCTAATGGAAGCTGAGTCCAGCGCTAGCTTTAACCCCGTTAGCTTTGTAGCAAAACATTTTGCTGTTAATGTCGCTGGCCGGTGGTTCCTGGCGCGTAGGTAGGCGTTCAAACAAAAGCAACAACAAATGACTAAACAAAACTCCTGAAAGATGAAACTTACAAATATGTGCCTGTTCATCTTGACAGTTTCTCTCTTCCCGCAAGGACACCGGAAGACTTTCTTCTTCTGGTTAAACTTCTTCTTCTGGTTAAACTTCTTCTTCGTCGAGAAAAATTACTGTGGCTCGTGGGCTCCTCTGCTCTCTACTGCCATCTATTGGCAGACACACCTTAACGCGATTTTATTCTTGAAATTAATTTGTTAGAGTTTCATACGTTAAGGAATCCACAATTTAAATTTTAATTGTCTAATTTGTGTTAAAACCATTTCCCACATTTAATAACTGCACTTTAGTATATAACTTACGAGGCAAAAAAATAGCCCAACCCAAAGAGATCTACCTTCCCATCAGGTTGCGCTCCAGCGTACCAGCAAGTAGTTGTATCTGGGTTTTTGTCTCTTTTCTGAGTTGTCGTTTTTTTTTTTTTTTTTTAATGAAATTAGACAATAGTCTAGAGTAGGGCGTTGGGGTAGTCCAAACAGGGAAGAGCAAATAAACTTTATTATCTACAAGAAGGAGGGGGTAAACCCAACATTGTGAGCACGTGTACATACTGAACAATACTTCAACAACAATCATCTGCAGACTGATGGGGGAACAAGAGTCAAACCATGTCTAATATCCTGACAGGCATAAATATATTTAACTATATTTAAAATCTAACAGAGTTGTTTCTGCCTGAAGGTTTTGACCAAATAAAAGCTGCCCTTTTTTTTCTTTGTGAAAAAGCACCTCAACAAAAGAAGAAATCAGTCGGTTTGAAGAAACTATCACAACTGAGCTGCAGTCCTTCGGGTCTATCGCCACCTTGCAATTTCTCCAGAATGAGAAGATCTCCGAAGGACTCATTCAGGCGTTTTATGAGACCGATCCTGGTGACTTTTATTGTCATTTACTGATAAATAAAGTAGATGTCCCCTAACGGAGCCTCAGTCGCTCTCTCCCTCACACACACACACACAACACACACACTGCTGCCATAACGACAGGTGAAGACTGTGTGCTGTATTTTGTGCCTGTCAACAATTCTGAGAAACAAAAATGTGTCTCTTGTGTTTGCAGTGAGCCTGGAGCTCTGGCAGGTCAAGTCTGGATGCAGTTCGTCCAAACCAAAGGCAGCCTTGTCAAATCCACCAAAACCGCTTTAAAATCTGAGCTCCGGGGAAGCGTCGACGTCTGGCTGCTTCAGGCTTTCCCGCCGGCGGTGGAAGCGGAGCTGCAAACTCTCTGCTTCCTCAGCTCAATCTTCATAGACTGGCTCTCGGCCCACGTCTCTCTGGACTCGGAGGAGACGCCCAGGACCGTCCTGCTGCCGGGTTTGGTGCCTCTTGACAGAGGGATGCGTGTGGAGCTGCTCCTGGGCTGCACGTCCGAACACGGCTGGCAGGAATGAAACACTGGTTATTCTACTCTCACATGTGTGGCGGAAGCTGGTGATAACTCATTTGGGATCTGGGAACGTTTCGGCTGCGCGTTAGCGGCGTGCGGAGGAACTCACCGCTGCCCGCGTGGGCCTGGAGGGTGCCGAGGTGACCGGCGTGATGGTGATGCTGCTGCTCATCTTGCCTGGAGTCGTCGGGGGCGTCTTCCCGTTGGAAGGCCTGTGCGTCTGCCGTATGACGGTTCCCGTGGAAACGTCCCTGCCGCCGTCGGGTCGTGGACTCAGCGCCGCCGGCGGGCTGCTGCCGCCGTCGGGCGGGCGTCTGGGCTGCGGGCCCAGGTGGATGTGGATCTTGTTGTCGTCTGTGGTGACGATGCTGCTGCTGTGCTTCCGACAGGCCGCCTGCCCGGACGGCTGCTCCGGGATCACCTTGACCACGGTGCGGCCCGCGCCGCCGCCGCCGTGAGCTTCCAGCGGAGCACACGCCTCCGCCGCAGGCGCAGTGCTGACTGTGATGATAGACACGGGAGCCTGAAGGGGGTCCGAGGAGGTCTCCTCTGGACACGTGTTCCTGGAGATGGTGGTGATGGTGACGGGAGACTGGGCCTGATCGGGGCGCCCCGCCGCGGCGCCAGGCGTGGTGGCCTTGGGCACTATGGTGATGCGAGGCTTCTGGGAGCCCAGGGTCGGGATGATGGTTGTGCTGGAGAAGAAGTCCTCTGCTCCAGGACTGCTGATCTCCAGGGTGGCGGTGGTCTTCCCGCTGTCTGGAGTCACTCGAATGCGCAGAGGATGTCCAAGCTTGGGGGCCAGGTTGAGGGCAGGAGCGAGGAGCGACGCCCCCCCGCTGCTCAGGTGGCAGGTCTGAGCCGGCGGGACAGCCTCCTTCCTCCTCACGCAGGGGATCCAGGATTTGCCCGTGCGGAGCTCTGGGGGGTATCTGTCCAGTACGGTGGGCGTCCTCACGCCCTGCTGCTGTCTGAGGTTGCTCATCAGGTGGTTTTCCTCCAGGACGCAGTTCCTGATGAAGCCGGCCGCCGTGTCGTCCTCGGCCGCCGGGGCGTCCGTCTGCACGGCCGTGGAGGTGAGCGGGACGGTGGCCATCCTGCCTGCGCCCGCGCCGGGCCGCAGGCTGCGGCTGTAGCGCCTGCTGGCCTCCAGCTCGGCCGTGAGCTTGTCCACCTCCTGGCTGACGGTGGCGTTCCTCTGCTCCTCCGCCCTGAAGCGCTGCTGGAGGACAGAAAAGTCCACCTGCAGCTGGGAGAGCTGGTCCTCCTTGTTCATCAGTTCGTGGACCTTCTCCTTCAGGGCCTGGACGTCCCCCTGCAGCGCTCGGCTCCTGGCCTCCTCCACGTGGAGACGCCCTCGTAGCTCCGCCTCCAGAGCTTTGACCTGGCCTTTCTCTAGGCCTTTGTTTGGAGCGATCTGACTCTTTGTTTCCTCCAGCATCTGCGCCAGAGCCTTGGCTTTGTCCTGCTCGGTTCGGAACTTCTTCTCCAGGAGGTCATACTGGTCCTCTGTTTTCAGGAGGTCTCCCTCCACCACCTCCAGCTGCTTCAGCCTGTTCTTCAGCCTGTCCACCTCCAGCGTGAGCTCCTGGACCTTCCCATGCTCATCTGGATGTCTCTCCTTGGCCCACCTTCTCTGCAGTTCCTGCTCTGCCACTTGGAGTCCATCCATCCTCGCCTTCATGCTGTTTACTTTCACGTTCAGCTGCCGACACTTGTCCTCCTCTCCTGCCAGGTTGCTCTTCAGCTCATCTCTCTCCTTGGTCAGCTCTGCTACCTTGTCCTCCATTTCCTTCTTGAACCTGAGAAGCTTTTTGCTCTCCTCGATCAGCTTCTCTGTCACCTCCGTGACCTTTCCTTGCTCCACTTTGAGCATCTCTCCTAGGCTTTCGCTCCTCTGTTCCTCCTGTTTGAGCCTCTCTTCCATAGTTTTCCGTTCGTCCACCAGTAGAACGGTGAAGGACTTCAGCTTCTTCAGATCGTCCTTCAGGATCATTTCTGCCTGTTCCGTCTTGGACTCTGAGCTCATCAGTTCCTTCATCTGTTTCTTCAGCCTCTCCAGTTCTCCTGCCAGGTCCTTCACAGCTTGCTTCTCTCTCTCCAGCTGTGTTTGAAGCTGAGAGCACTCGCTTTTGCTCCGGCCAAACCACCCCTCCAGCTTTTCCAGCTCAGCCATTCTCTTCTGCAGCTGGTCCACCTCCAGCCTCAGCTCCTTACCATGGTTCTCCTCGTCTTGCAGCTTCTTTCCCAGCTCCCTGCACTGATTCTCCATCTTCGTGATCTCCTCATCCTTGCCCTCCATCTCCAGGACCTTCTTGCGCAGGTTCTCCAGCTCGGCCATGAGGGTGGAGTTCCCACACTCGCCCTTGCTAATCTTCTGCCTGAGCTCCTGCAGCTCCTCCTCTGACTGATGCAGCGTCCTGTTGCGCTCCTCCACCTCCTGCAGCTTGCCTGACAGGGCCTTCAGCTTCAGCCTGAGCTGCCTGCTCTGGGACTCCTCCTGGGCCAGCTTGGTGCTCATGTCCTTGTGCTCCTGTGCTGAGCGGGCGGCTCGGCGCTCCAGCTCGGCCTCCAGCCTGAGGATGGTTCGGCCGTCCTCCTGGGCGCCGGCCGTGACGGCCGCCGAGCGCTGCTCGCTCTCCTGCAGCTTCTGACCCAGATCCTGGATCTTCTGGTTCTGCTGATCAATCTGTTCAGTGTGCAGCTGGTGCTCCTCCACCAACATCAGGGCAAAGGACTTGAGCTTCACCAGCTCCGCCCTGACCTTCTCCAGGGTCCTGTTGTGGTCCCTGTCCCGACAAGCTTGGTAGGCCTTCTCCTGCTCCAGGAGCGTCTTCAGCCTAAGACAGAGACGGCAGAGACATGGTTAAAGCTGGCTGCAGGTGGCCCGAAGAACAGAAGCTCTCGCAGCCGTCGCAGCAGCTCCGCTGACGGAATCAGTCCCCTGGATCTGGGACAAACAGGCAGCCGAGCGGACGGAAAGGGTGGGATGGAAGGGAAAAGGCTCCAGCAGACAGAGGCTTAGCGGAGTAATTCTGCAGCTCAGCCGGGAGAATTACGGCTGGGAGCTCCGCGCACAGCCACCCGCCCATCGTCTGGGCTCCGGCGCTGAGGTTCGGCCCAGCCGTCGGCCAACGCACCCCGTCACAGCGGCGACCCTGAGCGGGTCAGGTGGGCGCGTCAGGCTGGCGTTTGGCTCCTCCCAGAAGGTGGTTTCTGCTTCCCCCTCAGGATCAGAGCTGCCGACGCCTCCGACACCCAGGATCCAGCCAAAGTCAGCCGCCGCCAGGAGGAGAGCTGCTTGATCCACCTCTGTAATCTGCTGCCCAGCGCACAAAGGAGGAGGAGGACGCCGCACAAGATGAGGTGGATGAGGAGGCCGCGTGGAATGAGAGCTCTACAGGAGGCAGCAGGTCCAGCACAGCTGGGAACCAGCCTGGTCTAGTACATCTCCAGGGTCAGGGTGTGAGGGTCGGGGCCCCGACGGCAGCCGCTGGCGTTTCCACGGAAACAGGACGACCTCAAACATGCGTGTTTTTGTGTGGGAGGACAATCAGAGGCTTTCTGATTATAATCCCCCCGATTCACGCAAAGAGACCAGCATGGATAAAAATCCTTTATCCCCACTGGAGAGAGAGAGCGTGTGTGTGTGTGTGTGTGTGTATGTGTGTGTGTGAGTGTGTGTGTGTGTGTGTGTGTGTGTGTGTGGTTCAGAGGATCATACAGTCACTCACGCATCAGCTTCACTTTGCTGCTCTCATATGTAAGTTTCATGTCTGACAGAGCTGGAGCCAGAAATCAGGAATTTAGGGAAAAAATCCAAAGGAGCCAAAACAGCAGCTGGAATCTCTCAGAATTTAGACCGTTTGTTAGAAAATGTACACGTATATATTTAATCTTGGAGATTTTGAGAAAAAAGGCACGTAGCTCTCTGTCTCTGTCAGTCTCTCTCTCTCTCTCACACACACACACACACACACACACACACACACACACACACCTCTCTCGCTCTCTGCTCCAGCAGGTTGGTGAAGTCGTCGCTCTTGCTGATGAAGCGGATGTGTTTGCGCTTCTCCTCGTCCAGCTCCATCACCGTCCGCCGGTGACACTTCTCAGCCAGCAGCAGCTGCTCCAGCATCCGCCGGTACGTCTCCTTCTGTTTCAGCTCCAGACGCTCCAGCTGCAGAGAAGACGCCGCACATCAGCCCACGCTCACACACACACACACACACACCTGCTCATCCAGTCTGGAAGGAAAGTTAACCAAAAACGTTTTCTGTCATTTAAGTTGGACTTTAAGTCAGAAATAGGATTTTCCTGTAACATAAAACACATTCGATTGTGGACACATTTGTCTCATATCAGAACTATGATGAAAAAGACTTTTGAAACCAGCCTTTTTCGAGGTTTGGATCTTAACGTCTCACCCTGCTCTGTTCTACTGAGCTCACCTCAGCCATGGGCCCCTGGTACACGTCCTGGCTTTGGGGCCCGGCAGTCAGAAGTCCGTCTCTCTGCAGGGCCTGGAGGGGTTTGATGGGGACTGAGGAACCGTAGTGGGCCTCCAGCGTGTCTGCTCCGGTTCTGTCGGACTTCAGCAGGACGATGATGTCCTCTCTGGCCTGGTGAGAACCAACACACACCCTCACCTTTGCCGTTTGTACCTCGGAAACTTGTGCTAGTAAAAGGTTCCCCCGGCCCGACCCTGAACAAGGACTTTCAAGTCCAGACAGAAGAGTAGAAATGACCATCTGCTCTCAGAAATTATTTCTAAAATGCATTTATTAAAAATAACAATAACATTATGAATAACTCTAAAGGCTGCGATGACTGTCTCTACCACAAGGTGGCGTCGCCGCTCAAGAAGCAAGAGCTGGGCGGGTTTTCACTCCTCAGGAGCGAAGGAGAAAGGAGGCCAGATGGTGGCTGCGGTTACCTGCACTTCTCCTTCCATGACTCCCAGGAGGTGCAGCAGGTCCTTCTTGGACAGCGATCCACACCGCTTCCTTTTCTCCTCCTCCTGAGGAGCATTGAGCCTCTTCTTCAGGAGCCCCGGCGTGTTCTCCCCCTGGTGGATCATGCCCTGGGTGGGCTGGTCATCTGGACCTTCCATGGTGCCGTTTCTGGAGCGCATCTTCTTTCATCTGTGGAACCAGACCAAAGAAATTAGCCTTCATGTATCTGTAGATGCGTCATCCTTCCTGTCTATGGAGGCTTTCCCCAGGCTAACCCTAACCCTAACCCTAACCCTGCCCTAACGGGAACATTCAAACTGACCCTGACCCTGACCCCGACCCCAGTTCCGCTGAACCCCCAAACAGGTCTTTTCATGTGGCGAGGAGCAGCTAGCGTGCTCGCCTGGCTAAAAGAAAACTGGCCAGTGGACGTGTTGCTAGTTGTGACGACTGTCGCTGGTTCCTCTTTCAGCCTGGATTGTTTAGGAGGCGTTGTCGCCATGACAACACAGATCCTTGTGGAGGATGGGGGGAGGAACCGCTACCTGACGACGGCCGTCAGACCTGGATCAGAGCGGATGGTGAGTCCGACGGGGAGAATCCTGGCGGAGTGGTGCTCGCAACCTTTAGCGCTGTAACGGTGGTGGGGAGGGCGGAGCTTCTGCAACCACGGGGCCGTCCAGGATCTGATTGGCCACCTTTGTGTCACACCTTCATTTATGCATCGCTGGTGCGGAGACGTAAAGAAAAGCTGCCAAGACGGAGGACAGAACATCTGTGGACCCCGATGTGGCTCCTCCAGCCTGGGACACAGACCGCTGGGAAGGACCGGCTCCGCCGCGGCCGGTCCGCTTCTCCTGGGTCCTGCAGAACCGTCTTCAGCTCAGGGATGAAGCCTGCCAGGGCCCGGCTATAAGCGGCATCATTCCAGGGCGCCGATACTGTTTCTGTCTGCTATTTGTGGGCGGATGTGCAGCAGATGCAGCTGTTGGCGGCCTGAAGCGTGGGCCTGTTTTTAGCTCCTCCTCACTGGTGTCCACCGTGGGGAAACTCCGTGGGCCGCGTCACCTCTTCACCCAAAGGTTTCTGGCTGTCAACAAACAGCAGAAAAATGGCAGCAGCTTCCAACCCTGGAGGCTTGTTCATCCATCAGCTGGTGTTGTCTATTCTGGTCCGGCCGGACCAGAGCAGAGGAATCCACCGGAGCTCGCAGGCAGGAAGCCAGGTGGAGGGTTATTTCAGGGCGGCTCGGCGTCATGAACTCCCGCCTGAGCTGCGGACCGGGATGAGCAGAAACCAGACCCGGTTTTGTCCTGCTCAGCGCTGCTTCCTTCTACCGAGCCGCAGGGTCACCGAGAGGCTGCTGTCACAGCCCACAGCCGCCAGGGTGGGCTCCCGCAGCGGAGCACGGGCGTGGGCCGCTCCGGCTTCTGCGTGGAACCTCAGATGTTCCCAGCAGAACAGCTGAGGTTCCACTCTCCTCTGCTTCCCACCACGTTGGACAGGTCGGTGCTGGCGGAATGAGATGATTCACTTGCTGGAATTCTGACCAGTTCATTTTGGGAAGGACGCTGGGAAAGGGCGGGCGGCTGGTTGACCCCCCGCGGATCCAATCCTGAAGAGCTGGAGACTTTCCACGGTGATGCTCTCAGCGGCTCACGGACGGAGAACGTCACCCAAACCCCCCGGCTCTGGCCTCTGTTATGCTGCCATGGCGACAGCAGCCCAACAGGCGGTAAAGTGGGGGGGGTCCCAGAAGAGCTGCTTTAACAGGATGACCTCATGGTTCCTGCCTTATCTGCTGGCCTCAGGCTGGAAGACGCGGTGACACCGGAACCGAGCAGAGCTGCTGATTCTATTTTGGAGTCTGGTCTCACCAAAACACAAAAAGCATCATTTTTCATCACAAAGTTTCACAAAAAAAGGGCCAGGTTTCCACTGAGCAGTGGAGGGGCGTGCTCTCGGACCCTGGGCCTCCAGGCTGGTAGCTGCTCATCAGACCCTCCAGCTCGGGGTTGGGGTTTCTGCGGTTTCTGACCGGAGGTTTGACCACTGGGTGGCGGCATTTTAAAAAAGAGCTCCGATGAGTCTGCTGATCTTCTGCTGATCTTCTGCTGATCTTCTGCTGATCTTCTGCTGATCTCTGCTGCCAATCGGGCCTCCGGGAGCCGAGACAGACGGCGGCTGAATTCCTGGGAAAGGCTTTGCTGAGACAGACGGAACGGACCCGACCCTGATGGAAGGCTTGGTTGGTCAACAGGGCAAAGCTGGGGGCGGGGGGGGCGGGCGCCTGGTGTTTCCGCCAGACATTAAAGAACAGAAGAAGAAGAAGGAGCAGATCACAAACACGTGGGTGGAGCTGGAAACGCTCCCTCCTGGATGAAAACCTTCCTCTTTCCCTCAAAGATTCCTTCATTCCTGGCTGCACTTGGAATATCAGGTCAAATGACCAAAAACGTCTGGAGCCATGATGGTGGTCAGCAGACCTACCTGCTCTCCTCAGGCGTCTCCTCAGGCGTCTCCTCAGGCGTCTCCTAAGAGTGTCTCCTCAGGCGTCTCCTCAGACGATCTCCTAAGAGCGTCTCCTCAGGTTCTCCCTCTCCACAGACAGCTCCTCTCCAGGATGGTTCTGGGTTTTTTCTTTCTCCACCATCAGAGCTCATCTGGTCTTCGTCCCTGACTTCTTCTGGTAGGTGGACTCAGATCAACTGAGGCTACAACGAACGCTAACAGCTGAAGAAGCAGAGACCACGCCCCTTCCCCTCCTCCCCTCCCATCCTCCCCTTCCCCTCCTCCTCTTTCTCCCCCTCTTTTTTAATTATTCATTATTTACCTTCCAATTGAAGAGTTTGATGATTGTCTTGACTGAGGCTTCTTTCTGCTGGATCTTCTCTTCATCCTGAAGCACATCTTCCTCCTCCTTCCCCTGCTTGTGTTCTTCTGTCAGGTTCTCAGTCAAGCCGAAGGGGGTTTTTTTCTTTGTGGAGGTCCTAATTATTTACCCTACTGTGTTCTAGGACCTTAAAATAAATGTAGGTTCAACTAAAAATAAGTAAAGTTCGTTATAGAGGAGTGACGTCATCACACGCCTCCACACACGGGGCAGCGCCCTCTAGTGTTCTCCAGGGCACAATCCACCCCCGACCACGTGATCACAGAACGTTCTAAATGTTGCGCAAATATTGCTGCAAAAATGTATGGAGTTTTTTGTTGTTTTAGTGTTTATTGATTTTATTGTTGATTTGTGATACTGATGCAGTACTTAAAACACGTCATTTTACATTTTTAGTTTAATTACAAACGTGGAGCAGAATTTTATCTCTCGCGCGAGCTCACCAAAATCAAAACACCGAAAATAAACTTCACAATAAAAACACGTCATTTGCTTTTACACGTAGTTTTCGTGTAGTTTTTTTAGATACTGACAATGATAGTAAACAATTGGAATTTTTAGGTTTTTGTAAATGAGTTTACCTTCATTAGCTGTAACAAGAAGCCTCCCATTTTGAGCAATATGGAGCCGCGAATGGTTTATTGTGAAGTCAACGGCCTTTTCCGGTTGCACGTCGCCCTTTTTTGGCCGATTGACAGCCAGCCCCAGTCGGGCCGCTGTGTGGAGTCGTGGTGGGCCCCAGGGTGCCCGATGAACGCCGCCGCTATCATCCGCCGAGGATCATGGAGTGAACATGGCTAACAGTAGAAGCTTTTTCTTTGAAGGTAAGGCGTGACATCCCGTCCAGCAGCCGCTTTAGTCGCACGCAGTCTTCCGACTCCGACTCGGCCGAGGCGGTTTAAAAGCCACATTCGGTCCGAAATGTGTGCAGGTTCATAATGGGGCGCACGGCTAATGTTAGCCCCAGCCTGCCTGCTGTGCTGACAGACGGGCGGGGAAGCCAACGTTGGCAGGCCGGTGAATGTGCCACATCTTTGCATCCCAGGGGAAGGGCCGCGTACGGGCCAGAAGGTCCGGTTCGGGAGGTTTCTCCTCGGTTCGCCTCTCTGTGCTGCGCTAGCCTCGTTAGCAGAGACGTTAGTGGGATGGAAGCTTTGTGTTGCAGGATCAGACTTGGGCCTTTCTGCCGTCGCTAGCGCCCGGAATCATGCTTAAAGTTTACACACGTTAAATTTACATTTTAGGCTTGAAGAGGGAGTAAACAACTGGATGAACACGCCTTTTATTTTTATCTTGGCAGCTACCGACTCCACACGCGCCCAACTAGCATGCTAACTTCCTAGCTAGAGAGCGCGGCTAATATAAATGATAACCATCTACTTTTAGGTTGCCTCTAACCAAATAAGTCAGTACACCTATTTCAGTTGTAATATGGGGGTAATAATAGTTTTAGGGCTTTGTGTCGACGCACCTGTTCTAATCTCCATCAACAGTCTGACGTAGATAAAAAGACGTGAAAAACTGCCTTGCTCAAAAGTAGCTGGACTGTACGGGCAACTTTTGGCTAAGTTTTAAAGTTGAATAGAGCAGATAAGATATCTCTTTAGTAAAACTTGGTACCATGTTTGCTACAGTCTTTATACTCAAGACTCATTTACTTGTTCTTGGCTCAGCTGGTCTTACTTGCGTAGATTTACGTTAATTCTGTCATTTTCTGAAAGAACTCATGAGCTGATGTTTGTGAAAGGCCTGACCAGGTGTCCGGTGTTTACCTGCTCAGGTGTTGGTAGCTGGTTTGAATCTGTTGGCCTGAAAAGCCTGTCATCCAGGTTGGGGGGGTGGTTGGAGGAGACTTCAGTCTAACCTGGGGAAAAGGTGGTGTTTTCCCCAGGCCGCCGCTGCTGCTGCTGCTGCTGGTGTGTGTGTGTGTGTGTGTGCTGGCTGACGAGTGTGCTTTGTCGTCCACCTGAAGCCCTGGGCAGGTCAGAGACCAGGAGGGACGGAGGCTACAAGCCCAACTGGAACTTCTTCTCTGCCGACAGCGACGAGGAGAAGAGACCTGAGTAAGCACCTGTGCAGCCTCCACCCTGTATCTGTGGGCGCCGGTAGGGTTGCGCCCGTACGCTGACAGTCAAACTGCGTCCTCCTCCGGAGAGAGATCGATGGCACACGTAAGGTTCATGACTCAGCAGAGCAACGTGAGGTGTCCCCTTCAGATGATGGCAGCAGTGGATGTTCGGTAGTCGTCCAGCATCATCCAGCGTCTGCGCTCGTGTCTAAACAGCGGCCCGGAGCGTTGACGTGCGCTCAGATGTTGCTGCTTCAGGGTGGTGCAGCCGCCCGGCGATGCACGTTTGCGTCTGTCCAGTCGGCAGACAAACGTGCATCAGGGTTAGTGTCTCAGCGCTGGGACAGACATGCTGCTCCTGGTCTCCGCAGCCGGGAAGGAGAGCGCAGCGTTGCACGCTCCCTCCAGCTCTGGTCAAAGTGGCCGTTTTTGTGTCACGCCTCTAATCGCACCCACAGCGGCGGAACCACTGGCCAGTTTATCACTGAAACACACACCAGGACGTGTGCTGTTACAGCTCAGCCACACACACGCACACTCGTCTGACCAGCGCGTGCTTGTTTGTGTCTCCAGTGAGGCTGTGGTGAGCCTGGAGGAGATGGAGGGGCAGCAGCCCTCCTCCCCCGAGGACAAAAAGGTAACCGCTCAGAACCAGAACCAGAACCGTCCATCCAGGTTTTCCACCCCAGATGTGATTTGAGTGAGACCAACGGAGGAGCCCAGAGCTCCGCCAGACGGGAGCTGGAGCCCACGTTGGTCCACCCCCAGAACCAGTTTGGCTCCCAGACCCTCAGTCTGGAGCGGCGCTGCCCTGGGTGGACCTGCGGGGGGGTTCTTCTGGGTTCCTAGTCATGCTTGCTGGCTGTTTCTCCACAGTGTCCCACGCTTCGGCATTTCACGCCCTCTGACACGCTGAGAACGTATGAGAACAGGCCTCACGTCAGGGCTCTGAGCAGGCTGGCGCCCAGGAGGCCCGGGTACGGCCCGCCCACTGTGTCCCCCCCCCGAATGTAACCGCTGTTCAACCTGCCGCTTCTGTCGGCCCTGCAGCGACGCGCCGCTGGCGGTGGTGACGTCCTCGCCCGTCTCCAACAGGAGCAGCTATCACATCGTCAGTCCCACGCCCTCGCAGGGCATCGTCCTCCAGGGGCGACACTTCCAGCACGCGCACATGCCCTCGGCCGTCTGCAAGCCGCTGCAGAGGTGGGCGCCCAGCTGTCCCCGTCCGTCCCTGCCCGTCTCCTTCTGTCCCCGTCCGTCCCCGTCCTGGTGCTCCGTGACGTGGGCAGTCAGGAGCTTCAGGCTGTGGGACGTCCGGAACGTCTCTGACCTCTGGCCTCTCCGTCCACAGACATGATTTCTCCACCACTGAAGCTGTAGAGATGGACAAAATCATCCTCACCTGTCCTGAAGTCCCAGGTAGCGTCCACACACACACACACACACACACACACACACACACACACACACCCTAGAATCAAAGTGTGACGTCTGAACTCTCCTGTCCTCAGAGGAGAAGACGCTGAGCATCAAGCGGCGGGTGCAGCAGAAGAGGAAGCCGCTGGAGGACCGCTGCACCTTTCCCCTGCAGGCCGAAGCAGCGGAGGTGTGTGTGTGTGTGTGTGTGTGTGTGTGTGTGTGTGTGTGCGTGAGTGCGAGAGAGAGAGGTGCGTCCGAGCTCAGCCCTTCACCCTCCCTCTCTTTCATCTGCTCCGTCCTTCCGTCTGCAGCCTGTCCAGCCCTCCGTCTGCCGGCCGGTCTGCGTGCAGTGCCAGGAGCCCGGGCAGGAGGGCAGCAGGTGCCGCAGCTGCCAGAGCGGCGCCGCGCTGCTGCCCCGTCAGGGCCCCGTGTCCTCCCCGACCCCTCCTCCCCCCATCCGGTCCCAGCCGTCGCCGGGCCCCCTCAGCGTGGGCCAGAACTTCTACAGGCCCGTGGCGGCGGCGAGGGCGGCTGGCGTGGACGCTCCGCCTGCACGGGTCCCAAACGCCCGCGGAGCGCCGCCGCTGCCCAACGGGAGAACGCCTCTGCTGGCGGGCACGTCGGGCTGCTGCGGGAGCAGAACGCTGTCCCAGAGGAGGACGGCGGCCCCGCAGCCGGGGCTCAACGACCCCAGTGAGTGAGGAGCCGCTGGTCTCCGCCGGACCAGATCAGGACCCTCAGGCCTCCTCTCCTCCCTCCACAGTCGTTCTGTCCAGTGATGAAGAGGAGGAGGACGCCGATGACGCCAGCACCGGAAGCGCCAACCGGCTGGACAGCGTTTCTCCTCGGCCCGCGGACTCCGCTCACTCCTCGCCGGCGCCCAGCGGCTCCGGAGGGAGGGTGGAGGCGGCGGTGAAGAACACGGCCGAGCAGGACGAGCTGGGCGTGGACTTCTTCGAAGACATCAACCTGAAGGTGGCCATCCCACGGAGAGCTCGCATGAAGGACCAGGTGGGAAAGATCTGGCCGCTTGCGTGTCGGGACGCTCACGCGAGCCCACCCTGTCACATGACCTCAGTTTGGAAACGTGGCGCCTGAGCAGTGGAGGAGCAAGAAGGCCAAGCTGGAGCCCAGCAGGTGTGACAGCATCATCCTGCAGTGTCGCAGCCTCCGAGTGGGAACGCTGCGCAGGATGGTCAAGAAGCCCGTGGTTGTGAGTAGCTGTGGCCCTGACCCCTGACCCTGACCCTGACCCTGACCCTGACCCTGACCCTCCAGGAACCAGAGCTCAGGCCTCTTCTGTCTCTTGCAGTTCTCCATGGATCACATCCAACTGGAAACAGAAGGTACCAGAACCTGAACCTGGACCGGCTTGTCCCGACTCTGGTCCCTGGTGTTACCAGTCCAAACGAAAGAGCGCGCGCGCACACACACACACACACACACACACATTAACGTGCTTGGACCACGCCAGATGGAGCTGAGGAGGTGTGTGTGGTGTGCAGGTGCTGAGCTCAACACGCTGGAGAAGGTGTGTCTGCAGACGTCGGCGCTGATCAGCTGTGAGTGGTGCAGCGTCCGGAAGCTCCCGGTCCTCTTCTTCCAGACCACGGAGGAGGAGTGCGTCCGCCTGCGCTCGCAGCTGCGCATGAGCCGAGAGGACGGCGGCCAGTGGTACGACTGCGGCGGAGCGCGTAAGTCGGCAGGAGGGCAGGGCGCCGCCGGAGGCCTGGGCTGGACGTGACTCCTTCCGCTCCCTTCAGAGTCTGACGAGAAGTACATCGTTCTGATCTTCGAGAACGGCCTGGACCTGAACGAGCAGATGATCCTGGAGGAGATCCTGAGCCAGGTGGGCAGGAACAACCGCCTGGGCCACTTCCCCGC
Source organism: Tetraodon nigroviridis (assembly GCA_000180735.1). Taxonomy (NCBI): domain Eukaryota; kingdom Metazoa; phylum Chordata; class Actinopteri; order Tetraodontiformes; family Tetraodontidae; genus Tetraodon; species Tetraodon nigroviridis. The sequence continues at coordinate 7,898 of CAAE01014645.1, read as the reverse complement.
CAAGCTGGGCTTCGACGAGGCCAACATGCGGCTGGTCAACTACAACAAGGCCTCCAAGGAGAAGGAGGAGAAGGTCGGCTCCTCGGGCCCTCGGAGCTCCGGGGAGAGAGCGGCGGCCTTGACCCCTCCCCCTCTCTGCAGGTGGGGCCAGCGCAGACCCCTCCCAGAGCCAGCGCCGCCAGCCCCGCCCCCGCGCAGGTCCGCACGCGCATGTCCACGCGCCCAGCAGAGCTACCTGGAGGACCCGGACGAGGACATGACCGACCTCCAGCCCACCTTCTCGGGACCGGTGGTCAAGTGGTCACATGACCAGCGGCGGGGCGGTGTGTGTGGTGGGCGTGACGGGTGGGTGCTTGTCTTCCAGGCTGATGGTGTACCCGCCCCCTCCCGCTAAAGGCGGGATCACCGTCACCAACGAGGACCTGCACTGCCTGAACCAGGGCGAGTTCCTCAACGACGTCATCATAGACTTTTATTTAAAGTAAGCAGCCGCGCCCGGTCCCTGTCCCTGTCCCTGGTCCCTGTCCCTGTCCCTGTCCCTGTCCCTGGTCCCCGGTCCCGGTCCCTGTCCCTGGTCCCGGTCCCTGCCCCCGCCCCCGTCCTGGTCCCTGTCCTGGTCCTGGTCCCGGGCCCGGTCCCGGTCCCTGGTCCCGGTCCCTGCCCCGGTCCCCGTCCTGGTCCCGGTCCCTGCCCCTGTCCCCGGTCCCGGTCCCGGTCCCGGTCCCTGCCCCCGTCCCCGCCCCCGCCCCGGTCCCGGTCCTGGTCCCCGTCCCTGCCCCGTCCCCGCCCTTGCGCCCCGGTCCCCGTCCTGGTCCTGGTCCCTGCCCCCGTCCCCGCCCCCGCCCCCGCCCCGGTCCCCGGTCCCGCTCTGACTGGGCTGTCCTCCTGACAGGTATTTAGTTTTAGAGAAGTTGAAGAAGGAGGACGCGCAGAGGAGCCACGTTTTCAGCTCCTTCTTCTACAAGCGGCTGAACCAGAGGGAGCGGAGGAACGTCCCGGACGCAGCCAACCTGCCGTAAGTCCCCCCGTGCGTCCCCCCAGGGTCCGCAGCCCTGAGGGGACGCCTCAGGTCTGCTTCTGACCCCCCAGGATCCCCAGACGGAAGCACAACCGGGTGAAGACGTGGACGCGACACGTGGACCTGTTCCAGAAGGACTTTGTCTTCGTCCCCATCAACGAGGCGTGAGTGGGGCCCTCGCTGCTGCTCCGCATCCTTGTCTTTGCGTCCTGCGTCCACCTGTCTCACCGCTGGTCCCGCTCTGGTCAGGGCTCACTGGTACCTGGCCGTCATCTGCTTCCCGGGTCTGGAGCAGCCCCTGCTGGAGCAGAGCCCGCTGGGCCCCGGTCCGGATCCGGAGCTGTCCCCGGAAGACGCCCTCCCGGACCACTGTCGCCCCCTGTCCCCAGACAGAGACGGGACGGACGCCTCAGAGGACCCGTCCCCCGCCATCCCAGAGGCCGGAGACCAGACGGACAGAGACGGGACCCAGGAGGACGCCGCCTCCCCAGATGGGGGCCTGGGGCCCCCCCAGGTGGAGGCTGAGCCACAGTACACCAGTGAGTCCCGGGTCCAGGACGGCTGCCGGATTCTGTCCCCGGGACAAACGGCTTTAGGCTTTTCCTGGTTTGCAGGCGAGCTGCACAGAATCAGCGTGTGCTACGGCTCAGGAAAGGAAGACGAGGACCCCCTGGCCTCCTCCGACGACCAGAGCTCCTGTCAGGTGACCCGGGCCCCCTCCGGCCCCCGGGCCCCCTCCGGCCCCCGGGCCCCTGGGGAGCAGCTGCCCGTCAACATTGTGTTGTGTCTGCAGGACGACTGCAGCGAGGACGGGACGCTGGCCGAGGACGGCCTGAACCCCGAGGCCGCCGCTGCCTCCCGACGCGTCTGCAAGCAGTGAGTGGACACACGTGCACGTTGGCCCCGGGGGGGCAGCCCCCCTGCTGAGCGCTGTCTCTTTCAGGCCCTGCATCCTCATCATGGACTCGCTGCGAGGACCAGCCAGGTCGGCTGTGGTGAAGACGCTGATATTTCTTTTTTTTAAAACTTTATTTTTTTTTTTTTTTTTTTTTGTTCCCTTTTTCCTTTCCCTTTGCCCTTTCCCCGGGGGGGCCAGCCACACCAGCCGCAGCTTTCCCCAGCGCTGACGGCCTCCCTTGCTTTCAGGTACCTGGAGGTGGAGTGGGAGGTGCGTAAAGGGACCCGGCGGAGCTTTGGGAAGGAGGCGATGAGGGGCTCCAGCCCCCGGGTGCCCCAGCAGGACAACTTCAGCGACTGTGGCGTTTACGTGCTGCAGTATGTGGAGAGCTTCTTCCAGGTGAGTGTGGGAGGAGCCGCTGGAGGACGCTCCTCGGCGCCGCCTCTGACCTGCGCTGGCTCTCTGTTTGAAACAGAACCCCATCCCCAGTTTCCACCTGCCCATCCAGCTCTCCGACTGGTTTCCGCAGCAGCGGATGAAGACGAAGCGTGACGAGATCAAGCAGCTGATCCTCCAGATCCAACGGCACCAGGAACTGGAGCGGAAGCAGCCGGAGCCGGCTCTGCCCAGCTCCTCCGAGGAGCCCGAGATCCAATAGACTAGGGGTTCCAGGGGCCCGGCCCGCCCAGTTGGCCCCTGAGGCCGTCCGCTGCTGGTTTCGCTGGGACTGGGTCTCCGCTGCCCACGGAAATCTGACTTTATATGAAAATAAACATGAAGTGTAAATATGCTGGAGTTCCTCCGCTGCCTTTGTAACGACCTTTACCCTTAACTTATGTTTTCATGGATGTTTTCTCTCCGGGCGGAAGATATTGTTCTGGCGCTCTTGCATCCTTATTTTTTAACGCTTTCTAAGTTGTGTTAGACCAGACCGAGTTGTCCAGAAGAGAAGTTAGCAGCAAGTTCTGTGTGTGTGTGTGTGTGTGTGTGTGTGTGTGTGTGTGTGTGTGTGCCGGGGCGTCTGCGAGCTGCCTGTAGTCTCAGTGCTTGTTGTCTCTTCCATGTGGGGTGGAAACTTTTGCAGCATTAAAATGAGCTGAGACGCCAGAGCACCTGCTCGCTTCTGCCTTTTTATTCCTGACAACCCGCAGCGGATCCTCCGTGCGCGTCTGCGCGCCTCCAGCCCCGGGAAACATTGCGCTCAGCGGTCGCACACCTCCATCAGGTTAGGGCACGACGGCGGCCGTGAACACGTCATCTAACGGTAAAAATGTCACTTGGAGCTAAATTCACGTGGTGTTTTGGGTGGTGCTGAAAGTAGTGCATCTTATTTAAATAAATTGCATTTCAGGTAGACACATTTTACCTTTTTTTTCTCAGATGTTTTCCATAAACATTTTAACCGATTTAAAGACGGGTGTAGTTCGCCTCGGTGGCCACCAGGGGGCACCAACACCCAAAGAAGTGCAGAAATCACAGCCGGAAGCCTTCCCTCGCGTTAATTATCTCATTTAACATATTTATAACACTTAAACCACAACATATTTCGTCTTTCAAAGCATGCACGCGTGATGATCTTAAATACTGTTTGTATAGTACTTTTGGTTTTGAGGTGTTTGTCAGGACTATTGGACTATTAACGCTCTATTTACACTCACAGAGCAAATTCAGGATAAATATTGTCGGGAACCACCGCGGCGTGGAGCCTCACAGCGCCCCCTTCGGGCCGTCTCCCTCCGCGCTGGACTAGTTATCTCGCCCGTGACGTCACAGGCCAATTTCCCAGGATCGTTGCGGGAGTCGGAGGCTGCTGGGCGGGGAAGAGTGTGGCCCAGGCTGCCGGACGGCACATCGATCATCTGGAGACCAGCCGGCTCGGCTGCGTGCGGGATCTCCTCGGTGGGACCGGTGTTGCCGTCGTGGAAAGGCGATCGATCCAGGAGGAGCCGCAGAGTCTCGGGAGCTCCAGACGAGGTAGGCTGCGGACGCGGCTCCCGGCCGGCCGGGGCTGCTAGCTAGCTGCCGGGCTACAGGCGGACGCTCCCCGGTGCTAACGGCGAGCACCGCGGCGGAGCACCGCCGAAGCCTCGGACGCGGCCGGAGCGGAGGCTCCCACCTGCGGGGAAGCCAAGCTCCGTGCTGGCGTCTTTCCTCGGCTCGGCGGTCCGGAAAGGCACCGACCGAGCCTCCGGAGACCGTCCCGCTTTGTCGGGCTCACTTTGCACCGGGTTCGGTCCTAACACCTGCGCGGTGAGGCGCCTCGATCCCCGGCGGATCCCCGGCGGATCCCCGGCGGATCACCGGCGGATCACCGGCGGATCACCGGCGGATCACCGGCGGAGCGTCTGCGCTTCCTCCGCGTTCCTCGTGGAAATGTCGGACTTTGCTGCTTCGCCTGACTTTGACTTTGATGGCGGTGAGAACAACAAAGAGCTTTTATCTGTTGACTGCTTTGATCAGTGTCCAGTCTGCGGGTTGATGCGGGTCGAGTGAGGGAGAACCCGGACCGGAACCAGAAGCGGTGATTCCTGGTTCCGAGGTTCGGGTTTCAGGTGGAGCAAAGGCTCGACCCAGTTTCCAGATCCGGCTGGACACACTGGTGGAGGAGAGCAGGCACCAGTAGGTCAGCTCCCAGCTGCACACACACGCGCACACACACACACACGCACGCACGCACGCACAGAGCTGAAACAATCAATGAACATGAACCAGCTGCTGCTGGCTCCGGTCCCACCAAGGCCTTGCTCAAGGGCCCAGAGTGCTGAGGCAGGGCCGGGCTTTGGAGCGGCCCCCGGCCCCCGGCCCCGGCCCCGGCCCGGCCCCGGCCCCGGCCCTGGCCCTGGAGGCCTCTCTGCGGGACTTTGCCTCCTCGTCCTTTATGGCCGTGTTGACGAGGGTGACACAGTCCACCTGCTGCAGGGGGGGAAGGTCCACCTGGGCCCGGCCGGCTACCCGTCCGTCCGCCCAGGTTCTGGTGATGTCAGCCCGGACCGCCAGGGAAGAGTGGTCGGGACAAAGTCCAGGAATTCCTGGAACATCCAGGAAACACTTCCAGGATGTTCTTGAAACATCCTGGAAGTGTTTCCAGGATGCTGGAGGGTCCAACGCAGGTCGTGGTCGGGGTCACGGGTGTCGGGTCGCCGGCGGCGCCTCTGTAATTCTGGATTCGCCACGGCAACCGAGCACAGGCGTCTGGGTGCTGAGGAAGAGTGTCGTCTTACACACACACGTGTGCGCGCTGATTGTTCCTGCTGTGTTTGCGCCTTTAGCGGACGCGCTGTCGTAGCCGTTGAGTAACGCGAGCCGCTCAAACCGGCGCGTCGGGTCGCGGCAGCGAAGCTGTAACCATGGTAACAGAAAGCGCAGCCACCTATCCCCTGATCCCAACGGGATGGTGCGCGCTGACCTTTGGAGCTCAGGGCCTCCTGGTACGGAACGCCAGCCGCCATGTGCCCACGTGGTGACGGGAATTCTGGGAAATACTGGGACAGGAAGCAGGTTTGTCTGTTTGCTCCTGTTTTATGGCCCCCAGAAGCTCATTTACCTCCAGATCTGATTCCAGGCTGGCAGGCCGGGGTGTGTGTGTGTGCGTGCGTGCGTGCATGCATGTTTGTGTGTGTGTGTGTGTGTGTGTGTGTGTGTGTGTGTGTGTGCCACTCTTCTCGGTAGCTTGAGCCGCGGCTTTGCTCCAAGAGGACTTTGACCCTCGTTAATCCGGCTCTTTCTCGCTCCTCTCACAGTTGTGATGACTCAGGGAACCTTCTGACCTTCTGACCTCCTCAGCGTCCCTCAGAAACCGTCCTCAGTCCCGGTTCTTCATCACAGAACTCCTCCCAGTGGTCCCTGTTGGCTCCAAACAAGCTCCACCAGTCTCAGCGTCAGGCTAGCTAGCGGCGGGGGGTCTGCTTTCTTCTTCTCTCTGCTCCCCTGAAAGCTTCTGCTGCTTAGTTTTAGCTCCAGGACCTGGACCAGGACCAGGCCCTTCAAGGTAGAGGACACCCAAGACCCTTGAGCGTTTCAGGGCTTCTCCTCCTCCTCCTCCTCCTCCTCCATGGCCTGGGGCTCCGTCTTCAGGGTTTATAGACGGTTTGTTACCCTTTATGGCGGTGAGACTTGGCCTGGAGGACGACGGTCGATCTTTAACCTGACGGTCTGGAAGCGTCAGCAGATGTTTCTGCTGAGGTCATCGCTTAAGACAGGTGTGTGTGTGTGTGTGTGTGTGTGTGTGTGTGTGTGTGCGCCCTCAGATGGGCGTCATGTGACCTTCTCTCAGCGAGCGACCACGCGCTGCAACAATCAGACGTTTGTCCACCAGGCTGGTCCCACGCTGAGGAGAAGCTGCTGCCGCGGCAACGGCCTGAGTCCGTCTGCATCAGTCAGAAACACACAGATCTGAGGTTCTATCAAAGAGAAGGTGCTGTGAGAGTGCTGGTTCCTGCTGGTTCCTGCTGGTTCCTGCTGGTTCCTCCTGGTTCCTGCTGGTTCCTGCTGGTTCCTGCTGGTTCCCCTGGCTCCTCCTGGTTCCTCCTTCTTCCTGGTGACTCTCGGTTGGTTCTTGGTTGGAGCTCCTCACTGGGAGGAGACTGGTTGGTGGTTCCTGCAGGAGGCCTCTGGTTCCCTGGGACTCTGCTGCAGACATGCAAACATCGGTCGGCGTGTTTGCATGCGCTAACCAGCACTTCCTGTTCTGAGCTGCTGAGCTCAGGTCTCCCCAGAGCGCCACCTCCTGGCCGGCCTCTGCGCTTCTCCACCTCCTCCTGATGTTTGGGTGGAGCTGGAGGACCTCAGCAGGATCCTGAAACCAGAACTTGGGCTGCTGTGTTCCAGGGCGGAGCCATGGAGGACGGGAAGCCAGTGTGGGCGCCCCACCCAGCGGAGGGGTTCCAGCTGGGGACCATCGTGGACATCGGCTCCGACAGCCTGACCATCGAGCCGCTGAAGCAGAAGGGAAAGGTGAGATCTGGCCTCATCTGGGCGCCGGAGCAGCCTGCAGGCCTGCCCAAGTCTGCGCGTCAGAACAACGTCCGTCTGTCCCGCCGGTACCGCCGTCTGACGCCGCCGCCGCCACACGGCCTCATCCCTCCACACAGGCGCCTCTTTGTGCCCCAGATGTTTGATCGCGTGGTGGAGGAACATCTGGACCAGGAGCCGGTGGCTGAGGCTCAGAGGCCTATTTGTTAGCTGTTAGCTGTTAGCTGTTAGCTGTTAGCTGTTAGCCTGTTAGCTGTTAGCTTCCTGGGAACGCTGGCAGGCCTTCACATCGGCACCGATCCCACCGTTTCACGCTTCTCTCTGTTTTCTAGACCTTTCTGGCTCCCATCAACCAGGTCTTCCCGGCAGAAGACGACGTCAACAAACACGTGGAGGACAACTGTGAGTCCCAGGGAGTCACATGACCAGCGGTCAGCTGCTGCCTGACCTTTGACCTTGGTCCCGTTTGTGCGTCTCAGGTTCTCTGATGTACTTGAACGAAGCCACGTTGCTCAACAACATCCGAGTGCGATACAGCAAAGACAAGATCTATGTGAGTGTGCCGGCTGAGCCTGCTGACTGTTTACCGCCTGCTTCTCACCGCGTTCCGCCTTCCCTCCCAGACCTTCGTGGCCAACATCCTGATTGCCATCAACCCCTACTACGACATCCCCAAGCTGTACTCGGTGGAGAGCATCAAAAAGTACCGCGGGCGCTCTCTGGGCACGCTGCCGCCGCACGTCTACGCCATCGGTGGGTTGGAACCGACCCGCCGCCATGTTTGTCCAGCTCAAAAAACATTCCCTTTGCTAAATTAGATTAGAGCATGCATTTTTTTCTTGCTGTAAAGCTACAATTAAATTATCATAATGATCAGAAATATGTACTTTTTATTATTTTGGTTATTAAACTCTGGCTGCAGTACACGATGTGTCCGCCAGGTGGCAGCGAGCGCTCGTGATTGCGCCAACACTCGCGTGTGAAACTTGAACTCTCCCTGTGTGTGTGTGT
>CAAE01014643.1:299695-341814 GCA_000180735.1 Tetraodon nigroviridis | reverse complement strand
CTTAGACAAGAGAAAGACATTTCCAGACAGCATTTTTCGTTTTTTTTTTAAGGAAAATAAATAAATGAATTCAGAGCTCAGCTGTGGTGCAACAGGTCTATTCATAAACGACTGAAATCCAAATTGTTTGACCATGCTTCTACAAGCATTTTTTTCTGAACATTAAGATTATATCAAATAAACAGATTTATGTCAATAAGGCTGTAAAATCACTTATAATTTACACCCTCGTCAAATTATGCAGCTAGAAAGGAGCAGTCCTTACCTTTCTCAACCCGCCATGAAGCTCAGGCTCTTTTACTCTCCTTCCATCCTTTTTACCCGACGTGCGTTCAGCGGTGGCGATGAATGTCCCCGAGTGCGCAGCCGGATCCTCCTGCTCGGAACAGGCGGACGGAGCTGCTGCGTAAAACACCCCTGGACGAGTCAGAGTGGTCGCGGAATAAGATTCTATCCCTAAAAAATAAAAATGAGCTGATACAGAATAGGGGAAAATACGCTTTGATGGGCTCTTTTCTTCCAAGACGACCTCGGTCTGGCAATTAGAGGCGACTGTCCGACTTTTGAAACGTCAGTCGCCTTTTTGTTGAATTAAGTTATTTATTTATTTTTCTTTTCATTTCGGCTTTTTGAGGCACCCTGCTGCGTGTACGCTGCATTTTTTTTTTTTTTTTAAGGGCTGAGTAAGTTCTGATGCGCGCTGGGGAGCCTGCCACTGTGACCAAGGGCGCTTCAACCTCAGGTCCCCAAACGCGGCTTCATCAGGGCAGAGAAGATGTCTCTTTTTGTAATCATCATGTGCAGCCGTTTATGATTTTATTGCAGTTCCAACTGGTCCCGAGGGTTTTATGGTGCTGTTTTAAAATCTGACACTTTTTTGTGTTTCTGGTATTACGCACCGGTTCTTTTTATTTCTGTACCCCAGCATCTGTTTCATTTAACACGGAGGAGTAATAATACTACTAATAATAATATTTAATTAACCAGGGCAAAGATGAGATGAAACATTCATATTCATATCTTCCTCTTTGTCTATCCAACCACCTTCTCACCAGCCAGGAACTCATGTGTATCGTTCTTCAAATAAGTTAACAATCGTGATTTCCAGAAGAAAAAAACAGATGAAACTGAAGCAGAACTCTCACCTTTGCACTGTTAAGCTTCAGTCAAACCTGTAGTTTATCGTCAGAAGCAACTCCCAGGGTCTACTGAGGTTTTAGGTCAGTGAATTAAGTCTGTAAACCGCCTCTGTGTGCTGGTGTGTGTGCAGGTTTATAATAACTGAAACGCAGGGACGGAGGCTAACTATGGTGAGTTCAACCTCAGTTTGGTTCTGGAGCCTTGGGCCATGCAGGAGTCCCATCATCCAGGCAGGAAATGCCTCAATACATCAACTGTGGTCTTGGAGGGAATCTGAGTACTTTGAGTCTGAGGAGTTTGACCTCACAGGACTAAAATATAATATGACGACAACAAAATTATCGAGAATTTGGACAGTTTGGAAAACATGAGAAGCTCCTGTGCAACAGTGAGCATGTTGCCAGATATTTTTTTCTCTGTCTTCCTAACAACACTGCTACATTTCCAGGGAACTTTGGGAGACACATCAGATAAAAGTGAGAAAATATTGGCCTTTTAAACTCACACTAAAACATTAAGATTGTTTATATTGATGCAACTTTCTGGCTTTTTACAAACCTCAGTGTTGATTTTAGAGCCAGTTGAAGCTAATTACACAGGGCTGATTATTCTCTATCAAGCTGTGTCATCAAACTCTGGTATTTCCCCTAAACCCTTCTGTCTGCAGTGTGTGTGTAGCGTGTGTGTATGTGTGGTGTGTGTTGATCTTCATGACCTACTAATATACCACAGTTAAAAGAAGATGTGTGAATGGATGGAGAGCTGTAACTTTATTTATCCATCCTAAATGTGTAGACCAGCCAGGTGTGAACTCAGACTAAATACCAAATGCTGCTGTTTGATTGTAGTTTTGACACCACCCCCCTTAAGCTAGCTGTGCTTCATAAACAAACGCGACTCCTCCTTGGTCCTAATGGGTTTGCTGGCTTTGTGGCCCCACCAGTGAGCTGGACCCCCGACCACACCTCTTTTTTTCCTCCCGTAGGCCTTCTCAGCCCATCCGACACCCCTCCACAGTTCGGCTCCGGCTGCCCTGTACAGCGTCCAGTCGCGCTCGTTTGCCCTACCGTCTGCTGGCTGGGATGACCAAGTGAGTAAAGCCAAGTGTCTGTGATTAGCAGACTGCAGCTGTGTTTGTCGCCATCTGCAGCTTCCACTTATCCAGCCTGTTAGCGAGGGAACGTCCATTTGTGTGGAAAAACTCCCAAATCACCATCGGAGTCTGTGCTCATTGCAAACGACAAGACAGGGATAATAAAAGCCAGGTCTTCGGGGACTTGGTCATATTATCTCTTATTCCAGGTGGATGACATCTCGCAGGTGACATTACACTTGAAAAGCTGCCAGCGGCAGAGTGGCGGCTGATGACGTTTCCACAAGCACAAAATCAACCCGGGCAGCGGTAATGGAGCGGCTGCTCGGTGGGGTTCAGAAAGGAGCCGGAAGCAGATTGAACAAGATGGGGCGAAATGGGCTGGTAAAACTCCATTTCCATTTTGTCCCCACTCTAAGCACTCCAGCTGTTTAATATGTCTGGATAATCACAACAAAATGTCCTGTGCTGAGATCTAAGGGGTGAAAAAGTCCTTCTTGTGGCTGTTGCCTTTCCCTTCGCTCTTATCAGTTCTTTTCACCGTGTGTCAGGCTGTCACAAGCACCCTCGATGCCTAAACTGTTAATGGCACTCAGCAGGGGTCCCAGGTAGGAAAAGTTGTCAGAGCTCTTGTTCGAGAAAGGCCAGAACGTGGTCGACACAGACCTCTTCATGCTTGAGGATCTGGGTCAGCCTGGTGTTACGTCACTGCCTCCGAAACCACAATGCATGTTATTTATAACAGAGTTTCTGTCTTTTGAAGAGAGTTTCTCCTCATAGCTTACTGATACTGATCAGATGGGCTGCAGTGTAATGCATTTTGTAGCCTTTAATTTTATTTTTTTTACTATGAGCTAGTGCTGAAAAAAACCTCTAAAACTCTACCTCACACCCCATTTACATGTCAATATAAAAACTGCTTAACCAAAACAGGAATACACTGTAACAAATAACCCTGAAGAGTGGTAATTATAATCCACGGAAGAACCTCCTTATATAAAAATATCCAGTGTCTAAGGTTTACATCTATTCTGTCTGTATCCACACACCCAAAGTTTCTCCCAAATAGGAAATGTTATTAGGGGCCATGAGAACAGTTTGGAGTAAACTTATCACTGTCTGCGAGGGTGTGTTTACTCCTAGTAGGAAAAAATGTTTCTCCAGAGCAGCCCAGTTACTCAGAAGTTTGCTTTTGAACTTTCAACTGTAGACAGACTTTAGGGGCTCATTAATAACAAGAGTCCAGTCATGTCGTGTAGAAGCGGCTCTGTGCAGTCACAGCCTCTGACAGCCAGACGAGGACATTCAAGTTCTTTCATCATCTTATTCTGTCGTTTATTGAAAATACTAGATAGTTGGCTGGGCCAGATATTTAAATTCTATTTTTCTGTTGAATAACAAACAAGGCTTATGTAATTAGGTGAGAAGAATTCATTGGCAGGACATCCTGGTTCACGTCCTGGTTCTTAAAATTTTGGAGCCTGGACCAGATTATTCACCTCACATAAAAAAGAAATGATTTTTTTATTTCATCGTCGCATCATCAGATATTTTTTCCTGCCAGATGGGTTCAGCAGGAGCTTATTCTGCTTAGGATTGAGTGCAAAGGCTGTCATGAATAGGTGGAAATGGAGCTGTGAGCTGAAAAACGTTTTATGGGGAAAAAGCTGTCAGGACAGTGACGCGCAGAGAAAAGGAGCATCACTGCAAATGTGAGCATGGACACGTTCGTTTCTCAGTCTCCTGATGAACAGAGTGGTTTTTCTGACAGTTCTGCAGAGGGAGCAAACCTGCAGTGCAAAGTATAAGCCAAGCATTTTAATATCAATGAAAGCTCTTACTGATGGTCTTTGATCTGGATCCAAGAGGAAAATATCATCATCCTGCCCTTTATGAGTCCTGATGCTGGACAAGCCAGGTTTAAACTCAGATTATAGTTGAGGACGGTTTCATTTGTGTATCACAGGCAACCGATTGTATAGATGATGAGTAATCTCACCGTGTCTGAATACACGAATAAAATCACATAGTATCACAAATCAACGATTGATGTAATTTATTTTATTTTTATTTTATAGGATATTTTTATTTCTGTTCCTTTGTTTGTTCTGTGACCTTTTTGATTTACTTATTTACACTGACATTGTTTAAAAAAAATGTCAATAATTATGTGTTATTAAATACCGTGAATGTTTTACGACTGTTGGCCAAAAATTAAAATTAATTTATTTAGCGTATTTATTTGGAAACATGGTTTGGCCCTTAGGGGGCAGCACAGACTTGCTGATAAATTCACAATAGTCAATTTCATTTAATTCAGTTTTATCTATAGTCTTTGTTTTACTAACATTTTTTTTTGACTATTGAAAAAAGATGACAAAACAATATCAGCTTAATCAGTTAGTCTTAAAATAATGGCAATATTAGATAAATTGGACTTACGGATGTATAATCTATAATGATATTTCATATCAAATACTATTTAATAATACATTCTACAGTTTATTAAAGCAGTAGCCTAAAGTAGTCTAAGATTTTAAGAAATACTAGTTTATGCAAGACAATGTTAGCCGTGTGTGAAGAGAGATAAGTTCTAAATCCACTCGCCGTGACGCTTCTCTCCAAGGTCAGACTCAATCACGACGCCTCCAGCAGGTATTTGAGGTCACACACAAACGCCTGTTTTCTGGAGTCTCTCTCACAGCTTGGTAGGTGTTGGGGCAGCACAGACGGCCAAATCTGATGAGGAACATCACAACTATTTGTGCTTCTCACCTGCGGGAACCTGTGGATATCAGCACACAGGACAGTCTGATTTAGTCCCCGCAGAGCTCATCTTGACTCCTGCAGCAGCTGCGTGGGTAATCCTTCACTAATAACCTACGTCTGCCTGTCTGAAGGGTCCGGAGCCGCAGCTTACAGATCTAGACTGAAGAAGCTGCTCGGGCCACTTTTAATAGCTTATTAGAGTCAAGGGGTCTCCTTCAAGGACTTTAGTATCAGACATACCAGCATTTCAGGGTGGCCATGTGTTTGAGAGCAGCGCAAGTAATGAAGAAATCCAGCTGGAGATATGAGCCAACAGGGTTATAGTTAGATTTTATTCAGGCTTTTTTCTCTTTATTTTAAAAGTCTTTTTGCACGTGCAATCATTTGACAATGTTAAAACTGCTAGGAGAGATGTTTCAAGTAAAACTACCACAGAAACCCTGCAGAGTCCTGCTGTATTTCAAACAGACCCACCACTAAACCCTGTTTCTTTTAACACGAAAGCCAACAATTCAACTCGGAGCTTAAACAGTGTAATTATATCCTGTCACTACCAGCTTGAAGAATATTAAAGCAGCTCTACAAAAACTTGGAAAAAAAAGGAGCTCTATGCTCTGTAACAGTGAATCCACTATAAAATTCATTCTATATTTACACTCCCAAAACATGGGCTTTGGTCTGGGCTTGTGTTGATGATCTGACTTTGTCGAGCTGATTATACAGCAGGTGGACAGCAGCAGCGATACGGGTCTTCTGTCTATCAGCTGGAGAACATGTCCACACCTCCAGCCTGAATCTCACGATCCACGCTGCAAAAACACGCGTGAGCGGTTCGATCCGGCGGTGGCCGCTGTGGGCTCCCAGTCTGGCTGGTGAAAGTGAATGTTGAGGCTTCGGGCCCAGTTCGCAAACACCACCTTCTCCGTGATGAAGCGGTGGTGGCTTCCCCGCCGACTCCTCTCGTGGGAGAGATACATGGAGCACTCGTCTGGCCCACCGGGCTCGTAATAATGATACGGCACGGAGGGATGGGAGGAGGATCTGGAAGAGAGAGAGAGAGAGAGAGAGAGAGAGAGCAAAAAAGGTTTTTTATTCACCAGAATCAAAGCGTTAGGGAGGATTGTAGAAACAGTGATAATTAAGAAATGATGTGAGGGAAAGGTAGGAGTCACAGTGGAGAGAAGAAAAGGTGCAATAATAAAGAAGAAGAGAGGGATCAGAAGAACAACAGCTCACAGATGTGCTCATATGTTTTTCTCTATCCTCCATTTACAGAAGCTCAGTGGACGTCAGAGAAGTCCATGAAGATTTAAATACATCAGTGTCTTTTGTGCCCTTGTTCATTCATCCCTGTTCCCAGTGAAGATGAAAGCAACACATATGATTAGAAACATCTTTCTTAATGGGAAAAAACGTCAAGACGATGATTTCCTTTGCTGAAATTACAGCCACGGCCCAGTATGACGATATGGAGAGAAAAGATAGCTGCAGCTGTAACTGCAAGCCCAAACATTATCTTGTCATTGCCAATTGAGACCAGCATTACCCCTGGTACTGAGAATGGTTTTCATGTGGAAATACACCCAAGTTGTCAGCAAATAGCAAATCTCTCAAGCAAAGCTGCAGCGGAGGGGAAGGTTCCGTTTGCTGCATGCACTATTTATCACAGCTGGTCAAAAAAGAAGGAAGACGCCGAGAAGAATGAAGCTGCAGAAGAAGAGAGGACATTAAAGTGGGCATCTGTAAAGAAGAAGACGTGCACAATGTACAAAATGTCTGCACTGTGTCCTAGTGTGTCAAAATGTCTGACTGAAAAAAGGAGCCCACTGGGGGGCTCATGTGGAGATGAATAAAAAGCATTGTTTCAGGTTTCACGTGCTTTCCCCCGTCCTTCATGAATACATAAATTATTCAACGTACGCACAAATGAAACAGAAGTCGACTGTCCATCATTTCTTGAAAATGATGAAACTTCAGACTTTTTTCCACTGAGAAATTCAAAGGTAACATTTTTTTAATTTTGAAGCCCCTTGAGTCACATGACCTCAGTTGCTAGGAAACTGACAATGAAAGCAGACATTGGTGTGAACTATGTGTCTGCACGATGGTGTTAAGTTATTCAAATGAATTAAAAAACATTAAAATTAAAATCGAACTAAGCTTCTTCCCTTAAAAAGAAGTGTCATCGCTCCTGCAGAGAGAAGCTGCGATTGTACCTGCAGAATTCCGGAGGCACCATCCCAAACACGTCCACCCTGTCACACAGCTCCAGAGCTATGGCCATGGTGAACCAGCCGGTACTCAACCAGGAGTTGGAACTCTTCCTGGAAGACAAGTTCGCCGAATTATATAGAAAAAATCTATAAGCAATCAGCTGCAACACCAGTGAGCCAGGAGCCCCATACAGAAATACTGTCCATGCTTGGACTGAACCAGGAAGCGTCTGTGAGGAAGCATGCCTTCTCCTGGCTGGTGGCAGGAGAGACTGGAAGCAGATGCACTTTACATCGCTCTCCTGCTGGTTCACTCTGCACATGCAAACCAGTTTCTGGAAGTTTGAGGTGCATTTCATCAGACTGCCATTCAGCGGACAGCCACGTTGGAAGAAAGCTGAACATGTGCAGCAGCAGTGAAAAGAGAAATATATTTACCAGCTACTTCCACTGATCTTTGCTTTGATATGCTAATAAGCTCAAAATCGAGAACTCCAAAATGCTTCACAACGTAATACAGAACATGTTTACCTGTCCATCCCTGTTTCCTTTTTAAAAAGTTCATCAAATTTTAACATTTTGTTCCGAGAGATGATGTACAGTTCCAGTCTGGGCAGCAGTTGGTTCATCAGTCTGAGGCTGTTGTAAACTTGACCTTTCCCGTCCCGCCTCATGCAGCTGCTCGGCCCCCAGAAGATGTACGCCGCGCCTTGGCTGGCGTTGAGCAGCTCCCGCCGGCTCCGTAGCACCCTCTGTAGGCTGGAGTGAGCTACGACGCGTAGGCTAGTGCGACGGCCCACGTCCCTCTGATGGCCCACGGTGGGGGCGTCGTTCATGCGGATCACGCAGTCCGACCGGTCAATCTGGCCGCCTCTCCGGCTCCCAATCAGTCGGCCGGAGCTGGTGACCAGGGAGCAGCTGCTGCAGTGCATCTTCAGAGGCTGCCATGAAAGAGTGAAGGTCAGAGGTGACTGTAGCTGTCCTTATTGATTGTTGTGTGTTGACAGTAATATATTTTTTCGTAGACACCCTTGTGAGTTTGCTCTAGAAGACGGAGAGCAGTCAGGTCCTCAGGTGTATGCGATGAAATCAAAGGAACAAATCACTGATGTGTGCAGTAACAAAGTCATCAAACATTCAGCTGGGCCACAGCAGTGCTGGAGAAATGAATGGAGTCACTCCAGGCCACTAATGCAAATTTAGTCTGAGTGTAGTGACTCGTGGAGCAGGCGTACACGCTAAGGTGGGAACCGATGGAGCAGCTGCACTGATAATGGTCTTTCCTGTCAGGGACGATATCACTCAAGAGCAGATACCTGAGGGTAGAACTAGGTGACTGTTCACACATTTGGAAATGAAACTCAAGGATATTAAAAAAAAAATATTGACTTTTGCACTATCAATTTCTCCAAAAGATTTTAGGGAACCTTTAATAATATTTAAGGGTTAGAAGACTTCATGGAATAAATCTAATGGTTTCGTTAAATTGAAGGTGCTTTGGCTTGGGCTATTCAGAATGAGTGACTCACAAAAGAAAAAACAGTAGAGAAAACCCTCAAACTGCACATCTGTTATGACTGATTACACAGGTGATTATTGTTGATTATACAGTATCTCTGTTAGATGAATATTTAACATATATATCATCTTTTGAATTAAAGCAACATTATATCACACACACCCTTCGCCATTTCTCACGGATTCTTTTCCCTTCTTCAACGGCTAACATGCATGTTCAGCTGGTAGGAAGTAATGTCTGGCTGGCTTCCAAGCATCTGTGACAGGCAGATGTTTCATCTCTACATGAGGAAATAATGCATTGATATTCATGATCTAATATTTTTAAAAAGAATGTGTTTCTCCTGCAGGGTTGTACTCAAAGTATATTTTCGGTTTCTCTGCATAGCACGCTTTGTTGTTAAATCTAAAGCTACAGCTCTGACTTAAATTATGTTGAAGATATATTAAATTATATATCAGTAACGGGGGTCTGAGTGGGTCAGTCCGCTGTAACATCTAGAGATGACAGCCTTGTGGTCTTGCCAGCAGCGTAAACACTTGGAAGAATCTTTGGCCTTTAGAGAAAAACCAATCAATAATGGCTGGTTCTGACTCCAGACTCATCCGTATGATCCTGTTGATGGACTTCCCAGGGGAACACAGGGTCATGATAGCTCCCAGAGAGAAAGAGGGTTGAATGTTAATATATCCATGTCGTCATCCCGCAATGCACAGCTGAATCCAGAGTAAATGGCTTTAGTTAGAATAGCAGTAGTCTCAGCACAGTATTTTAGCTGAAGGTTTTAGCCTGATTGAGGCTTCGGCTCTGTGAGGTGGCTGTGTGTAGCCTGTCATTGAGGAATATGGCACCCAACCCGGCAGCGAGGCTGATTAATGGCATTCAGAAGAAATATGGATGTCAGTGCAGACCTGCCAAACACTATGGGACAATTCCTGCAAATTCCACCCTTTGTAGTCTGTGTTGCTTTTCCTGGAACATGTTGTGCTGTTACTGACATGAAAAAAATACTGATAATGAGGCTGGTAACTGGACCGGCAGCATCCCAATCCTCCAGGCGGCTCATCCCATTAAGCTCCTCCTGACGCGGATCTAAACTTATTCTGTTCTCAATTTGGAATGGTGGGGGAGGAGGGGGGGAGTCAATCAAGGCTACCTTTGGGGTTTCTTTTTTTCTCTCTTAATCTGTCCATTCTCAGGCAATGAAACATCAGTGATGGAAACAAGGCAAGGGCAAAGAAGGGGAGTGGAGTGTCCGTCTCCAGGTGATAAAACAAGATGCCTCACGCAGGTTCTCTGTGACGTGTGTGTTCGTTTCGCCCTCTGAGTTGAGGGAAATCACAGCTCCAGCAAACAACATATCCCCATAATTTCATTTGGGCAGTAAAAGGCACATTAGACGGAAATCTCTTATTGCTTTCGCTCAGCCCGTCCAGTGAGGGAGACATCAAATTATAACTACTTGGACATTCTTTCCTTCAGTGTGCCTTTGCAGAAGGACAGAAGCCCCTAAAGGAGCCTGAAGGGACCGACCCCCTCCACAGGACAGGTTAGTCATCTGCTGTCTGCCTGAGCAGCATCCCTTTGGGAGAATAGGAGGGTGTGACCGTGAGCGGTGTGAAAACACTGGTGGACCCATCAGACAGAGACAGACCAAAGTGTTTCCCCAGCAACCCACAATCTGACTAAATCAAACCCAACCAGGACCAAACACCGCTGCTCTCCACCGGTGCTGAGAGTAATCGCTGATCGCTGAAAAGGTGAACTGATCCTCCAAATCCTCTGCTGCTCAGTGATGCATCAAAATATCCTTTTCCACTCTCATATCTTTTCCAGCGGAAGCACACGTGCTGCTGTCTGGATCATCTGTCTGTCTGGGCTGTTCATTAAAGCAATGCTGACTCTGATGATTCCGAGACCAAACGGAACAGATGAAATCTGTCCCGCTTAAGGTGTCATTTTCACTAAATATTTCACAGGAGTTTGCTTTTAGTGGAAACTCTCACTGCAAAATCTGCTTTTTAGACCATTCAAGGAAGAATATGTGCACATGAAATGAACATTTGAACCATTTTTTAATTTTAAAAAGAGATGAATCCATCTGTGCAGAGGCAAGAGTCAAGCACAGTCAAAAAAAAATTAATTCAGGAGAGACTTTAATCCCTCTAGGATCCAGGCTGGAATCCAATGCTTCAAAAACACAATTTCAGTGCATACCTGAACTCTACAATTACATACTGCACTCTGCTTTACCTGGATGAGAGCAGAATACAGATTAGGTGCAGCTTGTAGGATGTAGAGCAAAGTCCAGCTGTTCCACACACCGTAATTACAGGCAGAATGTGTAAATGAGCACAACCCCCCCAACTGAATAATAATGTGTGTTCACAGATTTCTCAGATTTTACTAAAAAAAAAAAAAAAACAATTTGGGACAAGTATTTTCTTATTTTACTCCAAAACTTATTCACGTTCCTGCACCTCAGTTCACCTAAAGGTGGTAACAAATTCAATTTGCACTTTGTAAAAAGCTAAAGGAATGAGAAGAAGACGCTCGTTTACCTTGTGATCCACGACTCTCAAGTAGCCCTCGAGTGTGGAGGCTCTCTGTGGCAGCTTCTGGGTTGGAGCAGGTTCCACAGTGTGGCGGGACATCACTGAAGATGATCTGTCGCCAGAGCTGTGGTAAACCAACATGAAACTGGTAACTATGGCGACGATGATGATGCCGCCAACCCCTTGGCACTGGAGGGACAAAGGAGATACATGCCGCACACTGAAAATCACCCAGACAATACAACAAAAATCCTGCTTTAAAAGACTGGGTGGAAGGAAAAAGTTGCGTGTCTCTTGAAGGGTTTTCCGTTCAGGTGCCATCCTCTACAGATGCAACCTCGTACAGCTGCTCTTTACTCCTGCCAGGGTGCAAATTCATAAAATGTCGGTGATGTCACCCAAATGTTTCCAGCATTCTCTGCAGAGAACAGGCACTCATGCTGAAATAAAACCTCTCAAGGGAATGACAGGAACATATTACTACGACTAAAAAAGGGAGAAGATAAAAACATCACAAAGTGCAATCAGCTCAGAGCAGAAGGCAGAGCTCTTCACTCCTGAACAGCAAACACAAAGGATCATCGCAGCAATGCTTCCTGCAAGCTTCATTCATAATTACTGTACCACTCGAATCTTCATCTTCACTCCCTCCTGTTTCCAGGCCGATCCTTCATGGTACGGTTGCCAGGGCTCCCCTCCCTAGCAGAGCAGGGGTGCACAGCCTGCAAGAGCCGTGCACACTGCAAGCATCGGTGGAGCCGGAGACGCGTTGCTACACTACTCTGCTCCCACTCTCTTCTCCACACTCCACACGCTCGTCCTCATGGTCCTAAACCGCTTCGATTCCAAGCTGACATCATCCTTTCAGAAAGTGGAAATTAGTGTCAAGATTAATAGGTTTATGTTGTCAACATGATGAACAGCTGGGGTATAAATATAGAACATAAAATATCATGTTATGTGATACTTGGTGTTGTGTAGGGTGAAATACACAATATGTACATCCAGTAACTGGCTCTTTCTTAGATTATGTGCATTGGATTTCCACTGTTTCTATTTGCCGTCACACCAACTCACACATACACCAATGGCCCAGTTCAGGCAGGATCAGTCTTCCTGCATCCTCTTCTCATCCAAAATCTCACCCTGGGGCGTCCAGACCTCTAAATGTCATCATCTCTGCAGTTTCTACCACCTTTTATTTATTTATTTTTTTTTGCACTGCCTGCAAAACTGTCAGTGATAATGTGCAAGAACTCAATCTTTAAGACCTAATTCAGTGCAGCATTTAGATACAGGTTTTTTCTTTAATTCAAACTGGAGACTCCTGCCACAGCTTTTATTATTTCCCACATGTGCAGTGCTGCTGAGGTGGTGGGCTGTGATCAGAAACCAACTGTCAGATACCCTGATGGCGACAGCAGATGTGGTGGATCCTCTTGGCTGTGGCAGTTGTGACCATGAGCATGTGAGCAGGACCCTGGTTTGACCAGTGTACAATTCACTGGAAGATAACTGAATATCCAGGGATGCCTTATGCATATTATGGAGATTTGTGACAATACTTTCACTGTTCTGCCTGGTAGCCCTGTGACCAGGGAAGACTGAGACTCTCCCCGTGTCTGTGTTTAATGTGCACTTCTTGATTATGTAATTAGAGAACAGTTGGCATCCATCATTTTCAGCAAATAACAACCAGGTGGGCTGGCAACTGGAAGAGGCTTTATGATTACAGCTCATCTGTTATATCACCATCCATGTTCACCCTGGATAAATTGAGCTCATCAGTCAAAAATGTGTTAACGTGTTGTAAGATTCTGTCTTTGTCTCTTCTTTGATAAAGAGCTTTACAAAAAATTTAAAATAAATCACACTTTCTCTAGTTTTAAATATTTTTGTCCTGGCTAATATTTAATGCACAGCTGATTAGAAAGTGGGTCGTCTGGAAGGATAAAACATCTTGTGAGTGGTAGTTATTTAGTTTTTGTCAGTTAGACTGAATCCTATAGGCTGTGGATCTTGTAACAAGGTTTACCACTTCCCACCAGCGGGAATGCAGAGTTTTGAATGTTTGAATTGTAACTGTTGCACTTTTACTCCATAAGTTTAACTGATAGTCATTTCCAACCTCCATTCTTAGGAACTGGGACGATCTCAGCATCAGGCCCGTCAGCGTGAAACGACTTGCAATACCTGACAGTGGCCACAGGGGGTCAGTGTGTATTTACCAAACACTTCATCAAGAGTACCTTTAAAAAAAAAAAACCCATTCAAGTCCAAAACTCGGTATTTTTTTTATTTATTTTGATATGATTTGATCATTCCAGCGTTTGGGTCGCTTACAACGTTAATATAGAGCCGACGGGAGCCTGAAGGTCGAGGCCCGGGTGAACGTCCGGGCCGGGGCTGCGGGCCTAACAAAGGCAGAGCCCGGCGGAGGCTCCGCTGGCCGCCGCGTCCCCTTTAAGCACGTTTTGGAATAATTAATGACGTCGGGCTGTAAACACGAGCGACGCTCGGCTGCGTGGTCGAAGCATCCTTAAAAGAGCTCCAGAGCTCGGATCCAAGTGTGCGTCCGCCGACGGGGCCGCAGGACGACGCTAAAAATAACCGCGGTCCACCTCGACTGGCATATGCGGTCTCCAGACCCGAGACGACGGTGCTGCATCGGTCCCAAGTGCCATGGCTAGAAAGACGGACATCCCCTCCTCCTACTATGGTGAGTGGCTCCGTCTTTGTTGTGAACCAGGACTGTTTCTCTCCGCAGTCTTCCAGCGGAATGTAACGGTGTCGTGTTCGGGCGGCTAACGTTAGCGCAGACTGTCAGCCGCCAGTCCGCCGCTCCAACGCCTCCGAGCGGGTTCAAACCTCTCAATAAGTGCTGTTTTCCCCCCTCCTTTGAGTTTTCTTGTGCGCCTTCTTGGCGTTTGCTGGCCTTCCGAGATGAAACATTCGTGTTTTTGGCTTCTGTTCTCCACCTGGCGTGACAGCCACCGCGGCGGGCTGCTCTCCGCAGCGGCTCTCCCCGACCTGCCCCTGCACCTCCGCCGTCCCCCTATCACCCGGAGAGACCCTGGGAAAGATGAGAGCCTGGCCACGATTAAGTTTAAAAACACTGCCCCGGGAGGAAAAGGCAAAGATGCAACAATTAAAAGAGCAGGGAACTAATCAAACGAGGGCGGATGCAGGTGGCAGCTGATGGAGCTCAGATAAGATCCGAAAATAAGCGTTGACAGGACAGAAGGCAACAGTGGTGTGAAACCTCTGTAAGTCATTGTTTCACTCAGAACATGAAGCCCTGCATGTCAACCAGGGTTTGTTGCTGTGTTGTGTTGTTGTGTTAGCAGGTATCCCTTTGTCTTCTCCCTTATTGTGTAAATTCCCTGACAGTGAAGGTAGGACGGGCTGTTTTGGCACCATCGAGATATCTATTGGTATTCCACCGCATAAATGTCCCTTATAGATTGCTCTCTCGCATAGCCAGGCTGTCGTCTTCAGGTTGTGTGAGGAAATGTATCGACCATCAAGTTCACCACAGTTGTGGGCTGTACCGCCGCCCTCCAGGCCCTGGAACAGTCTGCCCATGAACGGCTATCACAAGTGTGTAAGGCGAAGGATCTGTTTTGCGCCCTGGCAGGGTAATTACCACGTGAGAACATGTGCAGGCCAGGTGTGGTGCATTCAGCGCAGGAGGGCTTGACAACAAAGGGTTTCATTCTTGAGGGACGATTTGGCGGCTGCTGGTGTAGACTTAATCCAGATTGTCTGCCCATTAGCTGGCTTTAGCGCTCATGTTGTTTATCGCAGCAGCTTAATCCTTCATCCTCCCAAGTGACACTACGGCGTGTTTTCGTCTCAAGAAAAGACGACTCATTTACTGGCACGCCGATCAGCCACCGCAATCACAAGTTTATTGGCCTTTTCCTCGTCACATTCGGCCTAGAGGAGTCACAGACGCCAACTGGACACGCTTGGCGTGCAGAGGCCTGCTCTGGTCTGCCCCCGACAGCTCTCGGTGGGACAGGTTGCTGTTTTTCTCCCTGTTATTTCTCTACCCGCTGACCTTGCGCGTCCCACGGACCACGTGGCTGCAGCGCTCTGCCAATCACAGCTGCAGCCTGTCAGCAATATTTGATTCTTGCCGCTCTCTGCAGACGCACAGTTCCCCGCTGGGGCTTTCAAATCCCATCAATCCCCGCTGCAAAGTTCCCACTGGCACTTTACACTGGAACCTAATATAGACGACGTTAAACACCACAAGTCAACAGCGTCATTTATTGGACTGTTTCTGTGCGTGGACTACATTTAAACCTGCAACTCCGATCAGACTCAATGAAATCGGGATATTCCGGCGCGTCAGCAGACAGCTACAGTAGTTCTCGGCTGCAGGTACAGCAGAAAGCCAGACTTCAGCAGCTGTTCCATCTGTGTTCCAGCCCACCAACAACCTACAGTATTTCTCCATTTGCTCTGCATTCCAGCCTGGACGCTCGTGGCCTGTGCAGCGTATAAGGTTTCCAACCATGTAGTAGCCATTCAGCAGATTTATATGGTACTAATAAAATCACCCAGAAAGGAAAAAAATGGTTCCTTATCAACCTTTGGCAGTTTTATGAGTAGCAATTGAAGTATAGGTCAAATTAACCTCAAGTATTCGGGCACACTCTTAATTAACACATTTTTCGCATGGACGGCTTCCTTAAAATCTGCTTTTTTTTTTTTTTTTTAATTTCTTCTTAATCGGTGTGCAGTCCTGGCAGAAAGCTGACATTATGGGCTTAGAATTGCACTCTCGTGAAACTGCGGTCGGATGAGGGATGCATCCCAGGACTCGGTGCTGTTATGGACCTTTAAGTGTCGGTGTCTTCTCTAAAATGAAGCCTGAGCCTCACTCTGGCCTGCTCCCACACATTTTATTAGCCTTTATAGCATCTGAGATCATTATTTTTTTAACAGACTTGGGGGGACGGGGGACGGGGACGGGGGGACGGTGCTTCTCTGTAATTTCACATGTTGTTTGCAGCAGCTAGTTTCTCCAGAGATGGATGCGTCTGCCTGCAGTTCAAAGTGTATTATTCACGCTAATGATGGGGTGAGTCAGTAAATAATTCCGCAGAGTCGCTGCTGCTTGTCATTTAGCAGCGCCGATGCTCTCTAGATGACAAAAGGGTTTTAAATTTCCAGGTTACAGTGCAAATATTAGAGTTGTTTGTTTAAGTGGAAGCAAATCAAAGATTTATTGTACATTCAGTATAAATAAATGTGCCATGAAAGCCTGGAGGGGTACTTGAAAGAGCTATTGCGGTTTAAAGTTATCAGATAAAAATTAATGAATTAATTGTAATTAATCAAAATCTAGTTCTTGAAACTATTTTGCCTTTTTGAATCTGATTTATCATAAAAACATGTGCTTTAAATGCCGTGCTGTAAAAATACAAGTATTTTCTTCAAACGTACAAATAAAACTGCATGCTCTTTTGATCTTCCCCCTTACTATGTTTGTGTTTCATCTTTTTTCAACTCGAGTCTTGAATAATAGATGTGAAGCCGAAGAATGTTTTCACATTTAAGCGTTTTATAATCATCTGTTTTGGCATATCTGGACCTGGGAACGTGCACTGTCTCCTCATGCCCAGTTCCTTCCAAGTCCAGGCAAAGCCAGCTGAGCCTGTCGCTGGTGTGCCCTAGCTGCTGTGGAAATGGAGGGCTACCACCGACGTGCACCAAGGCTCCCACAAAAGTAACCAAGGTTGCAGAGCTCCAGCGCAGCAGCCGGCTCGCTGTCAGCAGGTGACATTCTCAGACGCTAGCTCCCCTCCTGGGGCTTAAATCCCAACCTGGGTTCTGCTATCCCTGACACTTGGAGGGACGCCTTCTAGCAAAGATCCCCCCCCCCTGTAAATATAAACAGTAAAAAGTGTCAGTGATAGGGATTGACTCTTCAGGCTGCCGAAATAGTGGCCCTCCACCATCCACTAATGGTTTGGAGAATCCCCAAGGGCCCAGCTGAGTAGGACAACACCAGAGGTCTGGATGTTGTTGTCTTGTCTCAGCGAGGAGACAAGCACTTAAATGGCCGTGCTTCTCCTCTCAGAAGTAAGGTAACTGCACGGAGGGACAGAGGAAGCCAGTGGAAGACCGGAGAGAGAGGTATGATGCCACACAGAGAGGCCTCCAGTCTACTTCCTCTCCTCATTCTAATATTTTGTAGGGCGGCAGCCATCTGGCCATTTTAAAATCTGGATTCTTTCAGAAATGGGCTCTGGGTTGTGTGTGTTCGGGATGTTATTTAGTCCAAAAAGCTATTACCTAATTGCCATTTTTAGTCTTCACTTTGCACAATTTTCAAATTCCACCGCAGGCGCTTGACTGCAAATCTCTGTGGCGCTACCTCCTCAGCCTCTTCACAGCAGCGATCCAAACAAGCAGCATCTTTTATATGAGCGTGTCATATACCCCAGCCTGATATTCCATGCAAACTTTGAGCCCTGCTTTTTAAAAAAGTGTAGTCTAGAGGAAAACACAAAGCCCCAAAGCCGTGTTTCTGATGTTTCATCAATTATGAATGACTAACGCAACACTTATACTTGGAGAAAACTCCAACTCTGCTGGCTGCCTGGTAGCTTACTGTAGCCATAGCATAAATCCAGCACTCGCTGCTGGAAAAGGGTATGAAGGTGTGGCTTGGAAGCAGTAAAAAAAGGACCTCTGTGGCCCAAACTATGTGGAGCACCTGTGGCTTCTGAGCTGCGCTATGAAAGAGACCTGTGTTGGACAGTGGAGCCTGCAGACGCTGCTGCATGTGTCTGCGCGCGTCCATATGTTTATGGAGAAAGGTAGTAAAGGCAGTAGAGGAAAAATAAGATGACCAAGTGTGATTTAGAACACGCATTTTATGCTACATCTTCAAAAAAGGTGAATTAAACCTGTAAGACAGAGTTGTTGCAGCCACATTGTTGTGTTTGGTCCTCATCGCTCAGTTCTGCATCTTCAAGCTAGGAAAGAGTAAAAATAGAAATAAGACTGAGGGAATCAAATTGCTACGGGCCTATTAAAATCACGCTTTTAGATATTTTTGAATTCCGCCCCGTGTTTTTGTCTTAAACCTTTAAGTCGTAGCGGGAACCAGTAGAGTCCATACAGGAGACTTGTTGTTAGCTAACAGTGAGTCTAGCGCTGCCCCGGTGCAACATGCCTGCCAGGCTTTTTCCAAACGTTGTGGACCACAGAGCGCCGCCCGGCAGCGTGCAGCGTGCAGGCCGGCCTGCTCTCCTGCACTGCAGCCGAAACAGGCGGCATCTAATGCAGAGTCTGTTTAAGTGGAAGTGAGGTGAGCGCCACAGCCTGAGTGAGGTATTCAGGCTCATGCAGTGAGTAAGAAGGGCTAAATTTATCTGCGCTGACTAAGAGCAAACTCCATCATCCTCCCCAGAATATTTCAGCCTGCTGGCGTAACTGCGCTCTCTGTACGGTGATTTCTGTTGGACGCAGGGGAACGTGTTGGTTTGCTCTGGAGTGTTCTCTCAGACTGTAGCTGGCAGGTTTATGTTCTGGGGTATAGGGTTGGTATTTCCCTTCACCTGCTGGAGGACCTTGTTCTTCACCGTTCTGCTGACTGTGCTGCATTTCCAGCTGACGTGACCCCAACGCTCACTGCATCATAAACATCCTCCTCTTTGCTCTCTAATTCAGCTTACGCTCATTATTTGGTCTGTTTTTATACCAGTTGCTGTTTTACCGTGCAAACCGTGCATGTGAATAGCCTGCAAGGAAAGGTTCGGCAGCTGAATGAATGGATGTCTACTGTTGTCCACTTAAGCTTTTAAATTCAAATTAACCTCTCTGTAAACCACGAGCACAGCAGTAAGAAAGGGAAGAGAATAAGCCAACGAGGATTCATAGCCTGTTCCTGGGTTGTGTTTTACGCACCATGTTTTCATTTATTCCTGGTTTTATTTCAAACTAAATGTCTTAAAACAAAGAGTTTGACTTTGTCTCTCTACCGTTTACTTATCATATTTCCTAACATAACCAAATGATTGTGTCTCTCTGCCTGTGCCTGGTGTGTACTTCACTGACCTCCTCGAACCTGGACCATCGCCTTTACAGCTGTAGTTAAAGTAAAACGCCATATTATTGGCCAAACATCAGCATTATTGAAAATCCACAACATTTATTGTTGACCAGGCAGTTTTTACAGTTTACTGAGCAGGTTAATGTTTCTGTAACGACGTATTTTTTAAATATTGTTGCAGCCTGACTGGTGATGTCTGGTGCCGCTCTGATAGAAGCCAACCCCATTAGTTATGCTACTGTCACTGGTGTAACACTGATATGGCCTTTTTTTAACTACTGATTGGTCAGACACCATTTCTTTGTCAGCAACAGCAAGTATGCTAATATTTAAAATTTCTTTTCCAGCCAGGCATGTGTGAAGGATCACAATCTTCAGTGGAAAACTGAAGTGGAACCATTAAGTATGGAGTACAGAAGTGTTCCATGCTGAGGAGAAGGTTTTGTACTCGTTTTGTGTGAGCGTAACATGGTTCTGGAATCAGTTGTAGTTGATCATTTGTCATATTTTAAAAGTGAAGGACCAAAAATGGGTTTTCGGGTGGACAACAAACGGAGGCAGAGTTCTGTCTCGTCCAACAGCAGATGGTGCTCTGCAAGTGCTGCAGCGAGCACCTGGTCTGCTGACACTAGTGTCCTTGGCGGAGGAGTTCGTACGTGTAAAGCAGAGAAAACCGGAAAACCAAGGGTTGTTCTCAAAGGCTAAGGTGCAGTTGGTGGGGAAAAAAATAACCACCTCAGAACTGCTCAGCTACAGACCGCACTGACTAAAATACCCACTGGTAAAGTTAAAAAGTGTAATCTGAGATAGCGGGGAAAGAAATGTAGTTTACTAAAAGGCCTGGTTATAATTAGACCCTTACCAGCTTTTTTTATTCACTGGAAATCTAAAAAAAAAAAGAGAAACTGTGGTGTGAAGTGATGAAAAAAGACCACAGCCACCCACAGAGCAGCACAAAACACATACATGAGAGAAAAACATATTTAGGGTCACAATAAAATGTGTTTTCCCCCCAAACTTGTGCTACTGCAGGAAGGATTGCTCTGATCAGACTGCTGCTGACGGTATCTTGCAGGTACTGATAAGCAGCAGCACAGCTTTACTGTGTGATAAGAGTTATTTGTGAGCTAAAAAAATGTGTGTTGTTCTTTTTGTGCTTTATGAGCAAATGTATTTGGGGTTTACTGATCTCATCTGCATAGAGCGCGACCCAAATATAGATAAAGCAGGTAGGAAAAAGGATGGTTGGATCTCATCTGCAGCTCCATTCTAAAGTACAAAGGCTTTTTTTTTTTTCAACTTTAGATCATCTGATTGGCTGTGGATGGTTGTCCCCCTCTCCTGACTGATTTAAAACCAGCTTTTGCTTCTACTGCGTATTGAAGGGTGCCTATCCTACAGTTAGTATAAATTAATGATACCAGTCAGGCAGCGTGGAGGACGGATGGAGGCTGCAGACCTTTATTCTGCCGCAGGGGCCTAGATTTTTTACAGTTGGAATATGGCAGCGATCAGTTAAAATGTTGTTAGAACTGGTTCCACTCGACGTGTATTAGTGCCTTCACCAAGCTTGTGTTTTTGTTGGTGTTTGTCTACTTGTTAGCGAAATAACCCTAAGAAGCTCTGAACGGATTTCAGCAAGTTTTTGTGGGAAATTTGATCACAGGATGAGGAACAGATGATTACATTTTGTAATGATTACATGCGCTGAATAATCATCTGGATCCCAGAAGTTTTTGAGCGAGTACACAAATACAGAAACACATACACACGTACAAGTGGTCCAAAATACAATAGCAGAATGAAAGAAGAAATCATCTAAAATATAAATGTAAATTGTAGAAAAAAGGTTGGTGAATGTTCAACAGCAACACCTATTGGTGCAAAGAGAGTTTTAGTTGAAAGGTCCCACCACCAACTGATGACTTTGACCCTTGATTTTCTAAGGATGAAGGCCAAAGGACTGATCACAAAGATACCCAGTGTGTTATCTTTAAGTTGATCAACCTTTGAATGATTCTCAAATCGGAATTATAGTCTGTAATCCGCCGCCTGAATCAGCAACCCGTTAGCGACATTTGGTGTCAGACAAACTCATTGGTCACAATATGTCGGGGAAAGACCTGCTAAGCGGAGGTCTGTGCGCCCACTGGGACTTCCTCATTATTGTTGTTGTCATGGTGATTGGGTTTAGTTAATGCAACTCTAAAAAGAAACAGAAAAAAAGCATCACGATAGTGATCATAAATGAGCTCATGTCTGAAAGATGGTAGCTTTTTTTTAGAAAGCCATGTACCGTTAGAGGAAGCTTGACTTTCTCAATCTTAGATGTCAAAGCTTTTTCTACTAGCAGAATTTGACCTCTACGAAATTTACAAAATACCATCTGTATATTTGATGAGTTTGAATCTGAGTTTGAGCTTTTCAGTTGGAGCTGGCTTGTGGCTCCATTGTGGCCCAGAACTCCTTTGCTCCTCTTCTCCCTGATCCCGACCCACCTCCAAACGTCAGTGCACTTTGAATAGTTGGCATGTTACACGTTAATGAGATGTGTCCTCGTGTCCTACGCTACCACAGCAGACGGCTCTAATGAAAGCACAGCGTTACTAAAAATGGAAACAAAAACACACCCAACTGAACCGCTGCCTCATGGGTGGAGAGGTCGGTCTCTCCTCAGTGGTCAAGGAAAAGGTGGAGAATTGGGTTTAAGTTAGATGGTTGCACAGCTCCAGAATGTTCTGTTTTTAGAAATGCTGTTTATCTTCTGCCAGTCTATAAACATATCTTCTCAAATCATGTGTATTTTAAATATATAATATATATAATATATAATATAAATATATTATATATACATATATTTGCCAGAAATGGGGCATGTAGTTGTTAAATTTTAATAGGACCTAAAAGCCAAAAGGGATCATGGTGTTTTCTTGTCTGAGGAAACAGGTTCTTCTTGGCTCCCCAGAAAGCCAGTGAAATTTTTGGCCAGCGTAGAAATCTGGTCTTCGTCCTATGATGAATCCACATTAAAAACCTGCATTTTTGTAGACTGACAGGTCTCTGATCAAGTACAAAGGTTGTGAGTTCAGAATCCTCCCAGTGGTGAAGGAAGAGCACTTAGGCGAGAAAACAAGTTCCTACTTTTTGCTGGATGAATACTGTCCCTGTTCACCGGCGTTTTATCTCGACGTGTATAACTTTCCATCTTTTTTGCCTTCTCTATCCTCTAGTGCACTAAACTTCCCACAGTTGCCAATTGTTCCTCTGTAACATGGTAATGGCGACCAGGGAAACACAAAGCCTTTCTGTTGAAGTTTGCACTGACTGAGCTATCAGATCTGTGGCGTAAATCTTTTTTTTTTTCCCATGACAAGTGAAGAAAAAGTGTAAGAGTTCATTTCCCTTACTTTATTAATAAATAATCAGTCTAAATCTAAAGTGTTGTTGTGGTTACCTGTTTCCTTTCCAAGATGGAGGTGTCGTATTCCTTTTTTTAAGAAACCGAGCGTGTATCAGCACTATGTTTTAGTTTGCTCATGTGATTTCTGCTCTCCTCAACTGTCTTCACTGACCCGTGCTTCTGTTACAGGTGAGCCACGCAAGTTTGACCCCAGCTTCAGAGGGCCCGTTCATAACAGGTACCACACCGATCTACTTTCTGCTCATCACATCTCATACTGCCGTTAAGCAAAATCCATCTAAACTAAATGTTTTTATTCTTTATGCACCACAAGGACAACAACTCGCTCTTATTGATTTTGTCTATTGTGTAATCATTTTGGCATCGGTGCCTGGCTGGGGCCCCCATTGATCCATCATTTGTCATGCAACGTTAATAAAGATCTAGGCCGAACGGTGGCAGCTCTCTCCAGTCCACCGCACAGATCGATGGGAATAAGTCAGGCTGGTGGCTGGAATCAGACCGGGGACACAGACTATTAACCAGAGGGCTTTCATGCAGACCAATGTGGCCCTGTGGTCTGCCACAGAGAGCTGGCGATATAAATAACACACAGTACTGTGGATTTATGTATTGCGACCCAGACTGGTCCCAAGCAGGTCTTTCATGTGGATTAGCTTGATGCAGCACATAGGTTAAGTCACATTCTAGTTCCCGATACTTTGAACAAACCCAGTTTTCACACCCTTCCCCCCCAACCCTGTTTGACCATTAGTGTGAAATATTAGTGCTAAAGTGCTATGGGTTCATTTTCACCAAATGTGGAATTTGGCACTTGGGTCTAAAACTTGTATGAAGTTTTGAACTTAAAAACTTATGTGCTGTAATGTTCTCTTTTGACACGAAACTTCTGCAAGAGAAAAGATGTTTTTGTGTTGCACCCTCACCAGAACAAGCTGTACTTGTTGCATCTTTGATATTTTCTTATGAATTTAGACGTTTAGTATGCTGAGACCAGTGGAGACTGTGATGGACAGTAGCTCTTTGTTCTTTCTGCTGCATTTGAGCTGAAGTTGCTGGATTGTACACTCATTAGAACATTTTTAGTCATCCTGAATATTTTCCACTTGTAAATAACGGCCAGATACAATTTCTCTTAACAGTATATGTGTTGAGGCCACACCCGTGGAGCATTTCCTCTTTTTGATCGCGCTAAACCTAAACTGAAAACTGGCCACTACAAACAATCAGAAACTGTCCTTATGGAGGCAGCCGCACTTCCTGACCAACAACTCATCTGCATTTGGCAGTCAGAAGCATTTGAAAGTACTGCTGTATCTTATGAAGGCTCCAGTTTAACTTTTGAGTTTTTTACATCAGAAAATAGGACGAAATGTAGTTTCCTTTCTGCAGCACAATAAGAAGCAAAATTTTCTATAAAGCCAAGTCCCCGGGGGTCTCGGTGCAGGCTTTTCTTGATGATTTAGTCATTTTCTGAGATAATGTAAGCTCTTATCTCTTTTATGTTCGGTGTCAGTTTGGCCTGTGAAGGCATGTTGCAGTCTCCCGAGTCTCTTTATTCCTGCCTCTCCAGCCCATTTTACTGCTCCAGCTGGGTGAAGGCACCGGGGATACTTTGATGTTGCTGCAGATCAGAGGCTTTTCCTAATGAGACGAGGGAGTGAACCGACTCTATGGTCATCTTGTTTATATATATATATATTTTTTTTTTTGCATGCTCAATGTTTAAAAGAAGCAACCATGTCTGTAATTACAAACCGCTTCTCTAAAGATCAACTAGACATGGCTAAAAACTCCAGAAATAACTAGTGCCAGATGTTTCAAGTTGATTGCTACATGTTCGGCTGCAGTGGGATTTAAGGAGTTCTGTGTTGCTAAGTTGTAGCTTACAATTTAAGGGAGCTTTGGGTTTGTCAGAAAAGCCACCGGCATACCTGGCAAACCGAACCTGGCAACCCACCTTCTGGGTAT
This sequence comes from Tetraodon nigroviridis, assembly GCA_000180735.1. Taxonomy (NCBI): domain Eukaryota; kingdom Metazoa; phylum Chordata; class Actinopteri; order Tetraodontiformes; family Tetraodontidae; genus Tetraodon; species Tetraodon nigroviridis. The sequence continues at coordinate 317,059 of CAAE01014643.1, read as the reverse complement.
ACGTCAGTCGAGTCAAGTCAAGTGAGATTTATTGTCATTTCCAAACATGTATAGCTGGTGCAGTACATGTTGAAAACAAAACGACGTTTCCGTAGGACTTGGTGCTACATAAAATAACATAGAGGCACAAAAGACAACAGGGCCACACAAGGACAACATAGTCGCGTACGGCAAGTGCACCAAACATTTAACATCACGCTACAGGACAAGTACGTAGAATAAAGCGCCGGCTACAGTGCAGTGCAGTTTAGTCATAAAGCAGGGGCAGCTTGGCAGATCCGTACTATGTAATCCCCACTGCAACTTTTCCGGCTACTGCTGCCGTCTTGGGCTGCTGCCGACTACCACTTCAGCAGATGCAACCGACCAAACTTTCTGCAAACTTGCTGGTGTTCTGACATGGATTTTTGCAGAGTTTTGACCCCTTTTTTTTGCCAGTACAGTTGACAAACACAGCTTTGGTCTCCTTAAAAAATCTTAAGTGTTCGGCATCTGGGGAGAATCGGCGTTTGGGAGCATGTCCAGGTTGCAGTCCGTGTGGATTTATTTTCCCACTAAATTTTCCGAGAGATAAGAGAGCAGTGCAGAATTGTTTTCATTCCATCACTTCGTCAGCTTCCCTTCAACACTCAGATGGGCTTTAAAGGGAGCTTGGTGCTGCGTGCGCGCCGCGCTGCTGTGTTTGCTCTTTCTGTTAATAATGCAGCGTCGTCTATACGGCGGAGGCTGGAAACCAGGCAGTCGCAGCGCTATGGAGGAGAGCCAAGGTCGCCGTGAGACTGCTACCTCTCAGTCCTGCTGTAGCCTCTAATCAGCCACAGTTGTAGCGGTGGCTAACTCTGACAGCTGAAGAATAGGCAGGGACTTGTGGACAGGAAATCCTATGTTTCGTTGACGTAAGGCATGAAATTAAACTACTACTCACCTCCCTCAATGCACAATATGGTTTGCACATAGTGTGGCAGGTTTTTCTGCCTTGATATTCAGTCCGTGTGAGGCTGTGGCTGTCAGCAAGCAGAGCTCTGCCATTTTAGCTTCCTTTGTTTCTCCGTTATCGTCCCAAAATAATTGCTTTTCTTTCTGAAAGCGGCGCAGACATTCCCAGCCCTTGATAGGAGTCAGAAGTGCTTCAGCATCTTTTCTTATGACAGTTATCTGCTCCTCCAGCCTTCTGTTATTGAGTTCCATCTATTGATGGGTCTTGGCTGGGTGGAGCTTGTGCCTGAAGACAGAACAGATTGCAGGTCAGCTGTATTGTTATGGCCAAAATGGGCTGTGCTTTGCACTTCGACACAGTCTTGGTACAGGTTCAGATAAATGATGATAATCCCATCCTGAAATGGGAAATTATTAGCATTAACGGCCCCTTTGGGACCAAAATGGCAGCACTTTATACGATTAGGCCAAGCAGAATCCCAAAGGCTGAAGTGTTGGATGCCGGATGGTTTAATCTTGTAACCACACTTGATTTAGAACCAAAGGTAATGCACACTGATGAAACACAGACGGGCCTCCGGCGCTCATTTACGCATATGAAAGATCTGACAGATGAGACCGCTTTTTGTACGGCAACGCTAGGCACAATGGGTTGATCCCGGGTTTGGGCGGGTGCAGCAGAGTGAGAATAGTATAAATAGTTTTCAAAGAGAGCTGAGACGACTCTTCTCACAGAGGAAGAAAGCTTGTTACCGGAGACAGTGAGTAGTGAAGAGATCTACTTGAAAGCAGCCGAACGAGGCTACTGGTGAGACTGCGTCACTCTTCAAATAGCTGCCTCTGTGCCTGTGGGACGCTTGACTCTGGGGGTGGGATTCAGGGGCTCATTAGACAGTCGGCAGAACTTCACCGCCGTGTCTTCCAAACACCTCATCACCTGTCTTACAGCAACTGAAGCATGATGGCTGACGAGCAGATTTGCTTCACCGCTCCGGATGAGGCACGTTCTCTGATCCTCTGAGACATATTTGAGTCCTCGCGTTGCTGAAAAGAATGAACCACTAAACAAGCCTAATTTCCTCGGGTCATCTTGGTTTTTCCTCTAATTTTGACTTGTTGTCACCCCCCCAGGAGCTGCACGGACGTGGTGTGCTGCATCCTTTTCATCGTCGTCATCCTCGGCTACATTGCCCTGGGAACTGTGGGTGAGTATGAGCCATTGCCGCTGATTACATCACACGTCAGGACGCGCAGGCAGGCCCGTGAAGGGGAGTAGCGAGATACCCGGGTGTAACTGCCTCCTGTAAGCAACAAACCTTCGCTCCTCCTGCTTGTGCCAGATTGTTCACAACAAGAATGTCTCGCTGGTGGAAAGCTGAGAAGCGGTAATCATACACCACCAAGAGAATAAAACTTCTCACACAGGCTTTCGCACAGGAAGAACAATCTGTTTTTGTTTCTCTTGTGAGACTTATATTCCTTTTTTTTTTTAATCTGAGTGTTAAAACTGGGCTATTTTTTGGAGGAAGAGGGAATTCGGCTCACTCCAGTGGAGATAATCTCAAGAGGAACTGTGCTGAAGTCTCCGGATGGCCGGTCATTCCCTGCGGCTCCCATTTCATTCAAATTTTCTTCCAGCCATTTAAGTTCATTCAAGTGTGGCGGAGAGTCCTCTTTGTCTGGTGGGCAGAGGACAAGCAGTCCTGTAAATCTTTTCCCACCACCTCTCCTTTTATGTTCAGTGTTTGTCCTTTCCTCCTCTCCCTTCAAGTTTTCTCGTCTGAATTCATTTTCGGGTTCCTGTTTTCCACCTTTGCCTCTCTCTGACTCACAGACCACTTTACCATCCATCACTATTTAAGGTAACGCCAGTCCCAGCGCTCTCACCAGAGCCGTCCCTCCGTCACAGTGTTGACAGTGGAGTCACGTCTCCATCTGGCCATGGCACACAGGAAGGTCCTCCAATTCCCAGTAATTCCCAAAGAGCAGGAACTGTGACAGGCTGATATATTTTGACTTGAAATGCTCAGTGGAATGTCAGCTATCACACGGAGGAACGTGTTATTTCTGCTTAATTTTTCTTATGTCAAAGAGCGACAGACTGCTGTTTCAAAACAACCACAGTTTTCCTGGCAGGAAGAAAGGCCCCGACTCCATGTTGTTTGGGCCTGGAAACAGAAATTAAAGGATTTTCAGTGTCTGCCGATACTCTTATCTCGAAAAACAGGAGCAAACAAATGAAAGGGGATTGGTTTTGTTGTTTGGCGGTGCCTTTAATTGCAGTTCTCCTCACTTTAAGGTCGTGTTAAACGCGCAAAACTAGACGAGAGACCTTCACGTGTCGGTTAGAGCAACCATGAGTCTGAAAGAGGAAAGATGGACTTGAAGCATGAGAAGATGAGCTAGCTCCACACGTGCAGGTCTGCACGGTTTAAAAAAAAGGAAATCTGCTGTGTCATGTTTCCAGCCTGGATCCACGGTGACCCCCGGAAGGTCGTTTATCCAACCGACAGCCACGGCCAACTCTGTGGTCAGCAGAACACCCCCAATGCGTGAGTGCACGAGTGTCTGAAGTGGTCTCACCACTGAAGGCGCTCAAAATCCACTGTATTTAAAGTTAGAAGGGGTTTCTTGCTCTCCCAATTCCTCTAAACTCGCTCTCATTACACATTTTCACAGAAACAAAGCCATATTATTCTACTTCAACATGTTGAAATGTGCCAATCCTGCAGTTTTAATTAACCTCCAGTGCCCTACAACCCAGGTGAGAGAGCGAGCGGCACCTTTCACACCGACTGCTGACTTTTCCTCCACGCCTGATTATACAAGATTGACGGGCTTTCTTATTAAGAGGATGCTTCTCCTCCTGCAGCTGTGTGTCTCCAAGTGCCCTGACAGATTTTCAACTCTCCTCGATGCGTGGAATACCAAAAACTGGGAATATTACAAGCAGTTCTGCAAACCAGGATTCACGATGGGCCAGAAGGTGAGTGACGGCAAGTTCTCTTCCTGTTTGCAAAGGAGATAAAAGTGACGTCTCTGCTTGTTGTGTCAGTTGTAGACAGTTTTAAGAAAGAATATCTGACCCAGAACAGGTTGCAAGCTTCCATCGTCAGACTTAAGCAGTCTGTTCAAATGTCCGGGCGGAAGCGAGCAGGCCGCGCACTGATGCACATCACAGCCCGGTTCTGTCAGCTGGCGGCGGCTCGGTGACAGTGACGTTAGCGTCAGTGTGTGTGTGTGTGTGTGTGTGTGTGTGTGTGTGTGTGTGTGTGTGGCAGAGCCCGAGTGTGAGGTGGTGTGTGGGAACATCCACAGCTCGTTCTTTTCATCAGAACAGAATGTTTGATTTCCTCTCCCACGCACCTCACATGGCCACGTTTGTTTTTTTTCTCCAAGCAGGCTGGAATCAATTTTACATAACAATATTAGGTGTGATTGGATGTGATTTGTGCCGAAATGTTTGACATCTGAACGAAAACTTGTGAACTCGTTTGCTCTTTCTTTCAGTCGGTTGTAGAGGTGATCCGAGATGAAGACTGCCCGTCTATGATTGTGCCAAGTAGACCTTGTATGTATATCAGTGGCAGCCGGGCCAAACCTTCAGCAGAATATCGAGTTAAAACTGATCTACTGTGCGTTGCAGTTGTTCAACGTTGTTTCCCCGATTTCATAACAAGAAATGGAATTTTAACGGTTGCCAATCAGACCATCTTCAAAGACGGACAAAATGAAGAGCGAAGCGTCAGCGACCTCAGAGACGCTGCCAAGTAAGATTGGTTTTACCCCGACTTTGGCCTTGATACGTTTGGTTTCCACCAATAGAGTTCTGAACAGGAGAGCATCCGCAAACGCTGGACCCATAATGGCGCCAGCTGCCTCGTTTTAAAATGTTTATACTGTCAATAGGGCTGCCAGCTCCCCACCCAGAGACTCCAGGACAAATATTACAGGGTAGGACCGGTGTGGGTGTGGGTGTGGGTGTGACACTGATCTGTCACACACCCAAGAATGTGCCCAACCACATTCGTTTGCATGGTGATTGCATGGAATTACAGCTTATGCACGAGTTTGCGAGAGCAAACTTACAGCAGCTGCTTCCCAGATTTTAACCTGCCGACAGGCTGAGATTTAGGAGCAGCTCAGGAGTAGAGAAGTCGAGGCTGGTGTATCCTGAAGACAGAAGGTTGTGTTTTGGTGGGCTGTTATCCTCTCCAATCAGAGACCATATGATTTTCTTTTGTTTCTTTTCCCTTGAGTAAGAAAAAGTCCCTGACATAAAACTGGTAATAAACACACATACTGTCGGGTACTGTTTCAAAAGATATAATGTAAGAGATTGACGAAAGGTCCTAAATTATACAGTTTATCAAAGCATTTACAATGATAACACAAACATTGTCTTTTTCTTCCACTAACTGGTACTCCGTGTGGAGTGTGTGCTTTTTGTAGATTGACTCTGAGCTCTGAGAGTTTTACAAAGTTTCTGTTTCTCCATTTGCAAAAGGAAATGCAAATTACAACTGAGTCATCCAGCATTTTTTAATATGAACCCAAAAACATCGAGTCATCCACTTGTGTGGCTCCAACTAGGATGGTGAGACAGCGCCTTCTGGTGGTCTCCAGGTTAGCGCCTCTGTCTGGATATTAGATGAAGGTTTTCTCTTCCATCCAGACTTGCAGAGTTCCTCAGAACCTCCTTTAGGGTTTTGTTTGGTGCAGAGATGTTATCAAAGCTCGGTTAAATGTCCAAACTAAGGGTCTGTGTTGGCGATTTTGCAATAAAATCATCTTCAATCAAACGCACCATTAATGTTTGATTTCGAAATATTGTTAAGAAAACTCCATGAAATGTTTAAAAATAATGTATTCCATTTAGAAAAGATGTCTAATCCCCAAATCATCTGACACAATCAGAGATGGCTTTATCTGTGAAAACTACCGGTTCCCAGAAGTGTGCAGAGTAGAGCTGAAGTCATCAATGGACAAGCGTCATTTTTCTCCTTCCTTCTCTCATTAGGTAGTTTCTCTAGAAAGCTTTTAGGGTTAGGAAACACTTAACTGAGTCATTCTGAGTCACAGCAGCTTTCGAAATGAGAGTAACAAAACAAAAATATGTTTATTCTTCATCAGCTTTGACCTCATGAAGAAACTGCAGCATTGCTTAGTAGAACTTTAACCTAGTCGTGCTGCTTGTTTTTACCAGCTCAACAGGTCATTTTAAACTGCCGTGACTTAATTTGACAACTAAACGGACTTGAGTGTTTCTGAGAGGCTACTAATGCAAGCAGAAACATCCCTGAGACAACTCCTCTTTCACCTATTCACACCTCTCCTCACTCGTTTTATTCTCTCCTTACAGAGGGATCGCCAACCTGCTCAACGCCAATGAGGTCGGACTGAAGATCTTTGAGGATTACGCCAACTCCTGGGACTGGATCCTTGTGTAAGCGTGGGTTCTGGGCGATGTCACAGGGTGGCTTTTTTAGCAGTGATCTCATCTGTTCTGCCTGTCGGTGACGTTATTAATGAAGGACCATCTGCTCGTGGATCTCCGCTCTGATTTCTGGTGTCTGACTGAGTCGGATCCTCTGGTGTTTGCCTTGCTGCAGGGCTCTGGTGATAACCATGGTGGTCAGCCTGCTCTTCATCCTGCTGCTGCGCTACACCGCCGACGTCTTCTTCTGGCTGCTCATCTTTGGGGTCATCACCGCTGTCGGCTACGGTGAGAGAACCTCGTACCCTCCCTCCTCCTCGGCCCCAGCAAACAGGCGGTTTGATTCTCTTCTTTCTCTGCGTCGGTCTCAGGTATCTGGCATTGCTTCTGGGAGTACAGGAGCCTGAGTGGGAAACCGGGTGCAAACGTCACCATCTCTGACATCGGCTTCCAAACGGACTTCAGCGTCTACCTGCAGCTCACTCAGACATGGCTCATTTTCAGTGCGTGGCCACCTAACATTTGTCTCTAGATTGAAACCCCTTTTTCTGCACGCTGAATCAATGTAAGTGTTGGCCTTGCAGTGATCTCCCTCTGTGTGGTGAAGCCATCATTCTGATCATACTGATGTTTCTGAGGACAAGGCTGCGCATTGCTATTGCTTTGCTGAAAGAAGGCAGCAGGTAAGTGCTGATTACCGGAATAAATAGGTGAATAATTGGTATGTTTGCCCTAAAACACATCATTTCTGTTTTTAGGGCCATCAGCTACATCATGTCCACACTCTTCTACCCAATCATCACCTTTGTTCTCCTGGCCATCTGCATCTCATATTGGGCTGTCACAGCCATGTATCCTTCCGTGTGCCCTCTGAAGATCATACACAGATACGAGTAGAAGTGTGAAGCTACAACTTTAACTGGTTTGCCCTCAGCTTCCTGGCATCATCCGGTAATGCCGTCTACAAGGTCGCTCCTGCTGATGACAAGTGCATGTATGCTAACATCACGTGCAATCCAGACGTTAGTTCTCTTCTAGTAAATCGGAACATGAGCAGTTACCTTTGCTGTGACCCCAGTGTTCCAAATGTTGTTTGTGTTTTTTTTTCAGACTTTTAGCCGGACCAACGTTACCAAAGTGTGCCCCGGCTCACAGTGCATGTTTGCCTTCTACGGGGGAGAGAGCGTTTACCATCGCTATATCTTAGTTCTCCATCTTTGCAACTTGTTTGTGTTTCTCTGGCTGGTCAACTTTACTATGGCGCTGGGCCAGTGCACCCTGGCTGGGGCCTTTGCTTCCTATTACTGGGCCCTAAAGAAACCCAACGACATCCCCGCCTGCCCGCTCTACTCCTCTTTTTGCAGAGCCATTCGGTATGACGGAACTGTGCCACCAGATGGCACTATTGCACCACCAAATTTTCCCCAGTTTGTCTATCAAGCCTTGTTTAAGAACACACACTTGTTCAGTTGTCCATTGTTTCTCTCTTTTACAGTTACCACACCGGTTCACTTGCTTTTGGTTCCTTGATCCTGTCTGTGGTGCAGATGATCCGAGTTGTTCTGGAATATTTGGACCGCAAGTTAAAAGGTGATTTGTGTAACTGGAAAAGAGTCTTGCTGTCTTTATTGGGTATTGATGGCGGCTGTTGCTGGCTGATTGGCAGGTTCTCACAACGCGTGCTCTCGATTTGTGCTCTGCTGCCTCAAATGCTGCTTCTGGTGCCTGGAACACTTCATCAGGTTCATCAACAGGAATGCGTACATTATGGTGAGTTCACAAACAGCTGTTTCACTCAGGTTTCTGCAGCGACAACCTAATGGATTGTCTAATCTCTCTCATCTCTCCTCTCCTCTCCAACAGATAGCAATATATGGAAAGAATTTCTGCACCTCGTCCAAGGACGCCTTCTTCCTCTTGATGAGGAATGTAATTCGCGTAAATCGCTGGTTAAATTTGAGAAATCTCTAAAAATATGAGCAGAATGTGCGTGCAAACTATTCACTGATCTGTGGTTTTCCTGCCTTCCTGTTGCAGGGTGGGCTGTGCTGGACAAGGTGACAGACTTTCTGCTGTTCCTGGGAAAACTGCTGATTTCAGGAAGTGTGGGGTGAAGTTTCTGTCAGCGAGGATGACGGTGTGGCATGAATGCAAGGGAAAGACGAGGACGACAGAAGGTGTAGTGGTACTCGTCCTGCCGTAGTTCCACTTCCTGCCCCTTGAATATGTAAATGTGCGTCATCTGCTCACTCTTACGCTCTTCTTTTTGTTTCCCAGGCGTGCTCGCATTTTTCTTCTTCACTCATAAGATTCCGATCATTCGAGAGGAGCTGCCCACCTTGAATTACATCTGGGTCCCCCTTCTGGTAGGTCAATGTAATTAATTGTTAGGAACGTCAGAGCGCGAGTCACTTTCTGACAGATTTAGCTGATTTAGGAAGTTTCCTAGCTCCTGTTTTTATTATCTGTTATTTCGACGCGTTTCGGGTGAATGTTACTGATATGAGTGTGATCTGCTCTTCCAGACGGTGATTTTTGGCTCTTACTTGATTGCACATGGATTTTTTAACGTCTATTCCATGTGCGTGGACACACTGTTCCTGTGTTTCTGTGAGTATGACCTTGTTTCAGGCTCTTGGGCCAGTTGAGACACTTACCTTTCATCTCCCTCTGAAGCGTCGCTGAAACTAACTCGGCTCCGTTGGTGCATGGCTCGGGGAAAACTGCTCTCTCTCTGTACTAAGTGTTTCCTTTTTCCTCCTTCCGGCGCTCTGTGTGCGGTCCGCTCTGTCTGCTCCTCGCGTGCCGGTTCCAGGCGAGGACCTGGAGAGGAACGACGGCTCTTCCTCCAGGCCCTACTTCATGTCCGCTGGTCTGCACAAAGTCCTGCGCAGAGGAGAGGAGGGCGCTAAAGTAGGCAGCGCCTCCTGAGCGCTGCTCTGCCTGAACTAGCCGCTCTTTCTCTCACTTCTCCATATCTGCTACGTGCGGAGGCGTGGTCTGGATGTCGAGAGCGAGCGCTGCAGGGCTATTTATCAAACCTGGATGCATCTCGCTCCGGCCTGGGCGTGAAAAGACACTTTCACATCTTCAGAAAAAAAGGCATCGAGGACTAGAAAATACCTGTTTACTTCCTGTCTTGAGCCAACTCAGATACTTGCCTTTTTCTCTACGCCTGTGTTCTTTTTTCTTTCTTTTTTCATTTCTCTCTGTATTTTCTGACCTCTGCCTTACCGAGAGGGTACGCGTCAACTCGCAGGACGGATGCACAGGCTCAGATGAAGACGAGCATTTTTACACAAACAGACACGAGGACTTTAACATGTACAGAAGCCGCAACCGGACTACGGTGTCGTTCGTCCCCATGGACAGTGGGGGACTCACGGTGCACCCTCTTGTCGCACTTTGGTCTTCTAGTGTAAAAGTGTATGCACTTTCACATGTGGGAAAGGACCCGTGGGGTCTCTTCCTTCCGTCTAGCATGATTCTTTTTGCTGGTTGTTGATGTTTATCATCCGTTTTTTTAGGAGTTCACAGAATTAAAACAAGTAAACCCATATAAGAGTGTGTAACAGCACACTCGCCCAACAGTTCTCTCTGATTTTACCTTTTTTTTTCAAAGTTGCAATCTTTTTAGACTTTTCCATTTTGCTAAACAGACGCAGACTTTAGAGAAAGTTGAACAGAACCAGTTTCCGGGTAACTTCTGAGCGCTGAATCCACTAGTTTATGTGCCTAGTTGTGAGAATATTTGAGAACATCGTTATCTTCTTCTGTGGTTTTAGACCTTGACACCAGGAACTTTTTGTGATACCTTTTTTAAAAGGATGTCAAAGCCATTTTTGGTAACTTTTTTTATTGGATGGTTCCAGTGTAGTGCTGTTTTAATACCGAATACGATACAATTGTCCGTAGGTTACTTATCGTTCTTTTTGTACAGAACTTTTTTATCAGTACGATCCAACAAAAATGTGAGGCTTTTTTTCAATAAAGATAAATGGTGTTATACTGTCTGGTGCATTTTCCCCTGAGTGATTAACCCACTGCTACTGCTGCCTCCTAGTGTGGGATCTGGAGGTCAACGACGGCTCTCCGGAACGGCCTTTCTACATGAACAAAAGCTTGGCAAGGATCCTGAACAAGCGGAATGTCAAGAGACCGAGCAGGAAATAGAGCAAAGTGGAAGGAAGACAAAGAGAGAGAGACCAAAGCTCGGTATGGGCACACGTGTGCAAAAGTGTTTAACACCATCAAGTGTGACAGATAAGAATGGACATTACTGGTCATCCATGTCTTCCCAACAGCATGGCTTAGTTAGTCACCCCCAGTGCTCATGAGCTTTGGTTTGTTGTTGCATATTTTATGGCAGCCATGCTACACACTGCAGGTTTTACTGGTTTTCTGCAGGTTTTACTGGTTTTCTGCAGGTTTTACTGGAGCTAGCTTCTGGCTGAGATGATTTGATTCCTGCTTTTTTGCCCTCTCTTGTAGTTCCCAACGCTCCCCGCTAGGTGGCGCTGTGGCTCGCAGTGCTGTTGCGAGTGAACCAGCGCTGCGGTGGCCTGTTAACTGGTCTGCCTCCAGTTTCATGACTGGTTGTACCTTTAAACTGTCTCACATTGAGAAGCAGCCAAGTGTTCCGCTCCTGGAAGTGCCTTTTTTATTGTCGCTCTGAGTGCCTTATTGCATCTCACTCACACTTCACAGTTTAAAAAGCTTGAGCCTTTTTATTAAACTTGTAATAGGCATCTGAGTGACGGGTTCTTTGGTTGTTTATTTGTTTTTAAAGATTTTATTCTTAGATTTTAGAGCGTATGTACCATAGAGGATATAAAGCCTTTCTGCCACATAAAGCCAAGTCCACTTCAGAGAGCTTTGAGAAGTTTGTGCAGTGATTTTTAACCGTTTTTAACCATTTTATCATCCACTATTTGCAAAGCACGGTACCTGAGTATTTTTTTTGGTTTTTTAATTGATCCACTGGGGCTGGACCCTCTATTTCTGTTATGAATAATAGGTTGTTATTAGGTAAATGTCCAAAGGTCCCCACCCTGTTGTTTGTTGAACCCGTCCTGTAGAAAGATAGCAGCTCCAGACTTTCCTCCTGCCCCCATATGAGCCAAACGTGCTCCGACTCATCCAAGCAGCACGTGTAGAAAACAAAACCGGTAGAAAAGGGAGAGAAACCGCGCATGCAGGGCAACGGAGGTGTTGCTCACGCAGCACCTTAGTCTTTTCTCTTCCTCTATACTCTTTTTACGTGCAGGTGGATCGAGCGGTTTCCATCTTTCTCCTCTCTTCAAAGTCTGAAAATTAGATTCTTTTACTACAAGTACACACAAGTAAAACCGGCACGGCAATTTCTGCCTCCAGCTTGAACCAAAACACAACTCCAACATGTTTTCACTCTTTTACCTGCTGTTGCTCTTCTGTGCAGACTTGCCCCTGTCATGTATTTATTTATTTATTTGCATTTACGTTACATTTATAAGGGATGCGTAACTTTAATAGAACACATTAAATATATCTTTTTTGGGTTTTTTTTTTAAGTAGATTGAACCTTTTAGGTGTTTAAAAAAACTGCTCTCATGACGGTTTTGTGAAAGTAGACATTTATTGAACAAATGCACACATACAACGAATAAATAAAATTACTCAGAACACAAAACACTTTCAAGTTCAGATTCGTGAGTCGACACTTTGTGTCTGGTTGTTTTAGTCGGTCCAACTGCGTCACCAAATCCACAACAAACGACACGTTTCTATGAGGTATGCACGGAGCGCCCCGTCGGAGCGACCCCTGAAAGATAAAGTAGTCACTGAAAACACACTCCAGGGTCAGAGGGAGAACGTTTACTGTGCAGACCCGAACCTGTGGAGAACTAGCGGAGCATCTGAGTGTGTGTGTGTGTGTGTGTGAGAGAGAGACAGCAGCTCAGGTGTGGGACACGGGCAGGGAGGTCCTGTCAGGAAGGGCTGAAAGATGGATGAAGGGGCTGTGCTGTGGGCACAGACGCACCCACAGCAGTTTTGTGAGGACTGTGAGATGTGACCGATCTGTAACGTTCACACACTCACGGACACACAAAGACCGGAGGATAATGAGTGAATGAGGAGAAGACGAGCTTTTCTCCACCATTCAGGGCTGCACAGCCATAAAGAGGCGGCTCGTCCGCTCTGTCCTCCGTGGTTTGGCCCACACACCCCTGGCTTTGCAGAGTCCCCAGATTTAACACAATTCAAAAGAGATGTTTGATCGTGAGTGTGAACCTTGTTTGAATTGTTACTGCGGTGCTTCCGCGCCGTCGACCGAAAACGACAGTCTGTTTTTAACGTCGACGCACTTGAGTTGCGCTGAATCGGGCGGCTCTGCGGAGGGTCAGCGGCGAAAGGATCCCTTCAACACGACACGTAGTGGAAAGGCTGAGGCTCACTGTCGATGAAGGAGTGCAGGGCGGAGAGCATCGAGCCCTCCGGGCCTCCGTACAGGGTGTACTGCAGCTCCTCCGGGGTCGGGGGCTGCTGGGACAGGCGGCCGGGCTGCAGCGAGGTCATGGGGGCGCTGGAGCTGTGGTTGGGGCTGACGTGCTTCTTGTGGCGAGCGCGGCAGTTCTGGAACCAGACCTGCAGCAGAAACCTTCGATTCAGGTCGGTAAACAGCCAGTCGGTGGAGCCGAGTTAGGATATTAGCCTGAGTCTGCCCCCAGGTCTGTTTGAGCCCGTCATCGTCCCCAACAGTACAAATGGAGGTATTAATCCCGTGTGCCTCCTAGCAGCCAAGACACAGAGATATTTCCATTTTGCGTCCCTCACACACGCCACACACACCAAAACCTGCGTCCAGAAGAGGCGGTTGTGTGATGTTTCATGGCCCTTGGAAAAAAAAGGCCAGAAAAATCCCTCCAAAACTAAAAATAGCTCCTTTTCTCGCACTCACAGACCCCCCCAAACACAAAAACCACTATAAGTCGAGCGGACACCTGCCAAAAATGTCCCCACAAGGGTAGCAAGGCCCAAATCCCAAACACTCAAGCTCAGTAGGTCACACACTAGTAACACTCACATCAAAATGTGCGACTCGCCCAGACAAATGTGGACGTACGACTTCGACTGAATAGCTACTATGTTGTCTAAAAAATTTAAGAAACCCCCCCCCACCCCAAAAAAAAAGCCGACAGGGCTGCATGATGTCACATGGTTCTAAGTAGATGGGGGAAGGGGCGGCTTTTACGGGGTTATGAACGGAGGGATGAGGGGGGGATGGCAGCGACGGGCCACAGCCGGAGGCACACAGTCACAATTTCAGTGGAATTATAGTTACACATTCCACATTAACGTCACCACACACGTTTGTTAACTCACACACCAGTCAGTGTGTTTTGGCTCGTTTCCCACAGACGCTGGAGGTTTTTCTGTTTAATGCCAGGTTAACGCCCCTCCCCCAGCACAAGATCCTAATAAAAAAAAAACCTACAGCACAAATTAATGTTGAAAAAAAAAAAAAAAGCTTCACTTAGTCTTAAATATTTTTTTTTCTATTTTATCATTTAGCATCAGTCATAGATGTGAATAAGGAGCCGCAGCTCCACGCGCAGCCTGACCAACGCGGTCTTTACCTGTATGACTCTTCGGCTGAGGCCCGTCTGCTCCGCCAGCTTCTGCAGCGTCTGAGCGTCGGGGTTGTTGTCCTGAGCGAACTGAGCCTGCATCACCTGCAGGAGGAGGCCGGACAAACAAACAAACAAACAAACAAACACCCTCAGAATTTGTCGGATGTTTTTTAAATACAGGCTGGACATGCTGAGTATTTAAAAACTAATTGTAATTAATTTTTTCCTGGCTGGTCCTCCTTTTTAATCCTAAATGGTCAATTACCATCACTTTCCTTTAACACGTAAACGAATTCAAGATTGAACAAAAGCCATAAAATAATGTTTGAATGCATAATTGCAAAAATGACAAGGTCTGAGGAATAATTTAGCTTTAGCTGTCAGTCCAGGCTATAATCAAACAATTGACTCTGTCCTCAGCGACTGATGATGATGATGATGGCGAACCTGCAGCTGGTCGGCAGTGAAGCTGGTCCGGGCTCTCTTGGAGGGCTTTGGCTGGTTAATCTCTTGTTCCGTGGGCACGGCCCCCTCCATGTTCACGCTGTTTCCTGCAGCAACCGGACAATTAGCGTCATAAAAATTTTAGTATTTTAACCTGTAAAATGAATGTTTAAAATCTTCAATGTATCCGTTTTAATTTTTATATATTTTTTTTCTGTATTATCAATTTGGAAAAAAAAAAAAAGCTAAAACAAACAAAAAACCCTGAGTGGTTTTAAAGGACATCTGCAGCCGAAGGTGAGCAGGCGGCTCCGGCCTCACCTTTCTCCACCGCCCGCTTGAGGTTGTCCAGCATGCAGTCGTAGTGGACCCTGCAGAGCACCTTCTCCTCCACCAGAGCGAACTCCTCCCCGGTGGACAGCTGCCTCTTGCAGGAGAAGCAGGCGAAGCAGGCCAGGTGGTAGACGTTCCCCTTGGCCCTGCGCACCCAGTCCGTGGAGTGGATGTTCCGGCCGCAGCACGCACACCAGGTACCGTATCTCCTGCGGGAGAGTGGGCCACGCCCGGGCCCTCCGTTAAACCTCCCAGTTTTATAAGTCAAATTGGCTTTAAAAAAAAAAAAGCTGCCAGGAGCGATTTATAAACGGTGTTTTTACTGAATACGAACATTTTTTTTTAAAATCTATATCCGCCGGCTCTAACCACCATGTTAATATATTATTTAAATACATATTTATCAAAATTTTGAAAAAATTTGTCATTTTTGATTATGACAATATTAATTTAACAAACCAGTTCCTGTGTTTTAAGCGCGGCCGGGAGCTCCAGGCGGTTTCCAGCCATTTCTGTTTTGAAAACTGCTCGAAAGGTTGTGAAATGTGTTTTTATCGCATACCGAAAGTAGTCCAGTTTGCAGAAAACCTCCTTTTCCTTGATGTAACAGCTGGTGTGGCTGCTGAGCGAGGTGTGACAGACGCTGCAGGAGAGGCAGCGCACATGCCAGCACAGGTCGTTCACCTGCAGCACAGACGGGGGAGAATCAGTCGGCCGAGGGCAGAAGTCGGCCAACCAGCCGAACCCGCGCCACCTCGCTCACCTTCAGTAAATACTTGTCCACGATTTCCTCGCTGCAGCTGGCGCACACGGCCCGTCCCAGCAGAGGCGCGGATGCCATCGCCTGCAGGGAGGACGAGTCTTCATCCAGGACCTCCACGGACGCGCCCTGCGGGGTCACAGCAGCGGTTAGACGGATGCGCGCGGGTCGGCGTCGGCGCCGGGGCCGGGGCCGGGGCCGGGACCGGGGCCGGGGCCGGGGCCCCGCCGGCCCGCGGCGCCGCTCTGTGGCTCGTCCCCAGCTCAAACTTTCCATCCGAATATTCGTCCTCGCTTTCTCGTCTTTCCGGCTCGACAGATCGTGTCAGTATCTCCGACACAAAACAAACAACCTGGGAAAAAAAAATGGTTTGGAATAAGTTTGGAAGAAAAGTTGGGATTGACGCGAGCGGCTGCTGCGTTGACGGTCTCGTCTAAAAAGTGGTTCATCGCAGCACCTGCCCTCCAAGGCTGGGTTAGCGGCAATAAAGTCGCTGCTCGGACGGACAAATCTACCCCCGCGGACGGACAAATCTACCCCCGCGGACGGACAAATCTACCCCCGCGTCCCCGCCGTATCCTCCCAGCAGCTCCGCGTCTCCTCTGCAGTCTTCGCACATGCCGCCGAGGTCGCAGCTCCCGTCCGCGACTGGCGCCCGAACACGCGCCGCGCTCCATCCCATAAATATCAATGCCGCTCTCCTTTCACCATGACAACGCGCGGCGATCACCAAAACGACATTTAAAAGAGTGAGACAGTCATTACTTGCACAAACAGACAGCACTTGAACCGGTGCTTATCCCGCATTACCTTCTCCACATCCGCACGCGGGAGCCGGCGAGGGCGCGCGACCCAAACGCACCAATTTCACGTGTCAGTCAAAGAGCCCACACGAGGCCTAGAGGGGGGGGGGGATCGGGGGGGTAATAACAGCAATTAAAAGAAAGGTGGCTTCGCTTCTCCACAATCCACTAACCCAAAAGGTGAAGAGGTCTCATTAACTACTCCAGTTTTAATTGCACGATTTCGAGAGCCGCAATTTTCTCCGACATTTCTGCAAATTGTAAAAATACTCAGGTGTCAGCGCGCGGACGCACGCGTTGAGTGGCCCGAGGCCCCGCTGTACCCGGGGCGGTTCGGCCGAGGTTCCCCCCCGACCCCCGGCTCCCACCCGGGTACCTTTGTCGCCCACCTCGTTGCTGGACACGGATCCGTTGTCGTCCTCGCTGCCGGTGCCGGACTCGCCCTTTCCTTCACTTTTCCAGCGCATGTTTGCGTCCGGCCACGCGCCTCTGCTCGGGTCCGGGATGGAACTCCTAAATCCCCTCCTGGACGGCTCCGGCTGGATTGGATGCGCTGTTTGCAGAGGGAGGATGATAATATTTCCAGCCCTCCACCCTCCACCCTCCACCCTCCTCCCCGAGGCCGCGCCTCCTCCCAAACACAAGCTGCGCCGGAAAACACAACTTGATCCAGATTTTCGTGCGTTGAGATCATCCAGCACACATCTCCGTCTCTTCAGGCTCATTTAGGTGCAACGTTTGCCCGACACACGCCAGCAGACACACTCCCTGGAGGGTCGGAGGGTCGCGCCACTAAATTAGGAAAAAACCACCGCCAAATTACAGGAATTGGTAAAAATATAGAGAGAATATTTACCAGCGACGTTTAAAAAAGAAAAAATATCTGAATGCTTTTAATCTAATTTTATTCTCAGGACCCTTTTTAGAAAAAAAAAAAAATGTCATCGACCAGAATTGGAAAGGAAAAGAATGGTGGTGGTTTGAAGGTTTCCAAAGAAATATTTAATAGCTTCATTAAACTGTATAAAAAGGTATAAAACC
>CAAE01014643.1:243877-299128 GCA_000180735.1 Tetraodon nigroviridis | reverse complement strand
CGTCTGTTTCTGCCAGTTTTACAACTGAGCCACAACCTTCAGCGTCAGGATGAGACAAAAGCTGATGCACGATAATCTGGTAACACACACACACACACACACACACACACACACACACACACACACACACACACACACACACAATCTACCTCTAGTATTTTTATTTTTTATTAGCCTAAGTTTTATTTTCAGTTACTCAACCAAATCCATCGCTTAAGTAATCCCTCTTCCTCTCTCTTTCTCTCTCTCTCTCTCTCTCACACACACACACACACACACACACACACACACACACACACACTCAGGTGGAATAACAGTCTGACTTGCACCAGCATGAGTCTCCATCCGTATCTCTCCATCATGGAGGAATAAAGGAGTTAGCGTGCCTTCATCCACATTTGTCCTGTTCCACCCGCTGGAGATGAATGTTTTTTTTGAGTCAGATAACAGATCTCCTGGTCGGCTGCACACACACACACACACACACCGTTTAGTCATTCAGCCCTGAGCTCTGAGCCCCCCCCCCCAAAAAAGCTCCTGGAACCTCCAACGATGAGCTCAGGTGGTTTGGGTGGAGGTGCTGGTGGGGGTTTGATCATGAAAAGGAACATCTTTCCCTGATACCACCAGTATCTCGGCGTTGCATCTCGCCCGGCGTTCCCGATACCATCGCAGACGTTGGGAAAGATGGCCATCGGGAGAATGTAACAGTTGCATGTTTTGCCCTTCATGGCTGACTTGGTAAATGTTTTGAGACGGCCTGAATCAGACGAAAACAAGGGCTGCTCCTGTCGATGGAGTCGCCAACCTGTTCTGCCGCTGCGCCGCCTCCACATCTGTTCTGAGTTCATTCAAATGAAATGTACCTTCAACTAAAGCAGTTATCTGATCTGATATCTTGGAATATTACTTATTTCTACATGTGTCTGTGACAGAAAACAGCCGTGTTATTCCACCGTTTGTTACAAAGATCAGGTATCTGTTGCCATGCCACCGAAAAAATAATCCTGCAAGTTAGTGCTGCAGCTGCATCCGGAACATCAGAAAAGCTAAATTTGTTCATTCGAGTTGCAAAAAAAGAAGCAACGTTTCTTAAGAACGCTGCAAAAAAAAACGTTGGTGGAATTTCCACCTTTGTGTTGCGTAGGGAACGCCGTGTTCCCATGGCCGAAGAGTCTGACAGAAGTGATGAGCGTTTGACCCCAGTGAACTTCAGCGGCCCTCTGCTAATTTTCCCCACTTCCACACGCACGTTTGCCTGCTGTGGGGGGGCCGCGCCCACTCGTTTATTTCATTGAAATCAGGAAGAATTGGGGCAGTTTTCAATTGACACGGGCGGCTTTTTTGGCGTGACCCTTTCTCCTTGCTGTAAATGGGCACTCGGCGGATGTGAGGGGAGGTGGGGGGTGTTGCTGAAGGAGGGGAGAGACTGTGGAGGGGGTGTGGGTTGGTTGGAGTGGGGGGGGGACGACGGGTGGAAATCACAGCGGTGAAAATGGCAGTGGCGGTGAAAGAAGGGCCTGATTGCATTGGGACAGCGCGCTGGAGGGAGCAGCCTGTTCAGCCCAATCAGAGCCACACAAGGCAGAAAAAAAGTGCTCTTATCAGCCAGTAATGACCCACTTGACAATCACACAGGCACGAAACGGCTCTATTTAACGCTGATTGCAAATCCCGGCCCCCCCATCTCAGAGCCGCATGACTCCCCATCCCTGCCACCTCCCTGAATGGAATTTATAATCATCCCTCCTCTGTTTCTACACTAATTGTTATTTTAAGACTCGAGTTGTGTATTAAGCATTTAGCGCGGCTGAAATGGCGGCCTTGATTACAGTGTTTACTGGGAGCGTGAATCAGGTTCCCATCCGAGCTGCTGTTCCAGCAGGTACCGGCTCCGTCTACCTGGACCCAGCACCTGATGATTAACCCCCGCGCACGTTCGGCCCCTCTGATTAATGAAGCACTCTGGCAATCAATGGCAGTTTCCCTCCAGGTTTCTGACGAGATGGTCTGCAAAACATACTGTTTTTGGGTGGATTCAACCGTCTTCCACGCTGCAGAAGCACAGGCGTGAGAATAGATGTGACGCTTCTCCAGTTCAGATCTGGAGGAAAAATGTACCCAGGAACCTTCTTGTGAAGGTCAAAGTTGTGACCAGCCTGTCAGCACATCGCAGCAATGGAGGAGATATTTATTTAGCCATAAATGTCAAAAAAACATGTCACAGGATATTGTCCTGACATCGGTCCAGAGAATAAACATGCAAATGTTTATCAAAAGCCTAAGAAGCAGAATTTCAGTATACTATGGCACTAAAATACCAAAATATTAATAATAAAATGATGATGAAATTAATACATCTATAATAATAACAACACTAATGAAATAACATTAATGTTTTATTTACATATCTGAAAGACAAAAGGTGTATTAGACACAAAACATTTAAGTCCTCATTTATACACTTTTTTGTTCACCAGGAAATTTCTATATAACATCTTTATTTTTCAGTGGCTTCACCTCCTTTCTGTCTTTGTTTAGGATGGACGTAATTGCGCCCCTACAGAAGTGTTAAATAAGTAAATAAATAACTATTATTATTATCTGTTTTTTGATAAATCGGAATTAGAACTAGTCTTAATGTTATGTCTCAGTTGAAGACCTGATTTATGAATGACATAACTCGTAAATAGTGTGTATTATTCGTTAATTCTTAAAGCTTGATTTAGACACAATCGCGACGCCTCTGACACAGCTCTACTTTTCCATCATGAAACAAAAACTAAAACATCTTGTAGGACATGAAAACTCGCAGCCATAATGAATGAATGCACCATATTTGTGGCCCTTTCGGGTGTGTGAAGACTTTGATGATCAGCGTCATCAACGGTAGTTTAAGGAAGTGACCGATGCTCTTGGTGTCCACACGGTGGCGCTAGAGGACCTGTCTCTGCAGCTCTCGCGGCCTCTTTGTTTTTCTGAGTTCATCCTGCTCTTGTAAATTCATTAACTGGAGTGTAAACAAGTTTTGGGCGCAGCAAAGCTTCTTTACTGTGCTACAGTCGTGTCACTTAAAGCCCAAACCAGAGTTGGTGTTGATGCTGTTGCTGGTGCAGACAGCCTTTGACCCTGAGGCTGGCGGAAGGTTTGACCTCAGCTGAAGGTCAACATGGCGTGTGTGGAGGGCACCACGCATCGCAGTCGCCTAATGTCGATCATTTACCACTGTTGTCACGGTAACAACAAACAGCTGAAGTTTAAGGTGTGTTTGTCGTTTTCCATGAACAAATCAGCGATATTTAAGGAATCACACAGTTCAAACACCCAGGGAGAGCTCGGGACACTTCATCCTGCCCTGTTTTCATTTCCAGTGTGCGGGACATGAACGTTCCTCCACCTCTGCTGACGCTGCATGTAAGAGGAAACCGGTGTCGTTGGCAGCATCGTCACGTGATCTCCCATGGCAACCGGTGAGTGTCATCAACGCAGCTCCGTGAGAAGTGAAGCGCAGCGTCGGTCGGCTCCACAGAACCCACTGTGGGGCTGTGTGGCGGACCTGGAAGGCTCCTGTCCAGCGGGGATGTTGGTCTGGGCTCCTGAACAAAGTTCCAGCTGAAGCCATGAGTCACCTCAACCCTGGGTAGGTGCAACGTGATCCCTGAGGAGCGAGGCGGGTGGGGGAGGTAGAGATCCAGGTTTATATTTAACTCCATCACAAGTTGGGATTTTCCTATCATTTGGGTAAAATAGCTGTAAAAATATTAACTCTGTTAGAGTTTCTGCATTTGGGTTCAGCCCATTTACATAAACACACTTTTGTTCCTGCTTTACTTTAACTTTAGCACTTTTCACCTGTGTGGCTCAGGTCTGCTGATTACTGGACAGCTCGATGAAAGATCACTAATAGGATTTAGACAGTATTTAACAAATCAGTTATGTACTTCCCCCCCCTGGAATGGATTTACCAGCCCTGCTTAAAACTATGACATACATGTCTTGGGTAATAAAAGTGGCTGCTAAAATGAACCAACATGCACAGAGACAGGGCCCCTGTGTCCGGAGATTCTGCGTATCCAACATTTGTCTCCTGTCTCCAGGCTCATTTCAGCCTACAACAGTCTGACGGACAAACATCTGGCCGGATACTTCAGCAACACTCGGATCCGGAGACACCTGCAGAGAGCCGGACTGGTACCAGAACCCCCTCGCAGCCTTAAACGAGATCAGCAAATAGCTTAATATTCAAGTCACTGCTATGAATAAAAGTTGAAGTAAACTGGTTGTTTTTAAGAAAACATTTGCTAGTCACGCAGACAAAGGCCTCCAGATAATTGATTTCTTATTGTGTCTTATTTCTTCTCTGCAGATCACCCGGAGCGGACGCATTGTGCCAGACAAGGAGTACAGACACAGGCTGAGCCAGAGACAGCACCAGAGACACGTGCGAGAATGCCTGGCCCAGGCCGTTTTCCACAAGGTGCTGGAGATGGAGGTGGGAGGAGCGGAGGGGGAGAAATAAAATCAGCTAAATCACCCCGTATAAAATCCCCACATGCGCATAATGCATAACAGATGAAGCTAATGCGGGCGTACGCTTCTCCCTTGCAGCGGGCCCATCAAATAGAGATCAAACAGAGACTGGAGGAGTTTGCAAAGAGGGAAAGAGTACACAAGATCAAGGTACTTCATTTCCATCTGAACTGTGGCGTGCTGCCCCTGAGCGAGGCTTTTTATACAGTATCATTTGTTAATGATTCTTTTAACAAATTCACTCTTAGTAGCCTCATTACGCGTCACTTTAAACATCCGAGCTCATCTGCATGTGTTTCTGTACCTGAAGGACAAAGAACTGGAGATGCTCTTTAGCTCTAGAACCCAGCATTAGAACACCTGGAAGAACCTGTTAGGTTAATAAAAAATTCTTGTTTGCAAGTTGCAACGCTCGAATCGGTATGAGGAAGACTTCGTCTGCGCTCTGTCCCCCCGACCGCCCAAGGGTGCCAGGCTCACTCGGAAGCAGCGGTCAGCTCCAGAGGGGGATCGCTCCGGATCCTCCGAGTCTGTGAGTCAGACCCTGTTCCATTCCTTACGGTGTAAGCACTCCTTAGTCCTACAGCTGACTGTGGTTTGTGAAACAGCACTAAATGTGGCTGCCGGCTGCCGCAGGATGAGTCAGAGGAAGATCAACGACGTGCTCGACGGGCGAAACGCCACCGGCTCCGCCGCGAATGGCTCCCGGCCGCTCACGGCTCAGTGGCCTGTGACACAGCCGATTGTCTGTCACGGCCCGCGTTTGTGTTGACACTCGAGTCTGAAGAGCCGTCCCTTGTTGGGTTGCGAGCGCAGACACGGGCCTTTCAGCAGGAGCGGAGGGACTGAAGGTGCTGGAGACGTATAAAAGCGGAGAGACAGACAGGGCTAATAATGCAAGCCTTTATCCGTGTTTACCCTGGGACGGCCCCTCCTCTGGAGTCTGCAAACATCTGACACCTCAACAGGCAAAAGCTGGTGTGAAATAAATCAACAAAGATGTGATGAGTGATCATCAAAGCTCTGGAGGAAAGAACAGGATTACACCTCCAATGACGTCTCTGTTGAATAATAACATCCTGCACAATGACATGAAAGGATGTCATCCCAAATGTTAAAAATGACATTTGTGTGTGTGTGTGTGTGTGTGTGTGTGTGTGTGTGTGTGTGTGTGTGTGTGTGTGTGTGTGTGTGTGTGTGCTGCAGCTGGGCTCGTCCCGCCCCAACACAGCTCCGGGGGAGATGCAGAGGCCGGTGCGGCTGAAGCCGATCCACAGCAAACACCCCAGGGCCTCGCTGGGGCGCAGCTCTCCTTCCAGACCCCCGAACCCGCCCAAGGAGAACCACCAGCCGCTCGGCTGCACTGTGAGGCAACGCCAGCGCAGAAGTGTTGTCTGTGTTGAACCACGGCTGTGCGGTGGGGTGTATTTCTCGTCTCCAAAGCGACACTAACGCTGTCCGCCTTCGCTCTGGGACTCGCCTCTCTGCCAGATGGAGTCGCGCAGACGCTTGACGGGACTGGAGGCCTCAGGCGGCATCTCGCCCTACTGCCTCCCAGTCATCAACACCTTTGTCACCCCAGTGCCTCCACCCCCAAAAAGGAAAGAGCTTGGACCGAAGGTCACCCCCAGCAGCGCTCACAGAGGGCGTCGACTGCGTGTGTCCACACTCGCTCCAGCCTACGAGGTCCGGAATCACGACATATATGGTTTTTTTAAGAGTGCCAAAAATGTAAATGTAACTTCTCTCCATCCAGGACCCCCCCATGCTGAGGAGCTCTGTGCACCAGAGCAGAGTGTCTGTAAACATGATTTACTTTGGCAAAAAGGTTCATCTCGCTCACGACCTCCATGACACCAGGGATGAGGTCAAAGTCTACCAGCAGCACTGCGGTGGCGAGAACCTGTGCGTCTATAAAGGTCTGCTCCACAAGGGAGGTCAGTGCTCGCCGCCGACCTCCTCACACTTTTGTGCCGTACTGGTGATTCACTTTGGTGTTGATGTTGGAAACCTCAGAAAGGTTCCAGTTCGTTTCCAGGAGGCACCGAGGCTTCCCCTTCAGCCTGACCTTCTTCCTGAACGGCCTCCAGGTGGAGCGGCTGAGCTCCTGCTGCGAGTTCAAGCACAGGAGGGCCTCCAGGCTCGGGGGCCGCCACAGACACTTTGGCTTCTGCAGCGTGGAGGGGGCGTCTCCCTGCTACAAGTAAGCTCCAGGTTTATTATAGGTGCAAGAAAAGTGATTTTACACGTGTTACAAGGACACACAGTCGTTTAGTGATCTCTGGTTGGAGTTCATGCATGAATTCCACCAGAGATTCCACCACAGCCCACCTCTTCCCCAAAGGTTCAGGGTAGTGTTTCAGTCGGAGAAGAAGGTTGATTGCGTGATGTGGGCGGTGCACATTACAGCAACTTGATGTGCCGAGTGGTTATTTCGGGTGAGAGGGAGCACAAGAGTGCTGCTCAATGGTTCCTGAGATTGGAGACTTGTGCTTCACATTAAAACGTGTTTGCTGATTGATTCAGGTGTAACCAGAAATGCAGTTGGGGCTGTTTTAAAGCATACATTTATGAGTGTGCCGTGCCCTTTTTTAGGTGTATCATTGCGATTGGACTGGACAAACAGCCCAACCCTCCACCCAAAAGGGTCAGGGAGAACGGAGGAGGACCAGACCTCAGAATCAGCTCGACGGTCCCTCCTGAGGCCCAGAAAGCCGTGACTGGAGAAGACGACGCTGTTCCAGACAGCAGCTACCTGGAAGACGTGGAGACTCAAGTCCGTGAGGAAACGACAGCTGTGGAGGGCAAAGCCAGGAGCGGTGAGAGACAAACCCAAAGGACGACTGCAGAGAGACGCTGCAGCACCGTGATTCTCCCAGTCTTCCTCCACAGCCTATGAGGAAGACTTTGAAGCAGATGATGAAGGCCCTGCAGATGATGCCGACACACAAGAGAAGATGTCTTCATCCCCTCAAAGTCAGACTAAAGAGAGAAATGTCTCTGAGACCGAAGATGATGGGAACGATGGCGAGTAAAAAAAAAAAAATCATTTCCTCACATCAACACTATTTAGGCTTTAATACAATTGTCTTTATTGATGCTCTCCTCCAGACATAACATCCCATCATTCCAGCTCCTCCTCTTCTTCCTCCTCCTCCTCCTCCTCCTCGAGCAGCGACCAAGAGGAGAGCGAAGCTGAAACTGACATTGACAGACCGAAAGAGTCCGATCCAGAGGAAAAGTGTGTTCGACAGGAAGAGAGAACTCATCCAGATCCAGAAGGAACCAGTGAGGTTGAGCCCAAAGACTCTGAGGTGCAGAACAGCGCTGAGGACAGCACAGACATCACTGCCCCTGACTCCACCGGCCCCTCGGGGGCCGAAAATAACCCGGACGTCAACACAGAGGTTGAAAAAACGTCATATGAGAGCAAAGAGGAGGAGGATCTGGAGCGGGGTGAGTGAAATCAGCTCTTACTGCCACTTCCGGCTGAGCGAGATCACAGATTCATCTTAGTGGAAGTTTTTTTTCTCCATTATCACAATCAAACAAGAACAAATCAGTGTTTATCGCAGCAGGCAGCGATATTTAACTTTAATGATGGCTTTGTTGTGAAGACGTGACAGTAAAAAATTAAAATCACTGGGTTGACCTACTGGTGTGACCTAATTTCCATATCAGAATTTATTCAAAGGGAAACACATTTTTCTTATGAGTCTTAAACTCACTTTAGCGAAAGTTTCCTGTCCTGGTTGAGTGCTCAAGATGCTTTTTCCCCCCTGTTTTTTGTGCTTGAGAATTATTTTTTTTACATGCTGCCACGTTCGTACTTGAAAATCTTTTTGTAATGCTTCATTGATGTTGTTTTTGTTCTTTATTCTTGAGCCAAATCAGTACAGGAAAAGCTAGCTGAAGCTGTACTGAAGGAGTCCCAGTACAGCTCAGAGCCTGAACTGAGCGACACAAGCACCGAAGATGAGGAGGAGGAGGAGGATGAACAGAAAAGACCTGAGCAGGACAACAAAGGTACCAGAGGGGGATGTCTTTTATAATCTGTTTGTGTTGTACACCTCAGCAGGATGAATGTTCTACTTTCAGAGGAACCTGTGACAGAAACCAAAAAAAAGACAAAATGTGAAGAACACCCTGAAGTTGAACCGACAGTTCAGGCCCCCACAAAAAAGCACGTGGATGTAAAAAAAAAAAAACCGGAAGAGAACACTGGTGATTCTAAAGAAGCAACAGAGGAGACCCCAGCAGGGGGGTCTCATCCGACAGAAGAGGCAGAAAGCACAAGTCTGTGTGCTGGACCTGAAAACAAAATGGAGGAAAAGTCTTCAGAGAATCAGGAAGAGACAGAAGCGAAAGATGTGGAGCAAAATGATGAGGTGGGACAAGAGGCAAAGAGCAGCGAGGAAGATGAGTCATTGCTGAATGCAAGGGCTGAAAATGAGAGAGTGGTGGAGGACGCTGCGGAGGCGGGAGGGACGGCAGAGATGAAAGACGAGCCAGAGGTCCTCAGCTGTGAAGGGCCACCTGAAGCAGACGCAGAGGAGGGGCCCCGGGAAGACGCCCAAGGCGGGGCAGCGGCACCCGGAGCAAAGGTCACACCTGAAGGCTGGAGCAGCGTATTAGAGGAGGGCGGAGGCACCGCGGTGGAAACAAGAGGAGAAACAAGTGGAGACGCTCCGAAAGCTGAGAGAGATGATCAGGAAGAGGCAGCGGAGGAGGCAACAGTAGGAGGAGGAGAAGAAGAAGAATCTGTACAAGCACGTGACGAGGTCGAGGAGAAACCTGAAGACAAAGATAAAGAGAAGCAGACTGATCCAAATGAGATGGGAGATGGTGACAATAGTGAGGAGAGGAAAGAGGAAGAGAAGACGAAATCTGAATTAATTACAGGAGGAAATGAGGACGAAAAAAACGACACAGCCGATGGGAAAACAGACCGATCACAAAAAACAAACGAAGGGGAAGACAGCAAAAGTGTCAAGGATGAAAGTGAGGAAGAGGAAAAAGAAGCCATCGATGTGGATGAAAAGACGAGTAAGATGTGTGAAAAGGATAGAAAAAATGAGACAGATGAGAGCAGAGCAGAGCAAACTGAAGCTGGAGAGAAGAACAGTGGAAATTGTGAAAAAGAGGAGGAGGGTGGAACAGTGAATAGTGATGAACTTGGGAAAAACACAGATGCTGACTCAGCAAAGGACATGAAAAAACCTGAGGAAAACGTTGTTGAGACGGAGGATGAAACAGTGAGGGAGGCCTCAGGTGGGGAGACGGAAAATGGAGACATTGACGCTGAGAACGGAGAGATCTCATCCAGGACGGAGAGCGTAACTCATAAAGATGCAAAGGAGGCTGAAACTGAAGCTCAGACAGATGTGGAAACAGGGAAACACACAGGAAATGAGATAAAAACCGATGAAGTGACAGAAGAAGAGAGAGCAGAGGCAACAGATTTGACTGCCGAGCCAGGAGACGGTCCTGAAAAACACAGGTGTGAGCAAATGGATCCAACTCCCGATGCTGGTTCTGCAAAAAGTGACGCGCTGGATGAGGAATCTAATGGAGGCGGACCTGGAACAGAAATAAAAGAATCAGAACGCTGCAATTTTCCAGAGGAAGACAACGAAATCTTGACTCAAGAGCTCCGGACCGAGGCGACGTCTGGACAACCTTCAGCACCGGAGGACCGTCCACTGTCGCCTGTCACTGAGCTCACGGACAAACCAAAACCCAGCAAGGCTTCGGAGGGAGCCAGCGTGGTGCTCAACCCCAGAGCCTCGTTTCCAGACGAAGAAGAGTGTCCCTCTGCGAACCCGGAGATAGCAGAGATCGTCGATACGGGAGAAAACGTTGACCTGGTCTCAAACTGGGTGACCACACATCAGGTGGCCAAGTTTTTCGAGACGTTTGTCGAACCGTTGGACGACTTGAAGGAAAAACAGGTTGAGGGAACCCAGGGTGACCAGTCTGCAGTCCCTCTGAGTTCAGGAAAGATGGTGGACAATCCAGGACTGGAGGAAACCAAAGAGGAAGCTGGTGACGTAGAGCGTGAGGGCGACGTCTTCGAAACCAGCAAAAGGAGTGAGAAAGATCCGAGGGAAGACAAACATCAAGAGCAGGAGGAAACTGAGGTGATGGACCTGATTCTAGAGAAGGAACCCAGCGAGAAAGAGCTCCCAAAAGGGCTTCCTGTGGGGTCGGACAGAAGCAGGACATCTCTGCAAAATGACAAAGACCAAGAGGGTTTTGTGCAAAATAACACTCAGCAGGACAGAGTCTCCACACCTGAAGTGAAAGACAGGCTGGAGAACCACCGTCCAGTCAGCAGAGGCAGCCCTGAGCACCAGCCTGAGCTGGACCGTCCTGACCTGAACCACAAACCAACACCGGTCTTAGCGTTCAGAGCCCCCTCTGAAACGGACCAGGGCAGCCAGCGTTCAGCTCACCCAGAGGAGCCGTCCCAACTAAAGGGAAACCTGAATGCAGAAGAAATGTGGGGAGCGAGTGAGAAAGTGATAGAAGCCGAGATCACATGGGAGAGAACACCTGAGGAGCCAGGGGAGTCTGTACCTGAACCACCAGGCACCAGCACCAGCGGGCAGAAGACAGATCTGCAGCTGATGGCAGACCTCCGGCACAGCAAAGACCGCCTGAGCGTGACGTCTCTGCACGACACACACTTTGGTCGAAGTTCATACCCTTTGCTGGCTGCAGCGAGGACACAGAATGGACAGTAGCCTGCAGTTTCCATTAAAACCAGCAGGAAGGCTGTTGGATGAAGGGACAAAGCGCTTAGACAATCTGCCTGCTTCTCTTAAAAACGACTTTCCAGTCGCTTCCACCCTGACGGGTCTGAATATGTCTGTCTTATACAATTTCATCCTTTTGTTTGTAACAGAGGCAGCGTTAGGGAGGTTTCAGGAACAGTGAAAACAGATACTTGGGCGCTCACAGAGACTGATGGTTGAATAATTCACAGACCCCCCCGATGTCCGCTGCTCTTTACGCTTGGCATCCATCTTCATTTAGATATTTTATGACCTTTCGTTCTGATCCTAGATGATGATTAAAATGCAGCAAAGCAGCACAGATCATTGTGTTAGGAAAAGTAGGCACTTTATCTGCTGCTAACAACCCATGTTATTATTATTTACCCGTATTAAATTTTCACCCGATATATCAGCTTTTGATCTCACAAAATTTTTGGTTCTCTAGATTTTATTCGTTCATTTAAATCACACAAGTTTATGCAAAGTAGGCAAAACTAACTTGTGTATTCACGAGATTAAAAGACCTCAACAGAATTAAAAAGAAAAATACCCAGCACAGTTTAAGACAGTTTTTAATTCTAGGATTAGTTACTGTCCTCAAAGCTGCCACCGCTGCTGAAAGACGAAGAACACCTCATTGTGCTCATGGGATCAGACACGTAGCCTGAAAGAGAGATATTTGAAATAAGGTTTTCCTCATTGGTCAATTCTCCACTTTTACCATAAAAAAATAAAAGTCACATAGTGTTTGACACGTGCATTAATGATGAGCATCTGTAAACAAACCGTTGCGATCAATCGGAGAACGTTGCATGTTCTTCCGGACTTCCTCCAGTGAAAGCCCCCCGGAAGCACGACGCCGCTCGCTGAAATAGAAGGAATAACATCAACATGGAGGCGATGTCACAGAAGCATAAAGTACAGTTCTGTTTCATTAAGATAGAGGAGATTCATTTGGATATAAGGGCCCATCCTGCACTGATTTCTAAAATTAAGATGAAAATAATATTAGCATTCATTTGATTGTTTCTGGTATTTGATGACCAGGTGAGAACTTCCTCTGTGGCGACTGTAACCAGGCTGTATCTCAGGTCACACACACAAAGATTACAGACTGACAATCACTCGGTAGGTGGCAGACAAACGCCATGCATGTTTCATTGAGTTTTCTTTCCTTTGTTTCCTGTTTGGTATCTAGGCAACCCCGCCCCCATGCTGTTTACACCGTTGCAGCCACTTCAGTGTGCGACAGGTGAACATCACACTGACAAAACAGATTAGTTTCTCTAAACTGCAACATGTCGCAACACGGCGTTACAAATTAACTACAAACTATCCACTGTAAGAGAATGTGGGTGTTGGCTGGGTCACGGGTCAAAGGCAGCTCTTAAACTAAGCAAAGGCTCCACTTTTGCAGACTTGCTGTTGCGTTCTCACCTCTGGGACCAGTACGCGTAGGCCCGAGTGTTGAGGGCGTACTCCAGCTCAAAACGAGAGCGCAAGGCGGCCACATGACTCCGCCCGGGCCCACCGCGGCCGAGCAGGCAGTCGGAGGAGGAGGAGGGAGACAGGGAGCCGCTGCTGTTGCTGGAGGCTGGCGCCATCAGCTGCTGCCCCCCGCCCCACCCACCGCCACCACAACCCCCAAACCCCCCCCCACACGCAGCCATGTCGTCCCTGCTGTGCGCTCTTGCCGTCCACTTTTTCCCAGTTTCACATTCATTCTCATTGTACACATCCTCTTTCTCACCGAATTCCTCCCTTCTTTACCCCCATTCTTCTGCCTCATGTCTGTCCTGAAGTGGGAAAAAGGAGTTTTCATTACTGAAATGTTGCACATTTATGCACTTTAAGACCACTTCCCTCACATAGGTGAAGAAACACAGTCAGTTAGAAGTGGCTAATTAAAAGTGTTGTGTGTTGCATGTAAGTCGCTTGCATGTGAAACCTAAAGGTGGCATGTTTAAAACCTCCCTGTCATCAAAGGGCTGGAATCATTTACCTCTGGGCAGGCGTACCAGCCTCTCATCAGGAGCGTGGAGATGGGTTTGGGGATGGAATAGCCAATTGGAGGCCGGATGTGGTGGTAGGCCATGTCTGCTGCTGCAGCAGCTGAGGACAGAAGGAACACTTCCTGTTTTCCTCACATTTTTGCAAATGTTCTATCATAGCCATGACTCGGGTTTAAAAATCATTTAAATTATCTGTTGTGTCAGAATTTTTTCCAGTCCTTACTTCATAGGTCCAATTTGGACAATTTCTATATTAGTGTTGCACTGCTGGATGGGTGATAAAAATGTTATTTCTTAATTTTTTAATTCTATTAATGACTATTCTTTATGTTTCAGGATGATAGCACACTAATGCATGTTTTTTGTGCGACTACGGTGTGAAGAAATTGAATTTTAAAAGAATCTGTTTATTACCAGGTTTCAAGTGAGCAAAGGGAATCTCTCCAGTGAACAGCTCCCAGAGGCAGAGGGCATAGCTGAACATGTCTGCCTTCACAGAGTAACGGGTACACTGCGTAAACACTTCAGGAGCCATCCAGCGGAGGTTCTGTACACACACACGGGAATACAATGGCTTTCAAACACTGGGGCAAGAACTTCCTCATAACAGGTAAATCCCATGAGCTGAAGCGTGATTAACGCCAGAGTGCAGAACAAGCACTTTAATGTCATGATGAGTCAGCCGGTGGGATAAAATCTGCACGAAGGCAGTTTTTCTCCTGGTAATGGTTGGGAGGAGTCAGATGATGCTTTAGCCTCACCTCCTAACTAGCAGCATAAGTGAAGCTGCTTATTTTCTTTAGGTCTTAATTGACACTCAGCACCAATAATGTGAATAACGTTCCAAGCTGGAATGTTCTTGTGCAGACTTGTTCTCAGATACATTGTATACCAATAGTAGATTGTCGACGTTAAACAAAATTACGTGTTAAATGTATTGTGGCTGTAATTTACTGGGGCGTATAGTTTACAAACAGCAACCAAATGTTTTTTCTGTCGATGCTGCTTTATCAGTATTTTAAAAATTGATGTTATCACATTCGGAAGACTCATCTAAAAGACACGTAAGGAGGTGCAACAGCACTGACCCCTGGCTGCTTGGTCATGTTGTCCTCGTCCACGGACTGTAGAAATCTAGATTCTGCAGAGTGAAGAACATGTGAGACAATCAGTTCATTTACAGGACTATAACCATTTGCTCACTGGGAGTAAACAGTTTGTCATAATCTGTTCTAATGCATTTACATGCTCTTTAGAAATGTGCTGAACAAAAAAAAAAAAAAAACAAAAACTGATCATATTATTGTAAAATGCACATATTTATGTTCATAATGTCTCTTACCCCCAAAATCAGCCAACCCTGCGTGTCCGTCTTCATACAGCAGAATATTGTGGCTGTAAAAATCACATGTTGTGGTGCAACATGTTATTTCAGCCCATCGATAACCTCCCACACCAAACCGGACAACTGCGCCCACCTGTTGAGGTCCCTGTGGATGATGGGCTGGGTGAGATTGTGCAGGTACTCCATACCCTTGGCCACGTCAATGGCAATGATGAGCTTGGACTGCATGTCGATGAGCCTGTCCATTGACACATCGTTAAAGCCACAACTGGATCAATGGACCCTGCCAATCACACAGGCCGCTTCACACAGATCAATAAGGAGGTCTATAAAGATGCCAAACGGTCACACAGTTAACGCAACACTCGGTCTAGATCGATGCTGGCAGGAGGAGAAATTGGTTAGGAGACACCTCAGAGAAGGAAGATGGTCTGTTCAACAAGGATGTCATCCCACTGACATATTGATAAAACAAGGAAAAGTGAAAATCTGCTTTCTCACCTCTTCTGTTCATGTAGCAGAGAGAACAACGAGCCTCCAGAGACATACTGGGTCACGATGGCAAACTGGCTGGGGTCATCCAAACAGGCCCCCACAAACTGGATGATGCAGGGGTGATTGAGGCAACACAGGATGGAGACCTCTCTGCAGAACATATCAACGTCGGACTTGGAGCAGTAGGTGTTGGCTCGGTACCTGCAGAGGAAGGCCTGATCAGCGACGCTTGAACCAAAGCCAGAGTGTCGGATTAGGAGGTTGGACTGACCGTTTGATGGCAACTATTTTATTTCGGCACTTGCCTCGGTAGACTCGGCCGAAGGAGCCTGATGGAGAGATGCGTCTGATGATGTCATCTGATCGAAGAAGGGACTAACAAACACTTCTGATCTGTTACCTGAACCGATAATCTCATTAAACTCCAGCTCGGACATCTGAAGATGGAAATGAGACGGAAGGCTGACCCTGAGGAGGAGCACTTCGGCTTTCTCTGACAAGATGGAAGTGACGTCATCTTAGTAAAGAAGATTTCAGGACATTTTTCATAGAACATCAGAGGTGATGATGTCAACGAGTGCTCGGGCCAGGCCTGACAGCACCTGCTGGCAGGTCAGCTGTGTGTTTCTGAAAATCTGCCACTTTTCTCAACACCTGGTTACCTTTTGTCATGCTTTTGATCTTTCCCAGAGGAGATGGGACGGAAACATAGGAACCATCTGAGGATGCAGGGAATTTATTTTAAGAAACTGGATGAATTGTGAGGAGTTTCACAGGTTAATCTCTGGAGGGGGGGAGACTCACCCCCTCCTGGCTGGGAGTACTCATTGCAGGGAGAGTCATCGGGACGTTTGTAGTGTTTCAGTAAGGTGACGATAGCGTCGTGACCTGAAAGTTTGTTTTTTAACTGCTTTCGCAAATGGAATTTGACAATTAAGATTTGAATCGCACTAACTGACCTTTTTCATAAGCCCACATCAGGCAGGTCTGCTCGTCTTTCTCCCCACTGGACCTGCTGGGGTCACAGGCGACCAGGTTCATGTCTGCTCCGTTATCCAGCAGGAACTGCACCAGGCGGATGTGTCCGTGAAAACAGGCGCTGTGCAGAGCTAAACAGGTAAATCAGCCATGGAATCTATAGATTCTTCACACTAAACGCTTACTTGTGGTTCAGTAAAACATAAAGATTCACAGGACGTCTCAGCTCCTAATAAATGAACCTTGAGCTTTAATGGAGTCACCTGTGTGTCCATCTCTGCCCTGGTGGTTGATGCTCATAGCGTTCTGGCTCAACAGGAACTTGACCATCTCCAGGTCTTTTCCGTAGTGCACGCACTGTGGAGAAGATTCAGCATCGACTGAGCAGCAGAACTATGAAGCTACGCTAACCAACCGTGGTCACACTGCATGTCCGACCGTACCTGTGAAGCACTGTCTCACTGAATATGTTCTCCTTTGAGAGGCCGTCTGTACCAGAGAGCTGCACGATCTCCTTCACTGACTCGAATTTGCCGTTATAACAGGCCCTGGTGACAACAAAACCAGCGTTTAGGGTCACACACTATGAGTTTGTACACACATACTGGAATCCATTTACAAGTGTAACGGTGTGTCTCCATAGATGTTGACAGCGTGTGGCTGCACGTCAAAGTTGCCCTGCAGGAGGAAGCGGACCACCTCGTGATGACCGAAGCGGGCGCTGAAGTGGAGAGGAATGTGATCCTCGTTGTCCTTGGCGTTTACTGGGAGCAGAAAAGAACAGATAAGTTTCTAAAATCACTTTAAATGATTGGTTCACTCTCGAGTTGCTGTTACCATGGTTATTTTCCACAGCGATTAAAGAGAGGCCTCGTGTGGGGGCTTGTGAGGAGTGTCTGATCTCACCTTTGGCTTTGCTTCCCTCCTCCACCAGCAGTTTGACGATGCTCAGGAAGCCTTTGGCCGCGGCCAGGTGAAGAGGACGATCGCCTACCTCGCCACTCACGTTCTCGTCAGCCCCAAACTTCAGCAGCAGCTTTGCAACCTGAACAACAGAGAAACAGGCTCGGCCAAAGCCACGAGTCAACAGGGTAAAAGATGGAGGGTAATGGCCTTTACCTGCTCATGGCCGTAACAAGAGGCGATATGCAGCGGGGTGAAAAACACAGCATCCTGGACGTTCACGTTAGCTCCGTGCTGCAGGAGGATATCTGTTGCCTGGCGACCAAAATGGAAACATAAAGGAAGGCAACAGATCCTGAGCATTTTTCCAACAACAACAAAAAGGCTCCCACCTCGTGATGACCCGCCAGTGTGGCCACATGCAGGGCGGTCAGGGCGCCGTAGCCCACCTGCTGCACGTCTGACCCCCCGTGCAGAAGTGCGGTCACCAGCTCAGCGTTATCCTGTGGTAGAGAAGCATTTCACGCTCTGAGGCAGGACTGCACGTGAGCAACTTTCGGGGGCTGCAGAGAGGTCAGGTAACATTCACCCACGGCTTCACAACACAAACACTCCAATACCGCAAATATTTAATGAAAAAAAACAACTGTTTCTGCGAGGGGATCTGCTGAAACTTAAATGTTGCTGCAATATTTTGCTGACTTTATTATTGCACAGCCACGTCACTGCAGACGTTACAAGGGTGTTTTTTAGCTTGCACGCCACCTTGTGGTAAAACTTGGACAGTTCAACAGCAAACGACAAAGAACAGTTAAGACAAAGAAAGAGAGAACTACTTCTCTCTATTTCCCACCTTGTAGGCAGCAAGATGAAGGGCGGTGAAACCATTCCTGGACAGACGGGACGGGCGGAGGCCTTTCAGAATTAAAGTACGGATATGGGCCTTGCTGCCTGTGCACACAACATCCAAGTATTATTTATGCACTAACGCAGCAAAATGGGTCTAAATGTGCTGTTTACTCTTGCTCTGCCTTGATTTTATGTCAAAGGTCGTCGTCATGTAAAAATGTCCGTCAGCCCCTTTTAATACCCCTGCCCACTTTTGTTAAAGAGTTATTAATAACTGGAGTGCTCAGGCATACCTTCACACACGCAGCAGAGGTGCAGCAGCGACAGCCCCTTCTCTGTCCTGTAGCTCAGATTCACTTTCTGGAAAGCCTCGTCAGAACTGAGCCGCAGAAAAGCAACATCAACAACTGGCAGACATGTTGCGGACTGAGGATACAGGTGCACCGGTGTCAGTCAGTCACCTGAAAGCAAGTCTGAGGTCCGCAAGCTCGCTGTCTTTGAGCTGGAGGTCATCGTCCAGCCTCTCAATGATCACGGCGTACGACTCCCCCACCTTCTTCTTCCACTCATCTTCATGGGGACAGTGAAGATGAGCGACCGTTGTTAATTGCACACCATGAATTTGACAGAAAATAACCTCTAATTCAGCTCTATCGTTCATTCGCCAAGAGTCAAACCAGTTTGGGCAGTTTCCTGTCCTCTTCAAAGCTCTGACACACTCACACGACTGTTACAGGCGGGAAGGTTGTGGTTACCTGTACACGTCTGGGATGGCCTTGTTTTGTAATTTCCCATGGATGTGACTCTTGTCCTGTAAAAAGAGCTGCGTCGTCGGACTCCCTGGAGTAAAACTGTGATCCGGTATCTCACTCTACCACAATTGCACATGTCCAGATAAAAGGGGGGGATCACTGCTGTGGGCTAAAAATAAACAGCAACAGGGACAACTGATCTCCATCCAAGTGTGAACAGGCGTGACTGTGTGCACATGTACGTTTTTGTCACTTATTTTGTTATTTTCTTGCACAAACCCCTTTTTTTTTTGCTACATTAAGCGGTTTGACAGTGACACACCGAAGACAAAACACCAAGAAGTCAGAGTTAAGGCCGTTTATTGGTTCGTGTTAATATTACAACGAATGTAAACATTTGGAAGATTCCTTCAACTTGATTTAGCTGATAAACTCTCCAGTACAAAAGAGGGGGAAGACATGGAAAATTACCCTCCACCCCCAGGATAAACTCGCACCAAGTCAAGGAAGACTGAAATACGACACTGATGCAGATTAAGTGTTGATATCCCAGAGTTAAACCTGAGCTTTAACTTCCGTCTTGATTAATCCCAGTTCAGACCTCTGACTTTCCCTTTGACATTATGATTTCATCATACAGTCCTTTCCTGAACTTCAACATCTCTTCCAGGTTCTTGCACTTTAGAGCTTCGTGCATCGACATCAGCGAAGTGTCTCTGGGCAGCCTGAACGTGGACCCACTCAGGACGGAGTGGAGCATTGCCAGAGACATGGAGAACGAGGTTTGGTGATCGGGACAGACAGGAAACAAGCACGCTTCCCACAGGCTCTGCCTGCTTTCGTCTCCAGAGAACCTCACCGCCTGGTCTTCGAGCTCCCAGTGGGAGAGGCATTCCTCCAGGCTGCGTCCAAATAGCTTCAGCTCCTTCCTGGGCGCGCCGGACCTGAGCTTCAGGTTGTCATCGATCCCGAAAACGACGGTAACAAATCTGGATCGCTGTTTCTGATGAACACACAGCGAATGAACAAGAATGCCGTCGGGCACTGAGAGGCCTTCACTGACCCAGCAGCTGCTGATGATGGAGCCCTCGCCTATGCAGACTCCTGCTTCCAGCCTGGAGTACTCCACCACAGATCGGGCTCCTACGGAGCAGCCGGGATGGAGAACGCTTTGCATCACGACGCCTCCTGAGACCTCCTCTGGGTTCCCGGTCATGGGGAGGCTGAAAGCAGACATCAGGAGACCCAGCTCGCTCCTCAGGACTGCATCTTCAGTGAAATGAAAAAGGTACTCGGCCGTGGTACCTATGTGATAAAACTTAGAGATGTTCAGCACCAAAACATTGAGGGGAGTTCCCTTTAAACAGTGGAAAATCCTTTTACGGGTTTCCACCAGGCTGCTCTCCTCTTTGGTGACGTTTGCTGTGTTGCCGGTGTAATCTATGGTGGCTTTACGGCCCAGAGCTTGGAGAAAGTCCCCATAGGCGTCGATCTCACAAGTTAAGGGCTCCAACTCTTTCAGCAGGTTAAGTAGAGACACGGAGGTCTGAAAATCAAAATAAAAAGTGCTGTCAGTGTAGACAAACTCAGCATCGGGGGAACAAGAGCTGCCGCCGCAAACAGCTCCGTTAGCTCGCATCTCAGCCACGCTCGGTTTGTG
Source organism: Tetraodon nigroviridis (assembly GCA_000180735.1). NCBI lineage: Eukaryota > Metazoa > Chordata > Actinopteri > Tetraodontiformes > Tetraodontidae > Tetraodon > Tetraodon nigroviridis. The sequence continues at coordinate 278,825 of CAAE01014643.1, read as the reverse complement.
CAAGAAGCGCAGGCAGTCGATCTTCTCCATTTCCAGGTCAGCAGGCCTCGAAGAGGGATCTAGCACAAAGACTCCGTGGGTAGTCCCAGTCATGAGCGAGGAGGGGTGGGCTAGTGCTGTGAAGCCAGGCTTGTCGAACAGGGCGCCATCGTCCTCGGTGACGCAGTAGAGCTCCAAGCAATCTGCAGCGCACACCAGCACTCCCGGGTTCATCCGGGACGGAAAGTCTACATACAGGGCCAGTTTGATTTCCAGCATCTGGTAGAGAGGGTCACCCAGTGGCATGGCAGCGAAGACCTTCCCCAGAGCACTGGCAATGGGCAAACGCTGACTAAAGCCCCCTGAATGGAGAGAACACAGCATTAAAGCCAGAAACACAACATCCGTCTGGTAAAGTCCTCACTTACTGAAAGCTCTGCCTTATCTGAGTGTTTTTCTAAAGTTGCCATACTAATGAAAATATTTAAGTCGTGACAAGAACACTGCCCCGTTTAAGCAACAATTACTAATAATAATGACTAAATGTGGTACCAGCACAGTAGGAGAGCAAATTCAAACCTGCATGAATGAGAAGGACTCTCAGGCTGCTCAGAGCCTCCCCGTAGGCGTCACTCAGCTGCTGCAGCGCGTACAGGGTCGAGCCGCCGTTTCCTAGAGAAGACAGGCTTAACTTAGTGCCGGTGATCCATTTTTTGTAGATCATCGGTAGCACCTGGAGAAAAGGACCCACCGATTTTACACCCAGGTGGATCTGAGAAGATCTTGTAGTGAGGGCCCCGTGGAAGCTCCTTCCTCTTCACTTTCTCTGCCATCTGCAGCTCGTAGGCTCCTCGCTGGTCCCCGTCTACTGCTGTCAGAACCACCACGTCCCAAAACTCACCAGGTTGCACCTGTCGACCTTCGGGACATAAAATCAGATGTGACTTTTGCAGGAGGTAAGAGGCAAATCTTTACTGTGAAGCCAGAGATGGCAGACTTTAAACCATTTATTTCCTCAGTTTTATAAGCAGTAAGGTAGGTCAAGTCCTGGTAAAAGAAAGAGGATGTCATGTGCTTTTGTTGCCATCTGTGTGAAAGTCTAATCGGTGGGATGTTACAACCACTTTTTTTTTTCTAAATATAATTTTTTAAATGATTATATAGGACTTTTTACGCCTTATTCAGACTGTGTCCATTAACTTGGATGCTTCTGTAACGAAAATTCTGATCTTTTGTCCATTATATAAGAATACAATTTCAATTTTTGCACATTTAATCGCATATCAGCTTTTTAAATGTAAGTTTCAACATCAGCTTCTGAACAGAAAATCCAATGACCAACAAACCCACTGAACAGCTCTACTCACCTCGCAAAGAGTTAAACTTTTTGAGTTTTTCTCTTGTCGCAGCCCGTAACTTTGTCGCATATTCCTGACTCATGTTGTCCTTTAGACATTCGTGGCCGTTCCGAACGTTTTCTCTCTTCACTTTAGTCGCATTCGGCCAGATTGTCGGACGGCTGCGTCCTCTGCTCATCCAACCTGCAGTGAGCTCTCACTTCCGGGTCTGAGGCGGGTTTTGCGCATGCGTGGAACGCACGTTCTTGCTCGTCAGTAGTGCGCATGCGTGCTTTATTTCCTTTCCATTCCATTGTTCCATTGTTTATTTGTTTTAACAATGATATGTCATATATGATATATTATGTGTGTATGTGTGTGTGTGTGTGAGAGAGGTGAGTATAGGGATTATATAATCTTTAAAGTCACATATTTGTGACAACACTTGATAATTTCTAATAAAACTTGTTTGACACAGATACAGAAGAAAGGATCACTTAATATTTTAAAGTTTGTCTGATTTTTCCATTTTTCAATCAATTTTCCATAATCTGAGACTTTGGAATTAGTGAAGCAGCATGCCAAGCAGGGAGGAATCATGGAGCTAATAGTGGTGGGTCAACGCAGGTCTATCAGCACTAACAAACCACCATCAGGGGTCCACCAGTATAATAATAACAATAATAATGGTCCCCTTCAGTAACACTCAGTTGCTGGCCTGCACACCTATTATAACACTCCGATCACCAGGTTACACTCAAACACTTCTTGAGCACAAATGAGTTCCGGAATGGCAGGAATGTAGTGTAAAGGTTAGGAAACAGTAAATAGAGCACAAATCCACTGAGCGACTGTGTTTACTGTGTTAGTTTAATCAGGCAACAGCTCATCATTTAAGCAAACCTGGGCAAAACAAAAAAAAACATAATTTTAAAAAGTGAGCGCAATCAACAGAGCTGTCCTCTAAAAAACACATCTTTAAATAAAAGCAGTAGCATTAGACAACAGCTACACTCACTTAACGTTTGAGTCAATTCGTTTAAGTCTACAATTTCCCCATTGTGAGATAAATAAACATATTCATCTTTACAGAAAAAAACATTTCATGTGGTAGGTTATAAATAAACTATAATAAAAATATCTGATTCCAATGTCAGTTAACAGTTGTTAAAAGGCAATTTGCAGCTAAAAAAAAAGGAAGATTAACAAACCTCAAACCTGCAATTCATTGCTTTAGGGAGTAAAACTCTTCTGTAATGAGGGGGGAGATAAACCTCAAGAGGCTTACAGTTTACACTCTGAAACAGTGCTTAGTCTTGCCCCATACCTGGTAATCCTGCTGGAAACGTGCGAAGGTTCAATACGGGAGCACAGAGCCCCAGATTAAAGACTTGAACCAAAAACACCAAGTCCAGTTTCTTCCAAAGTTTACTATTTTCGCAACAGGTGAATTGTGACATCACGAATGATGATGACAATAATGGTGGTAATAATGGTGATTCCTGGGATGATGTGTGCGCGTCACAGGAATGAGGCTGTTAGAACATCCTTGTTGGCCTCCAGGAAGAGGCTGCAGGCAGAAAAGGCGCTGTAGAAGGTGGAGGACAGGCCAACGATATCTGTGGAGATGTAGGGGAGAACTCCTGGTGTGGCCTGGTTGTAGTAGGTGATCTGAAAGCAAGCACATCAGCTCAGACATTGCATGGAAACACACGCTTCGAGTCTTTACCAGCATTCGGCCGACCTTGGTGAGACTGCTGGACTCTTCCCTGATCGTGAACCCAGCACAGAGCACCTCTCCCCGGGTGTATCCGTCAGAGGGCGGGTGGGTGGGCAACGTAACAGAACGCAGGGCGATCAAATATGGATCCCTGAGGGGTTCAGCAAAGAGCACATCTTCAAAAATAAAACAAATCATCAAGAACCAACTCGGCAGGCTATGAGCAGGGAGGTTTTTTCATCTTTATCATACAACACCTAGCATCGCACGGCTTCCTCCTCGACGCCAGCAGGATAAAATCATTGTCTTTCCCCGCTTTGCTGACAGATGGCGTGGTCACCCGATAGAGGGTGTCTTCTTCGTTCACCTGCATGATAGCCTCACACTCCCTGCATTTGAAGAAAACCACCCAAATCATCCTCTCAGTAGATTTCACTGTGTGACTCAGAATTTGTGTTTAAATCACTACAGATTAAATCTGAAAGCATCCCAAGTTAAAGAGTGGTACTGACTTGTAATGGTGGTCCCACTCTTTTCTCCTCCTCAGGTCTGACAGCAGCTGAAAGGTCTGCTCTGCTGCTATGCTCACATGCGTCTCCACCTTGAAACGCAACATGTGGTTTTCCTCCAGCGTGTACAGCCTGACCTGAGAACGGTGCACACACCCGCAAACACAAGTATGTATGAACAGGATCCATTCTGCTCCTTTTATGTCTTTTGCTGCTGTGAAAAGGCCCAGTTTTTTAATGGAATGACACACGGTTCTACACATTTTGGGTGAGAATCTTGGGGTCTTGTTTCCCAGAGCTCTATAATAACGACAGGAGGATAGCGGCGGTACAGAAACAAGCTCGAGGCATTTTCTGAATTATGCTGTGCTGCCCCATGGTTACAATGTCAAAATCTCCGAACGCGCCAAAATAAACACGCCAACAGCTGTGTCTGCTCAACATGCCATATCCGGGAAGATCATCAAACACAACACTTACATTGTTTTTCTCAGAAGTTAATACCCAGTTGGTTCTGGCATCCATTAACTTCAGGGCTGAGACATTATTGTAGCTCAGGTACATCTGGAAAACAAACGGCTGCTTCAGCTCTAGAAACTAGCTGCAATATCCAGTAAGCCTTGCTAAGAATGTGCACGTCTGTTTGCCATGCACTACCTGGTTGCTTGGGTCCCAGGGTACAGACACAGGCACTTCAGTCTGCTTGCAAGAAATAATGTATTTCCTTTAAAAAGGTGAAAAAAAAAAGAGGCAAATATTCAAAACAAAGGAATAAAGCTGAGAATCTGATTGATGTGGCGCTGGCTTTCAAGCCGTGTTGCAACAGCGTGGTAGGATTATTCTCAGGCCTGGGTATTTCATGGTGGAACAATAACCTCATTGACAGCCTCTGCAACTGTAAACCTATAAAATTCTGCCCTGGCAAGTTTTTCACTGCAGCAGATCATAAATGAGGCACTGAGCATTGCTGAGGCAGTTTATGCAGCATTGTGTGCGATTCGACGAGTCAGTTGTAACGTCTGGGTTCAGATGACTTGTAGTAATTTGTGGAAGTAAGGGGAATGACAGGCACCGCATGTGTTTTGCATGCAGAACAACCTGGAGCCTAGCGCCTGCAGATGTTCACACCTGTAGTAAAACTCAGAGATAACAACTCAGTCACAAGTCACTACAACACCAGATAAACACTGACTAGTTTAGAAAAGTCACTTACCGATCGAGGCGGATCTTCTTCCTGGCGATAGCTTCCTGATAACGCCTCTTCCCATCCTATAAAGGAACAGGAAAAGGATAATCTAAATCCCTGTGTGAGGGATTGCAGATTTGTTACCGGAAAATATGTTTTTTTAGCCTGACGAAGCTCAGATTTAGGCTCACCACCGGCTCAGGTCGTATCCGTGGCAGCGTTCTGGGTTTCCAGTTACTGTCCAGGACCTCAAAAGTCATAAAAGCACTGTTTATATGGCGGAGGGGCTCTCTCCCCTGGTAGGCCTCAGCACACACGCCCACCTCCATGCTGCAGATGCATAAACACACTTTGATGTGCACTCTTAAAAACCTAAAAGCTCAAATATACAGTACATTTTGATCGGTTGTGACCTGTGCTAGAATTAAAAAAGAAATCAAATATCCCCTCATCAATCTACACTCACAACAACAAATACTGTGTTGACCCAAGCGTTCAGACTCTCTCCTGGGTACATCTTTGCTGCACCTTTGGCAGCAGCTGTGACCTCCAGTCTTCTTGAGTTTGGAGCCACAAGCTTTGCAAACCAGGATTTGCAGCTATTCTGACATTCTTGCCTGCAGACCCCCTCAAGCCTTGACAGGCTGGATGGGGCAGCCAAATTTGATGGGTTCAGGCTGAACCACTCAAGTTTGCTAAGAGTTGTCCTGGAAAGAGTCCACTGTCCTGACTGTCTTGCTGAGCTGTCAACGATTAGGGATGCTAGAGGTCCTGGGAGCTGTAGATCATGTTTTCACTAAATAAATCTCTCTTCTTAGCTCCAGTCTCTCTGTCCCAGCTGCAAAGAAACACCCCTGCAGCACAAAAAGTCTGACCACCTTGCAAAAAGCTTTGACAGGTGGAGTGTCCAAGAGACAACTGACCCTCTGGAACATAACAAAGAGGCTGAATACTTGCTTAATATTGATGCGATGTTTAGGTTTTCATTATTTAATCAGATTTCCAAAGCCTCATTTTCTCTTTTTTGTGGTATTGAGTGCAGATTGATGAAAGAATATTTGTATTTAGTTAAGTAATCAGGTGATGCAGCCACCACCAGGTCTGGCGTCACCTGTGCTTGAAGGAGTTGTTAACGATGGATTTCAGCACCAGTCGGTCGCCGATGTGAGACGGGCCCCGGAAGTGGAACATGTCTATGCTCCTCAGGGTCGGGTGAGCGTTACACAAGCGGCTGCATCCAAAGCAAAGAGAAAGAGAGCAGTGTTTGAGCTTAGGTGTCAGGACTCCGTGGCATGCTCTCACGTGCACTCTCGGCAAACTGCATGAAAGACTGACATCAGCTTCGCATCTGCACGGTAAAATATGCAACCACAGCCGGCTGAGGAAGAGCAGCAGCATGCCACAGATTCTGTATGAATCTCTGATATGTCGATTCTTCCTTTTGACACCGGTCCTTTGTTTCCTTTGAGGTCTTGTTGGATGACCCTGGCCCTTCAGGAATAACAAATTCAATTGATTGAGCTCACCCTTAAAGAGAGGATAAGAGCTCAGACGCACTTCTGAGAGCGGAGGCTTGGCTGCGTCATTCGGCCACCTGCTATTCAGACGTCTCTGTGGGGAGGGGGTCTGGGGCATGTGCAGCTGAGAGGACATGCTAGAAGAACTCTCCCATCTAGACCTGAAACGCCAGGAGCGGCTGCTGGGAGATACACACCTCGCAGAAATTGTAGCCACATTCTCCATCCAGGCCATGATCTGGCCCCCAAAGGTGCTGACTTGGTGGTTTGTGTGCGGTGGCAGCACCAGCTCCACGCTCTCCACTCTAGTCTGCTCGGCCGGCACGGCGTCCTGGTACTCCTGGCATTCTCCTGAGCGCGCCGAAACAAGGAGATCGCATCAATCATCCGCATCGCCGAGCGCCGCTTCACAGAGCGTGCTGCCTGTACCCGGCTGAGCCGTGCTGCTGCTCAGTAGGTCTGTAATGATCTCAGCGTGGAGGAGCCGCATCCTCCTCCGCTCCGCTGCCAGGCTGTACTCCATCTGCTCCAACTGCGTGTGAGGAATCACTTGCTTCAGTTGCACCTGTGCACACACACACACACATGCAAAATACCAAAGGAGCGTTGAGAAGGCTTTTGTTTGGGACTTTGCGCAGCCATATTGTCTTCATCATCACTTACCTTACCGACTTCTGTTCGCCTGGCAACAAAAGTAGCAAAAGCATGGCACACCTTCCACTACAGTCAGAGTAAAGGTCCTCGCAGTTCACCAAAATACCCCCCTGGAATGAACAAAATCACTGCATTCAGGTCATTTATTCAGAAGAAAAAGATGTTTGCTACCCTGAACAACGAGGCCACCAACCTCCATGCTGGATGTAAATGCTCGGTTGACCTTTGCAATGATGTTGACCACCTTGCCCACTCTGGAGTAAATACACACACACACACACACATAGACACACGCACGCGCGCGCGCACACACACACACACACACACACACACACACGCACACTTTTCTTTACTATGAATATGCAGTGGTTTTAATGTCAACACTCTAGCGGCAGATAAATTGCTTCAGTTTAGCTGGAACTAATGTTTTATCGCATGCAAATCTGAATGCAATATGACCTATCTAAAAACTGCTTCAAGATGCAGGGTATTTATGCGTTACCCAATGGTGTGTTCAAAATGGATGTCGTCCACAGATGCAGTGATACAGGAACATCCGGCATGTCTCTCAGCTGGCAGAAGAGTTTAGACAAATAGCAACAAACAACAAATAATGACTCTCAAGCAACAAGGGGGCTTTTTTTTTTTTTTTTTTTTTTTACTATTTAAGCTAGACTCGTCTCTTTTCCTACCGGACAAGCAGGCTGTGGAGTCCATCCACTTGAGCAACTGTCCCACACTCAGCTCCCCACGGTGGTTGGCGTGACATGGCAGCACAATCTGACTCATCTTCACCTCAGTGGGGTTTCTGTCCCCTTCCTCTCTCCTCAGGATGGGGACAGGGTTCTGCACTGTGTCTGGGTTATCTTCGGGTGTCATAACTCAGCTGCACATGGGAAATGCATCATTGCAAAAGCTTGATTTCAAGTTTCTGAAATGACAATAGTGTCACACACTACATATAAACATGCTCTGACTCTGTGAATAGAGTACTTTGACTAGGCCAAATCAAAGAGGACAGATTTATTACTCAAACCTTAACTTTAAGACAAAAAGGTCTGTTTTAAATAAAGCAAAACAATGATCTGATTAGTGGCCGTCAGTCAAGGCTAAAGCTGGAACACAAGGCGTTGTAAATAATCAGCCAGTAATCAGAATTGCTTAAGATTTTATCACTGATAGAGCCAGAAAAACCCGAGTGTCTGTTCCAAAAGGCCATTTATCTGTGTCGCAATCTAAAAAAGTCTGCAGCCTTCTTATAATCAGATATTATGCTCATGTTGGAACCCATGCACGCAAGTTGAGACAGAAACTATTTAAAGGAAAACTAGCCCGAGAGTACAAATGTTTGTCACTTGACACTTGTCGCCGCTGTTGCCGTAACATTTTAGCACGGTCAAAGGAAAAGATGTACCATCAAAATACAAATGTATTCAGACTCTGACATGTAGACATGTAGTGGAGTTAAAGCTTTAATTTGTAACTAAAGCTTTTATTTATTCTGCAGGGAAAGTCCAACGTCTACGACATTGAAAACAAAATGCAAAACACAACTTACCACTGCAAACGTTTCTGATATTAGGTCGACAAAAACGCCAGCGACTTTGCGCTACAAAGCTTTAATAGGACCCGAAGACCCTGCAGCCTGCGGACCGAACCCTGGTTCGATTTTCACTCATCTTCAAGAGTAACTTTGTCACTTTCGGCTCCTCAAAGTCGCACCGCTAGGTGGCGATAGAGAGGCGGCGGAGCGCGTCCCGTTACGTCACCACTTTTAAGGTGGGACAGTCCTGACCTACTCCAACAACAAGCCGTCGTCGCACCAAAAATTACACTTATATCCCAACGCGCCGAGATTTTTTAAAAACTCTCCACTGTTTATGCAAATACATAAATCGAGGCAAATAAATTACCTCAATTTGACAAAAATCAATACCGTTTCAAACGTCGGTTTATTAAAATAGTTGGTAACTTTTGTAAACCTGTACACGGTAAAATGGTTCGATTATTATCTAGTTTTTTCCACGTCAACGTCGTCAAAACAAACTGTGTTTAATAAAGAGGACCTTAAGGCAAACGTCGTGCTTTCATTGGCTAATGGTAACATCAGTCATCTATAGCCCCTCCCCTCCTCTTCCCGGACTAGACTTGGTTGAGCGACAGTGCGGTTGCAGTGCGAGAGGGTCGCGGCCGCGATGATCTGACAGATGAAATAGCGAAAAAAGAAAGAGAAGGCGGGCGTCCACCCACACAAAACAATGTTCCCCAAAGGCAAAGGCACCCCGGTGCCGTCGGACAGCCAGGCACGAGAAAAGTAAGCACAGAAACGTGAATTATTGTGTGTTTTTTAGCCGCGTAAGTTTTTTTCCCCTCTTGCGCGCTGTTGTTCGCTGGACTGGCTAGCGAGAGGCGATTTCCTCCTAGCGAGAATGGAATTGAATGAACCGCCTTGTCTCCTCGCCATTCCTTCCCTCAGCCGCGCTACTGCTGCCTTTGCCTTTTGCTGCAGCTTTCACGCTCGCCTCCACCGAATTTGAGGGCAGTTTGGCGGTGTTTGGAGCCGCGTTTGTCTCGGGTTTTGGCGGATATTCCAGTCGTGAGCAGTGAGGAGATAACAATAACATCGCCCTGCCACTCACTACATTGTTTTCTCTGTTGCGCTTTGGAGAAGCTCCGGTTCTATTTTCCCCCAGTTCTACCAGGATACTGTATCAAGCTAATTCCCAGCGTGTCTTGTTGCTTTTTTATGTTTCAATTATTAAAATAAACCACGCTGTTGCGTTGCCCTACTCTTACAAACCATTATTTGTACACGTTTTGAGCAGGTTCAGGCAGATTTACATAGACCTATTTTTCTGGCAAAGGTTTTGGTAGCCATTGTTCAAAGGGCCTGGGCTCGACTCCTGTCACCCGGTGTTCGGCTTCTTGTAGGATTTTCTATTGTTTTCTGTTGTTCTGTGAAAAGTATTCCTGATTTATGTCTTGCCCCATGCAGGTTGGCTTTGTACGTCTATGAGTATTTGCTGCACATAGGAGCACAGAAGTCTGCACAGACCTTTTTGTCAGAGGTGTGTGGAACATGTGGGGAAAGTTCATCCACGCTAAGGAGATTTTAGCAAATCAAAATATAAGTAAATCCTGGTTATGTGCTTTGCATATTCACGTCTCATTTATGAAAGTCCCATTTTTGCAGATCCGATGGGAGAAAAACATAACACTTGGAGAGCCTCCGGGATTCCTGCACTCTTGGTGGTGGTAAGAAATGGAGCTAGTATCCTGCTCACCCGGAATATTTTTTATCTGTTTTGTTTTTTTATCTTCGCTCTTTCCCTCATGACCCATCTTGTCCACAGTGTATTCTGGGACTTGTATTGTGCTGCACCTGAGAGGAGAGAAACGTGTGATCACTCCAGCGAACGAAAAGCCTTCCATGATTATGTGAGTACTGCGCCCAAGAATAACTGTTGCTCAAACCACTTTAATCTTTTTTATAAAGATGATGAACAAGTAGTTAAAATAATAATCCTCCAACTTGTTGGATGTTGCATGATAATTTTTATTTTGTTTGTTTCTACCTATTGAGATGTCAAAATATAAGGATTCCTGACAATTCCTCTGCCTTAATATGGATTATTTAAATAATTATAATTTTTATGTTTACTATTTTTCAAACTAAATAATACTTTATCCAAGCATAGTGGCAGATTTGTGTGGTTTTCCATTTCTGCAAGGCTCTGTGCCTTCCCTCTCCTTTTACAATCATTTATAATCCGCCATCTTACCCCGACGGTGGGTCGAATGATGTGCCCAACAATGAGCTTTACAGGCTTCTGGGAAAACGATGCTGATGTCAGCATGTTCTGAGTCAGACCTGTCGAGTGCTCTCTTAAACACGTTACGCGCTGGGATGCTGCCAGAGCGGTGGGGATGATGTGCCTGCTGTGTGTTCAGCGCAGGTTCTTTGGAGTGCGCGCAGCAGGATTTTTGACAAAGAACTCCACCCGACCTAATGCGTGGCACCCAGAGTACACGATGAATCACTTTACTTTCATTTGTAGAATCTTAACTGGGTTGAAACTGAACACACTTCAATGCCCTTAAAATTCTTAGTTCAAGAGAAGTGCACAATTTATTTGAAATCTTCCGTGTGTGTGTATGATTATTGTTTTTACTCTACGAAGCGATGATATCATTTTATGTGCCCAATTTTCAGCATTTGGAATAATGATCACATTGAGCCCTGTCCCTTTAAACAAGCCTTTTGTCATTGGCATCTTTCATAAATCTAAAGGTAGTAGTAATAACAATACTAACACTATAGAGATTTCGTCGGCGTTGGGTGTCAGGTACGGTTCTAATCTGTGTGTACTGGAGCGTTTGCGGTTGTTTGGGGTCAGGCAAGTGTGTATATGGACAGTATCGGTCCTTGGACCCCTGCCTTTGTCTAGATGTGGGGGAGGTGAGCGCAAGCACTGCTAAACGGCAACACTCGTAAAGCCCTGGTGAGTCTGACGAACACCCCCCTAGGGGCCCCCCGTCACCATGGCGTCAACGCCTGATTGATGGCTGTCACGGAGCTGAGGGGCAGATTGCAAACAAGGAAAGGGGAGTGGCACTGTGGCATATGCCCAGCATCCACCACCGCAGAGGAGCCGAGGGGATTGAACGAGGAGGGGGGTTGGGAAGGGAGAGAGGATGGAGATGTGAGGTGAATGTGACCTACTGTAACTAGAAAGAGGGAGAGGGAGAGCGTTTCCAGTCCAGGTCCAGAGTGGGTTTTATGATGTTGATTGATGGTTAAACATTTACAAGCTAAACATAGGTGCTGCTTTCTTCTGTGGTGTTCTCCTGGAAGAGGTGAGTCTGTTAGGCGCAGGTCAGGTCGGAACTGCTGGTGGTCTGCGTCAGATTTTACATTTTTATGCAGATTTAGCTTCTAATTTCCTTTCGGTGCGCCGCAATACAGCCTTGCTTGATTATTATTCTAGTCTTCCAGTGAGCGAGCACCTTTAGTCATTCAGGAATTCAAGGGAAACGAGTTTGGCCTGGACTACTCGATGCGCTTTTCAAACACAAACACATACAAGCTGAATCAAGGTTGGGTGAGGGGGAGTCTGCCTTCAACGAGGTCCCCTGGGGAGTTGTAAGGAAGGCCCCAGACAAGAGCCTCACAGCCTGGGGGCAGAGCTGAGACATCTGCCCCTTTCCTGTACCAAAGACTGTGACGCCAGACACTGTTGCTGCTGCAGTCCAGCAAACACAGCTGTGAGTCTTAGGAAGACAAGATAAAGATCTAAACCAACATGGCCGAGAAACTGCCCTTTTTGTGCGCAATACTTCTCAGTCCAACACAGTGGTTCTTCACCACTGTACACATGCGTTATTCAGATACTATTGGGCTGAACACTCCATTACACATGCACTGGGATCTTGTATATACATGCAGACAGACATGTCTGGCCAGTTTAGGGGTTGGCTTCAGCTCTTCGTGGTTACATGTTTGTATATGGAGTGCTCTTTGCCTAGTTTATATCAATGTGTCATATTTTTGCCCTTAACAGGTGACTAATGTTTGACTGTACAACACAGACTCCTGTACATTGTAAAATTTAGACATATATTTATTTTATTTTTATCTAATTTAAGGATTTAAAATTTTTAGAAGCTTTTAATGAAGCTGTTGCTTTTGCTTTCCTTTAGTTCTGGCTACAGTGTTAGAGAATGTACATTACAAAGACTAACCTGCCCTGGTATTAATGTACACACATAGTTTGTCTTTTATTCTTTTTAAAATGTGAACTTTGAATTTTTTATAAAGACCTTAACGCTCGATTTCTGTGAGCGGCTGGACTTGGGTAGGTCTTTGAAGACGTGTGGCCTCTTTAAAAGACTAAATTCATTAGTGTTTCCTGCCTAAAATAGGGGTTATGTCAGGAAAAAGTAGCCTGTGTTAGATAAAGAATACCCCTCACTGGGCTGTGATCTTTGGTGTGTTTAGTTCCTGCCATAAACCAACACTGCTCCATATTACAGTAAAACCATAAAATGGAGACACCTGAGAAGCTCCAGATAGTGTCCTCCTCTGTCATTTGCTTTTCTAATTAGCCATTGTTTTGAATATAACACTTTAAAACCTGATAAAACTGTCGGCAGACTCAAACTGACTTCCCGTGCTAGTTGTTTCGTCAGGTCGGATGGAATGAATGCGTGGATCCTTCCACGTGCTATTTGTGGCTAAACTGGGGGGTGCAGTTGTAAAACCAAGCCGTTGGAGATATCAGGCCATATATGTATCATAATTGATGTACGTGATGAAGTTGGAGCTGATAAGAGATACCATTGTGTATTTTTACCATGGCTGTGTCAATTTGTTGCTGTTTTGTCAGTCTCGTGGTTCCTCTGCTGTGGGCCTTTGTTGAGCCCACCCTCAGTATTCCCAGGTGGGGGTTGCAGTAATGCTGTGAGGCAGAGTCGCCAGTCATCAGCATAAATGTTCCCTCGTGTGGAACACAGATAAGAAATCCAGTGAATGAACATTGTACATCAGATGTGCTTTCTTTCTCTTTTTTACCCCATGCAGCCCACCAGTAGAAGCCCTGCTGAAATAAAAAGGCACGGTAGTTTATGAGAATAATTAAGAGGACACATTTTTCCGCATGGTGGGGGAAGGGTGGGATCCCTCGCACGAAAATGACAGTAAAACGTGTTCAAAGATTTGCTGCTCTTCCTGATGAGCAGGAAAGCCCAAGCGTCATTTGCATCAGTCAACTGAATTGTCATGGAAATAGAGGCGTGCTAGCACACCTGATCTATTTATGCAGACACAGTCAGAATAAGGTTTTGTTGTTGGCTGCGGTATGTGTGTTTTGGTTAAGGTGTTTAACAGCCTGTAAGCTGTGTGAGGATAGGTGTTCCCACATTGATATCTACTGTAACAGGGTAGCTGATTGCAAGCATCAGGTAACATCCATGCATGAGGCTTCCTCGGTGTGCTACAGCATCCTATTCAACCGCAGGGGGTGGGAATTTACAGGCTGTTGATGGCATTCATTTCTCCCGGCTGGAGACGGTGGGGGCTGTAGAGAGGAGACCATCTCTGGCCTCACCTCTCTCCATGCTGAGGTATTTCTCAGGGCAGTAACAGGCAGAGCGCTTCTAATTAGAGGACCTGTTGTGGATGTCACACTGTGTTTCTGACCAGTGATGTGCGACTGTTTTCCCCTTTTTTTCCCTCGATATTAATGTCCACCTTTCTTCTGTCTTGCTTCTCTCAAAGAACGGATATTTTCAGGCCACTCAACTCGCCATGACGTTCACTGCTTTTGGTAACCGGAGCTGATTTTTCACTCTTAAACGGTCCCTCTGAGCGTGTCCGTTGTCATAGCGACATCACAGGAAACTGCTGTGACATGCAGACGCACACTGGCTTGCACGCACAACCACAGTCAGCCGTAGAGAAAATAGAGGGGATCGTAATGTTTCCTTTTTTTTTTTTACTCGTTGACACTGGTTGTCACAATAAGGAAACATTTTGCCTGATAAGAGGTCGAAGGCCGAGAGACAACCGAAGCAATATTACATCCGTTCTTAGGGGTAGAAACATGTACTGCAGCTGATGACTACTGCATACATTTAATCAACTTCAGCTATACTGTTTCAAATAAAACATGTTGGGTAATACATAAGTCTGGGATGTCTGGGATAGATAAACTATTGTGGACCACAGTTATTGTGTCGCCACCTAAAGAATGTGTGCACGCTGTAGTCGAAACCGCGTTTAATTGTTAGATTGTTGTCGGTGGGGGAAAAACATGTGTTTGTATGTGCGATTTATTGATTCCTGTGGCTTGCTTACATGTATGTACGTCTTCGAGATTAACCTTAAAGTTGAGTGGAGCTTTTTCGATGTAGCTGTTTATTGGGAGCTAAATCTCACAGCTCAGGGGACGCTTTGCCGTCTCGGGTTGCTTCGGCTGCAGCGAAGAAAAACCCAGTCAATTAGAAGCGTGTGACTGAGGCAAATGGCACATTAGTGAATTAGGGCTGTGGTTTGAGCAGGAAATCGGTCCAGCAAACCCCCTGCTGTGCAGCAGCACCTTTGGAGGCCCTGACTCAGTGAATCCCACTGATATTTTATGCTGATTCTCTGGTACCTCAGTGTGCCAGAAGCCTCAATAAGGTTGTCAAATGATGCATGCAGTCAAGTGGAAAAATATGATTAAAAAGCAATTACGTGGAATTTCATTAAGTCATTACAAGCGACCTGATGGCTGGTCACACAGTGCTTATTAAATTTCTTATCAGCAACCGACACGAGCTTAGCGTGCATCGACGCTGTTTGTCCAAGAGTTGGTGACTCCTTCTTTGTCCTAGTTCAGCTGCAAAATTAGCCAAGAGTCTGTTGCGTCACATCATAGCAGCTCTTAAAGTAAGTTACCTTTGCACATTTAGTGTTTGTTATCGTGCACTGCCCCAGTGTTTGCTTTTTCTTTGAAAAATGTCCGTCTGTTAAAGCTGCACCTGTGCAGAAATGACAGTTTATCTTGATGTCTTCCACTGTCCACTGAGAGGTCCTGATGTTGGCCCATCTCTTTTCCTCGCGGTAGAGTGCAGCAGCCGCCCCCAGCCCTGTGATGGGAGGGATGCCCCCCAGTGAGGGCATGCCAGGAGGACCCATGCCACCCGGCTTTTTCCAGGTCAGTTCAGATCCCAGTCTGGAATACATTTTTTGATTACCCAATTACCAAAACTGGTGAAGTTGTGCCGTCTAGCTTTTTTTTTTTTTTTTTTTTTAAGGCAGATTCGTGTTTGTGCTGCTTTTGTCTTTGGTTTTGCTCATTGAATGAAATCGTCGTAAAGATTCTCTCTCCATTGCTGTAAACAGGCAGGCGTGGCCTGGCCATTTTCCCCTAATGGAGAAATCGAAAGGTGCAGCACCTTCTGTAAATCAATATCTCATGAAGATAAACTCTTGGCAGGCAGTTGTATCCAACTGTGGCTGGGAGGAGGTGGCATAAATTACCCACGTTTGTGCTTCTACGCATCTAATCTGTGCGTTTCTACTAGTGTCTGACTAATTACGGGACTATTTTAATATCAGGAAGAATGTTTTTGATATTACAACAGACGCCATCTTAAGATGCTCAATTAGGTGCCTGACTGTCAGATCAGCAACATTAGCAGCACAGTACCGGTGTTTACTGTTGTTACACGACTAATTGCGTGCAGCTTAATTGACACTGTTAATTAGGGCAAATTAGCACTGATAACATGCCGAATACATCAGACCTCTTAATGTCTTGACTGACAGGCAAAAGAGCATACATCCTCTCCATCTCTCTCTGTTCTCTACAAGGCTAAATCATTTGCTTGCTCCTCTCTTTTCAGTCTCTCCTGTGCAGTATACAGCACAAGGAAATTAGCATCTTATTTTTTACACGTTCCTCACACTTTATTGCTTGCTCTCAGACTGTCTCCTGCCCTGCAGTAACCTCGCTTCTTTCTCTGCTCCTCTTCTGCACTCCTTTTTTGCTCCAATTCTTCTGTGCCATGCCACAGGGTCCTCCTGGTCCCCAAGGCTCTCCTCACCCTCAGCCTCCTCCCCCTAACAGTATGATGGGACCTCACGCTCAGGTAATGCTCCATCTTTTCCTTTCTTTTCTCTCCTTCTCTCTTTTTTTCCTATCTGCGGTCATATGGGAATGCTGGTTCTCAGTTCTGATGCTTTGTGCTTTGGCATTCATCGCAGCTCAGTGCTTTGTCTTGTTTGCAGTATTCACACAAATTTCCCTTTTAAATTTGCTGATTTTCTTCGATCGAAACCTCATGCAACCATGATGTTTTTGTCACAGTCCTTCATGTCACCTCGTTTTGCTGGAGGCCCGAGAGGCCCCCCCATAAGGATGGGCAGTCAGGTAGAAGTTACATTCATGTACACGCCTTAAACACATTGCATCATGTTAGTATAAAGGTGCACTTTTGATCAATCTTTGTGCCATTGTGCTGCCAGCCACCAGGGGGAGGTCCAGGTCCCCATCCAATGCTACCCAGCATGGACCCGACAAGACCACAAGGTGTGACAGATACATAGCACAGATTCTGTCTCAGCAGGTCCTCACCTGGTATCGTGTGTTTTCCCTCATCCAGGCCATCCTAACTTGGGTCCGATGCAGAGAATGAGCGGGCCTCGAGGCATGGGACCCATGGGACCCGGCCCACAGGTAGACCTTTCTGGCTTTATGGCAGTTTGCAGCGGAGTAACACAGAACTGGTTTCAGTGCACAGCTGTGTGTTGTCAGATTGTGCCATAGTATTAAGGCATATTGACTACGACAGAATGCATGAGAAAGTATAACTAGAATGCAAATCAACCTTTGCCTCTGTAATCGGGCGTAATGGTGAGATCAGAGCTGTGCTCAGTGGAAGCAGCCAACAGTCTGAGCAGTCTATACTAATGACATTTACTGAGTGGAAAAAAACAACTCACTCTGTCATATATATCTGCCACTGAGTGGAATCTTGTTCTGTACAAGTCTGAGGGTAGATGAAATGAATAAAAGGCTCTTTTGTTTGTCCTGTCAGAACTTTGGTGGTGGAATGAGGCCTCCTCACAACACCATGGGTCCTGGAATGCCAGGAGTCAACATGTGAGCAATTTTAGACATGAAGAATTGTAAATCCTGAGCTTTGAAGTTCAGTAATACATTTTCTAATTAAAAAATTGATCTTGTTGGTACCCAGGGGTCCGGGAACTGGTCGGCCATGGCCCAATCCCAGTAACGCCAACTCTGTGAGTAGAGATACACACAACACGACTGACGTAATCGAGGTATTATGTGTCACAGTGTCCACTGACAGTTGAACTCAGCCATAATGTGATTAGGATGATGGGATAAGGACATTTTGGAGTGTAAAAGGGATTTGCGCCGCTCTTATGTGTGTGTTTTTGCTCTCAGATGCCTTACTCTTCACCCTCTCCTGGTG
This sequence comes from Tetraodon nigroviridis, assembly GCA_000180735.1. Lineage (NCBI taxonomy): Eukaryota > Metazoa > Chordata > Actinopteri > Tetraodontiformes > Tetraodontidae > Tetraodon > Tetraodon nigroviridis. The sequence continues at coordinate 260,940 of CAAE01014643.1, read as the reverse complement.
CATACGGGGTGAGAACTCAACTTGTCTGTCCTGCATATCCTGCTCAATGAATTTTAACCAATGCAGACACTATTTTAACACATTTCTTTTTTACTGATAAATGACAGGGTGCTTCTGGAGGCGGTGGACCCCCAGGAACTCCCATCATGCCCAGCCCTGCAGGTCAGTGCTTTCTGTAATACCTCCTCGGCAAATTTCCTGTACTCTCCTGATCCCATCTGTTATTGAATTCAGATTCAAACAACTCTGGTGACAATTTGTACACGATGATCAACACTGGACCTGGGAACCGGAATAATGTAAGTTCTCAATCATTATAGGATAGCTAGGCTGAAATTGTTTTTTCCAATTCTATTATTAGCCAGTGGTTTGTACTCCAGCTCTGTCAGTCAGTCAACACGTTACAACTCTTCTGGGCTACCGGGAATAAAAAAACCTCATAATATCTCATTTTTTGCCACAGCAGTAAGCGTCCTGGTGGGCCTGATTGCTTCTGCAGGGAAAACACGCCTTATCTATTTTTGCCAGAAGCTGCGTCATCCCACACAGAGGCGATTGAGCCAGACACGCAGTCCGGCAATGAGTCAGAATCTGATTTTTAAGATGGACTTGCAGGTTCTGAGCGTCCCATTTGATGTTTTCTAGTTTTGAAGACAAAACAAGTGCTGCATTATTTTAAGCTGTGAGCTGTTGGTTCATTTGAAATTGTGGGGCATCATGGGCGCAGCACAGCCAGACGGTTTTGACTCTAGGTTGCTCCCAGGTGTGAGTGAGCGGTGTGTGTTGGGACAGACTCTGCACTGACCCCGGTTAGAAACAAGCGCTGGATGTGTGTTGGTAATTGGAGCCTCTGCGCTCGGCTCTCCTTGGTGAGTCTGCTCTCTGTGTTCCCCCTCAGTTCCCGATGGGCCCTGGCTCCGATGGACCTTTGGGAGCCATGGCTGGGATGGAACCACACCACATGAATGGGTCACTAGGTAACAAAAGCACCCACTACCACACCTAATGTTAAACATTTTATTTCCTCCAGTAAAAATATAGTTTACATTTGTCTATCTTTACTAGGCTCTGGTGATCTGGATGGAATGAACAAGGTAAATGTCATTCAGTCAAATTTGAAATAATCCTGACTAAGTTATACTTCAGCTACTTCACTCGTTTCTCATCTCCAGAATTCCCCAAACAATTTAAGTGGCATCAGCAATCCTCCTGGGACCCCGAGGGATGATGGAGAGCTGGGTGGAAACTTCCTCCACTCGTTTCAGAGCGAGAACGTGAGTCTCCTTTAGCATAGCTTCGCCGCGCTGAGCCCAGCAGGAGGTAACATGCGTCTCCTGTGTCCTCAGTACTCTCCCACCATGACGATGAGCGTGTGACCTTCCCTCCCTTTGCCCCACCTGTCTTTATTTGCCATCATTCCAAGGATCTGACCTCGGTATAGGACACGGCCAAACACTTCAGCAACAAATCAGGGATGGGCGCCATTTTGTTTCGCCGGAACGCCAACAGGAGCGAAAAATCCAAACGAATGGCTACGGCTCCTCGCTCAAAATGAAGGACAATTTCTCCATCCATCATTCCCAAGTGTGACAAAACCAGCTACTGAAAATGCATACATGACACCTTTAATGTGCTCTGCAGAGCCCCCTTCTCCCCTCTGTGTAACCCCCTCAGTCCCCCGACTCTAGAGCGCAGAAAAAAAGTTCCAGTTTACCTCTTTTACTTTCAGATTGTTGCTTTGTGGCGCAGGAAAATGTCTGGGCTTCTGTCGCTGTCAACACTGGAGAGTGCATATCTGCATCGTGAGCTTGGAAGGTGTGGCTTTTTCACTCGTTGGCGCCTGCGCCACACGCTGACGGACGCAGGACTCTTTTACCTATAGTATCTTTCTTCCTGACGCCCGTCCTTCTATTTAAAGAGGTTTTTAAGGGGAAAAGACTTTTATTTAGACCCAGTTTCGCAGTCGTGTAGGCGCTCAGACGGTTTCGTCCGGCGGCCCAGTTGAGGCTGAAGGGAAACCAGGCGTGTGAGTGCGCGAGCGAGCGAATCTGTGTACAACTACCTAGTGCTGCTCTGCGCGATGTCGACTCCTGCTTTAAGATGTGCGTATCTCTTTACCTGTCTGTGTTTCACACGCTGTGCTTGTCTCCATCGTAGCCGCCCGCGTCATCGCCACTCTGGTTGTTTATGATGAAATGACTGAACAGGCTGTTTATTTGGCAGCCATGTCAGTCCCTGCCCCCTCCCTCTCTTCCTGTGTCATTGCTCGTCCCTTTTGGCCCCGCCCTCTCTTGCCATACCACTTTTTTTTACATTTTGATACAATCTTTGACTACATATATTTCCCCAGTTACTCAGAGCTAGTCAAAGCCTTTAAACCGATTTTAGTAGGTATTATAAACTTAGCAGCAGTCTTGTAAATGTGATGAATTTTTTTTCCTGTGAACATTTAAGCATTATACACATCTGTCCCATGTTGCCTTTTTTTGCTGATATTTTTTTATTTCAAATCGAGGAAAGATTGCTTGTTAATATAATTTTACAATAACTTAAATGACCCGTGTGGACTGCTTTTTTTTTTTTTTTTAAAAGAAAGAATATTAATAAGCAGTGATTCCTCAGCGTTTTAGCGTGGACAGCCCACGATAGAGAACCTAATGTGGAAGGTGTATGACAAATGTGCATTGTCAGTTGTTTTTTTGTGCATTTTTTACATTTAATACATTTTAATAGTAGTTATACATCTGTTATGTGCAGGACAGCAGTTGGACCCATTCACAGTCTCCCCTCTTGAGGTCTAATGAGTGAACTTTCCACCAACAGAGCAATGCACTTGTAAAAAAGCCAAGTAAACGTAGATGTTATATAAAGTCTTCCTGTTAAAATGGGTCCGTGTCGCCCTCTAGCGGTCTATCTCCGGCAGAGACGCGACATTAATTCTTCCCAAATATTAGGAAACGCGGGTTTAAACCCTAAAAACCGTGTGGAATCTGGGAATAAAGCAATCATGGCTGTCCTGCAGCATCTGGGAAGCAGTGTGAGTGTAAACACTAAAGCTGCAAGGAACTCGAGAGTTGTTTCCTGCTTCCAAGAAGGAGCGCCGGGAGTCCTCGGTGCCCCTGGGAGCAGGATACAGGATGGAAAATAAGAAGATGACACAGAGGTCGGCTCATTTCTCTGCTTTTGTTTAATGAACACTTGAGTGGAGCTGTGTGGAACTGCAGGTTAACGCGGCGCTGGGCAGGGAAACGCTCCTGTGACTGACAGGATCTGCTTTGAAGTCTCCTTTGATCAGGTTACAGTTTCCAGAGGTTTGCACTGTAAACGTCATGTAAAAGCAGCCTGTTGGCAGATTTCCCAGAATGCATCTGACCCTGCTAGTGTGTTTGAAGTGCTGTTGGTCAAATCCCGAACCACTGCTGTCGACCCTCATCAGAAAATATTAGACATTTCATCCAGATCTTTATATAATGACTTATTTCTGCAGGAAGAGGAAGGATGTTCACTCAGGTCACATGACCGCCTGAGTGGACTTCCTCTGAAAGCTTTAGTTTGCCCCTGGCAGGAACTGGCGCCCGGGCCTCCATCTCTGCGCTTCGGCTCATCAGGCTGCAGAAGCCAGCCAGCGGTTTACTCTGCAGCCGTCACCCAGAGGCGCCGGGAGGGGAGCAGGGCCCAGCGTGGACGTGCTCACTTCCTGGTAACCTTTTCCACCTTTCTTAAAACCTGAAAACTGCCCCTTTCCTCTTTTTTTGCCCGTTCCCAGGTGGACGAGGAACTAAAGCCAGCCTATTTCGTCTTCTCTAGGTGTGAACGCACCTCCTGGGGGTTGTAGCCCCAGGGCCCCATGGCCCCCTGGAGGAGAAAAAGCAAACAGGGTTGATTCAACACATGACGGCATCGTCATCAGAGATTACGCCTCCCGGGTGTGCTCACGCCATCACGCCGCCAAGAAGCAGGCGAAGCGTGGGGGCCTCACCTTGTAGGTGACCTTTCCGGCCTGCAGCACGTACAGCCTCTCGGGCATGGCGCCGTACTTGACGGAGCAGCTGTTGCTCATGTCGTCCACAACCACCGGACACAGGGGCTCCTCCTGGACCAGGATCTGGGCCGCAGACAGCCGGTCCTCCAGGCTGCGGTGCTGCTTGATCTCAATGTTGTTCCTAAAGGCCCAGCCGTCTGAGGCAGAGCAGAGGCCGAATTTACCGGACAGGCCCAGAAGGCAGCACCAAAGCTGAGCCCTTTAGAGGTGATGGGGAAATACTGGCAACGTTGGTTTTTACTGCTTATACTTGGCAGTATGGCGCCATGATGGTTCAACCAACTGGTTAAACTAAGACAGGTTAAGGGACTGGTGGTGGTGGGTGTGGCGCTGGTATCAGTTCACCTTGGTACAGCATGTTAGAAATCCTAAGAGTCCGAAGTTGCAAATGAACCACAGTGAAGCAAAGTATCGCGTTTATTCCTGGTAAATAACGTAAATGCTGCCGGGAACTGGGCCTCCTGTGGCTCACCTGTTGAATGCGCCTCCGCGACGTAAACCACCAGGAAATCCGCGACCTGGCTGAAATCCCTGACGAGCTGCTTAAACTCCTCAAGTTTGTACATAAACGGGGGTCAGGAGCAGCTTCCGAAACTGAGCACCAGCGGTCTGGTTCCTGCGGACGACAGCGATCAGAGCCAGCGGGGCGCTCGCCAGCCGGACGGAGCAGCCGCGCAAAGACGCACCTCTCACGAACTTCCCGATGGACGTTCTCTCTCTCTCCATGGTGACCACGGCTGAATCCGGAGCTTCCAGCCCCACGAAAGCCTCCTGGCCCAGGGACAACCACATGTTGTCGCATACGGTTCTCACAAACGCCATGGAGGCGAAGGTGGAGCCCCAGTCGTCATACTTGAACCTGGGGTTCTGGGTCATGGTCACCTTTTCGCCCAGTTTGAGGATGATTTTCTTGGCGAGGGCGGGCCAAACGACTTGTAGGATCCGCAGAACGCCATTGAGCAGAAGCATGTAGCATACCATGCCGGCCGCAGACAGGTAGACGGCCACCTTCTGCAGCCACATGTTTGCGGACCACCGGAGGCGGAGACCGCGGAAGCGACGACGCTTGTTTATCGCTCAGCTGCCTTCACGGCCTGTGTCCGGGCTCGGAATTTACAGCTGCTAGCGTCGAGGACGCGCCTGGGGGTTATAAGGTACTGCATTTATTGTTTTTGCACTGGAATTAGTCAATTTTGCACTGAATTTGTAATTCAGGCTTTTTGTCCTCTTTTCAGGTTTTTTACAAAAATGGAAGAAATCTTAACTCGGCGATATTGTGTGATGTTTAAACTCGAACGGCCGGGCTTTCTCAGGTAAATACATTTTTAAATTGGTTTAGAACAGTCACTCTTCACTTGAAAACAAACAGCAGAACAAATATTCTTTGCCTCTGCGGCGTCGGCTTCCCCGGGTCTTCAGCCCGACGGACGCTAGATGGCGCTACAGACCAGCACATGAGGCCCGGAACAGGTTCTCGGCGTAGAATTTAAGGTACGAACAAACTATTTAACCTGTGTGTCAATAACCTGACGAACAACCTTTAAACACTGACCGACTGAAGCAGCTCGTTTAAGCCAGGCGGATCTAAAGACTTCAGCCAGGAGGAAACCATCGAACCGAGCACTTTCTAACGTTTCAGAGGACACTGAAAAGGTTCATAACTCAGGTCATCCTATAGCAAAATAACTTTGCGAGAGAGCGAGAGAGGGAGAGGAGGAGAGAGTGAGGGAAAGGGAGAGGGCTGGAGAAGAGAGAGGGGGATGCTGAGCCTGCCGGAGGATGCTCCTGCTCCCCTCGCCTCCACACTCACGCTGATGAGCTCTCTATGCGCGCTCCTCTGGACCAGGAGGCGTTAACCAGGTCCCAGTAAAACCAGTCCCTTGCGCAGAAACTCCAGCCATGCTGCGCTCGCAGCTCGCAGTGATTGACCTCTTCTTTCCTCAGGTAATGCGATCTGCCGCTGCGGGAGAAGCCGAGTGACCGACGCACCAGCCCCCCGGCGCCGCTCGCCATGGTCAGCCGCTGTCACAACCCGACCTTCGCCGACTTCAGCGGCCTCTCGCTCTCCGTCTACGGCAGCAAGGCGGACATCCGCGGGAGGCGCACCGGCTTTGGATCTCAGATTTACCGGAGCTCCGCCGACGCAGCCGCGGCGCACATGAACTGCGGCAGCCCGAAGAGGTTTGCGGAGCCGGAGGAAAAGGCGCATCTGTCCGCCAAAGCTCTGCGGCCGTGTCTCTCCCTGGCGCAAGGTGGGTAGATCCACACCTGTCTGATTCTCCTGGTACGAAGTTGATCAGCTTTTTTTACGCAGAATATTCACATTGGTAACAAAAGCCCCTGAAGCTGTCGGTAAAGTAAAACCAAACGTTAATTAGCGCTTCGGGTTCGGCTGGAATTGGTCATTTAGAAATGATGCTGCTGACGTGAGGTCTTTTCAGAGCATCATCTGCACCGCGCAGACGCCCTGTTTGTCTGTTAATTACTAGCAGAGGTCTCTCACATCCTCGGCCAGCTCATAATCAGGTTGTTTCAGAAGACCTTGAGATCAGGACGGGCCGTATCTGGAGAAATTCAACCAAATGGGGCCAAGACACGGTTGTTCTGGCTCTTTTAGGTAAAAAGGACGCCTTTCACATGGCAAATAGAGTGTTTTAATTTAAATTTCCTATTAAAAGGAAAGGACATCATCACAAAGTAAATCCTGTGTAAAACTCAGGTTCCATCTCTGGAAGCGGCCGCGGCCCATCCTGCTCTGCAGCGTTCGCTGTGCGCAGGCGGGGGTAATTACAGCCCCGTCCCAAATTATGATTAGACGGAACAGACTTTTATATTAGCAATCATCCTCGCAGCAAGTAGAGGATCAACGGGTTTGATTATTGTTTCTGCTTTGCTAAACGCGAACCACATGTCGGCAGAACGCGCCCCAGCAGCTCGGAGTCTTGGAGCGCATGTTGGTGCCCCCAGACCCTCCATCTCCATCATCTCCGACCGGAATGAATCGTCTCATTGTCTGCGCGACGGTTCTGAGTTGGCTTCCCGTAAAAAGCGAGTGGAGCGGAACATGTGTTTGTGGATTATGACTTGCAGATTAATACTGTTGGCTTTTGACTCCGGAGGCGCTTTAGGGACAGATTTAACTAATTTAGCATGGGGGGAGAAGACGCAGCCTCCATTTGGAGAGCAGAACTGAGGCTTATTCTGAATAATAATTATTGCAACAAAGATATTTGTGTGTGTGTGTGTGTGTGTGTGAGAGAGAGAGAGAGAGAGAGAGAGAGAGAGAGAGAGAGATAGATTTTGCTCTTCTGGGGAGTAGAATATGAAAGAGATCCCAGCTCTTTGAAGGTGCCTCCTCTCAGGCTTGATCCCGTTTCAGCCGGTTTGGATCAGAGCTGGATCCTAAATAGTATATTCCTTCTAGATCTATGCTGGAATAGATGGAGGAAAAGACCTGGAACCTTCTGACGCATCTGTGAACTGTTCATCTGCAGAATCAGGCTGATTCAACAGCTCCAAACGTGCACGGAGGCCGAGGATGCTGCTGGTTCAGCTCATCCCGGCCGTGATGCACCCGGACAGGATGCGTGTCAGACATGGGTGCTGGGAATCCCTCTCCCCGAGCACAGACCCTGGTCGGGCTCACTCTCTGGTGTCAGCATGTCTGCACGGATGCGAGCACGAATGAAAGGAGCCGTGCAGCTGAGACGCTGCAGCGGCTCACTGGCAAGCCTGCCACTCTGCTGTCATGTGACGTGACATCTTAGACCCTAAACACACACATCAACACACACACCCACGCCCTGGCTGCTTTCCCGTGTTTTCCCCATCAGTGTTTGGAGGTGATAATCCGACTGTTTTCAGAAACAGATGAGTGTCCGCTGAGGGCCTCCACCATCCCTCCACCTCAGCCATCATGTTGTCACACTTCCATAATTCTTGACTTCATTATGTCACTTTATGAATAAATAATCTCTGTCCCGTCAGAGGAGTTCTAAGTGGGGTAATAAAGCTCCCCATCAGCCCCTCTGGGAGAACTTACCTCCGGATAATTGGCCAGTCGATCAGCGTTTGGCTGTATTTTTGCCTCTGTTTGGTGTAAAATCGCGCTGCTGGTTCATGTCAGACTTTCACTCTCTCCAGCACCTTTATTTTGTGACGCTCTAACACCCACTCTGGAAAGTTTGTGCAACCAGTGAGGAGCCTCGAAGAGCTTTAATTGCCGCTGAACGTGGCGGAGCCCACAGATGTGTTTCCAGGTCCCAGATCATTAGAAAATACAGTCGTGGAAATGATTCAACAGGTGATGCAATGGCTAATATTTACTCAGCGAATTAACGTGCAGTTTAAATCTGAGGCTTAATGGTCTGAGTTTCGTCACCTCTGTTAGCACATTTTGGCTAGATGACATTTTTTTTCCTTGAACGTGGCTAAAACGTCCCAACATCACCGTCTGCTGATACATCAAAAAAAAAAATAGTTTTAGCGATGAGTCAGGTTTATAGCCGCTATTCCTCCCAGATGTTGTGAAAGACTGATCGCTCCCCCTCTCTCAGGGAAACTTCTTTTTTAAAAAAACAGATCTGACCTCTTTTCTAACTTGAATTGGCATTTTTGTGCTAAAGCTGGGGGCTGTTTCTTCTGAGCGATGGTCAGACCTTCACCTGCAGCGGTGCTCCTGAATGCTGAAGTGTTTTCTCAGGAGCCGCTGCGTTCCCACGGGCCCCAAAAATGGATCCATGCGTCTATGCGTGAGCTCAGCGGTGAGTTATGGCCAAGTGTGCATGGGAATGGTGATGCCGGGTGTAATGTTTGCAGCATGTTCCTCTGATTCACAAAGCCCGGGGATGATTCTGCAATGGTGTTCCCGTAAAAAAGGCCTGAGAGAGGGATGAGGGAATGCTGGGGAATGGAATGACTGCTCTTCCTGAGTCACAGCCACCAGAACACCCCTGGTCTGACATCTGCTCGGCTGAATCAGCTCCGTCCAAACCAGCCAGGAACGCCGATAGAAGCAGGAGATGAAGGAAGCACCGAGGCAGAGGGGAGGCTTATGGGAGGCCACGAGCGTCTCTGCTTCCGATTAGTCCTCGTCCCAGGTTGCAAAATCAACCGAGGCGAGCGCGCCGCCACACTCAAGCGTTCCGTTTTAGCTCTGCCGTCTGCGAGCCGGCGCTCTGTCCTCCGAACACGGCGTCAGTCAGGTTTAAATTTACCATCCTGATGTGACCAGTGTGGTATTCCTGCAGCAATTCTAGGAAAACCAAAAGCATTCAGAGCTTGTTTCTGCCAAAAGAGCACAGTCCAGGCGCGCCGCGAGAAGTAAAAAAGAAAAGGATCTGGATTGAGTAAGTGTCGAAATCTCTGGAATAGCAGAGGGAACGTGCTCCGGGCCTCAGCTTCATCTACCAAAAAAAGCTGGAGCTGGCTCGCATGTGTCGTAAAGAGGTATTTTTAGCCTGAACCAAAAGAACGCTCCAAGCTTCATGTGCTGCTCTTCACCGGCGAGGCCAGAGCTGGTTTATCAATAAAGCCATCAAACTCTTCTTCATCACCCACTCAGAGGTGATACAGGCGACCGCACGTCCGCAGTATCCTCATTACTTCCACCTCAGACGCCTTTGGCGGACTCTGACTTAGCACGCTGGTGGTTTTTCGATTTGCATCTCGGCTGATCCACTTGCTGTTCTTGGCCGGCCGCTGCAGTGTTTCATCAAACAAAAATCTCGCCGTGGCGGTTCTGGCCTTTGCCAGATGGGCTCCGAGAGGGAACCGGACCCTCACGGCTGGAGAGAGAGAGGAGAGGTCTTGGATGGGGGCTTCAGGGACCCCCCTACCGAAGCTGAGCATCAGTAGGCGGTTCTGGACGGAGAGGTTTGGCTCTCATCTGATCCGGTACCGCTGAATCAGCAGTTTGTGACTTTCAAACTGAGAAGGACAACAGTTGCTAGTTTGACTCCGGCATTTGCAAAGGAGTCCAAGTCCTCGCTCTGAGCGTGTGCACGCCGTGTCCGAAACAGGCCCTTTCTTTCACAAGCTTGGCCGCCTTGGTGATGATTCAGCCAATCGAACGTCGGCTTCGAGCGAGTGGCCAAAAACAAAACGAGCAAACACGATGCGGAGCGAGTGGGTTTTAATACCTTCATTAGTGCGCAGAAGAAAGCAGCCAAAGCGCCGGGGTTTTATCCCCGCTCCCGCTCCTCCTCCGGCTCTGCCAGGAAGCTGCCACGGGGCAGCACCCAGTCGGCTCCTCGCACCATTGGCTGGCGCTGCCCCAGAGGACTCGGAAAGACATTATAAAGTCTAATAGTGTCGTTTATATACTTTATTAGTGCTTGTTAATGGAAGGCCAACACTCTGGAAGCATTCTTCACTCATGTGAAATGGACTCCAGTCTCCAGGACTAATAAAGCGCACAGAGGAATGACAGAATGGAGCTGACTTACAGGAAAAAGTATTTATGTCGTGAGTCATCACGGCCAAGTCTGGTTACTCAGAGTCGATATCGGCCACAGTTCCCTCAGTGGGGTCCAGGTCTGGACGGCTGCTCTCGCCCTCTTCTGCTCACCTGTATGCTCCAGGTTCCCAACGGTCACTGCTGGAGCCAGTTTCCATCATTGCTAATGCATCGTTAGCGTGGCAGCACAGGTAGAGCAGCTTCAAGCAAAGATCCGGACGGTGCAGGGGTCACATGATGAGAGGAAGTGGGGGATTTGGGGAAAAACAAGGTCCAGGAATCTGAGTCGCAGGGAGCAGAGAGGCTGGCCAGGCTCCACTCTGGATGTTAATAAAGTTTGGAGGCTCGGTGCCAGCACTCTGATCTGAAATGCTCAGGGTTATTTTTGCAGCCTCTTTACAGACAATTATATTTGAAAGGGAAGGATATCTCGCAGCGCACTAATATCAGAGCAAGAAGATCAAGTATGTGATAAGAAGAAGGAAGAAGAAGAAGAAGAAGAAGCAATTTTCCATGATGTGAAGGTGGCTTGGTGTGGGAACATCACCCGTGTGAGAACTATTTTCAGCTTTATCATTGTTTAAAGGGAAAGTTTTATTTGGTTGCAAGAAATTTCCGAGGTGCAGTCGGGCAAGTCTGTCATCGCAAGTTTGGGTTGAAATATCCGGAGTATAAAGTTTGGACTTGATCCCTGAAACGCTAGCGCTCTGATTCGGCCGCTCAAAGATTTGATGGTATTATTTTGCAGTAGCGTCCCTGGTCTCTGTGTCACGGCTCCATAACCGACTCTGACAGGATGGGTCTGGCCGTTGGCCGTGTCTCAGGGTTGTCGGCCTGATTTCACTGTCTGGGACTGAACCGGCGTCTCTTCCAGGAGCGCTCTGTGACATCCCTCTGCGCTGTCCTCCATATCCAACTTTGTAATCGTAAACCAGTAAACGACAGTTTTGGTTGCGAGACATCTTCTCTCCATTAGAACCGGTACAGGCGGTTCGGTAATTGTGTTAAATGGATCCACGTTAGAGTAACAGGCTCACTATGCACTCTTCATTAACATGCTCCACATTCCCCACAAGTCTACTCTTAGAACGCGCTGCTTAACACAAACATCATGTTGCACACTCAACATTTGACTGTTTTGAATGTGTGTGTGTGTGTGTGTGTGTGTGTGTGTGTGTGTGTGTGTGTGTGTGTGTGTGTGTGTGTGTGTGTGTTTCTGTGTAAGAGAGAGACTCACAGAGAGGATTAAGCATTTCCAAACATGTCCTTCAAAAACAGAACCACATATATCATAACAAACTAAACCACTAATATGACGCAGAACAATACCTTCCTGTTGGTTAGGGCCAGCGGGGTTAAGGGTTGGGAGGTCAGGGGTTATGGTTGGTGTTAGGGTTGGGGTTATGGTTGGGGTTGGTAGGTTGAACTTGAACTCCTACTTCACACGCTGACTGCACCACTTTCAGCTAATTGTCGACTAGAAAAATATTTTAGCCACATCTGCTCTCAGCTACTCATAAACAAGTTCCACTAGCATGGAAAAGCTAGCGGCGGCTGTAGGCCCAATGTTGTGGTCTGTGCACACATCCAAAGCGCTGCCTCAAATATTTAGTTACTGATCCATGCGTATTTGTCAAAAACGGAAACTCTGTTATAATCATTAAATGCTTCAGGACAGCTAAGCACATCTGTATTTACATATCTGGGCGCGCTTTCCTCCCCGTGAATCTACACTTACATGCCAGATCCAGTGGAGCTGCAGAAAGAGCCAGCGGCGCTAATCGGAACCAGTATGGAGCTGGCATTTTTTGCAGTTTTCTGTCTTTTCCAGCTCAGCCTTTAACCACGATGAATGATGTGTCAGCACATCCTCACAACGCTTTTGAAGGGCAGGCAGAGCCGCTGCCATTTTGCATTGGTGACGTAATTCAGAGCCAGAATCGGAGCAGCTGTGAGCCGAGCTGAGAAAATGCACCAGTAATCGCCATCTCCCCTTTGTTCTTATTGATCCTCACCACAGAAAAGCCACTTCACGACCGTTCGCACCAAATCAGGCGCATTGAGCTGCTATCGGCTGTGATCTAGCAAGCATGTGCTGCAGATTTCAAATGAATACGATCCACGACAGCCAGGTGCTGAGCAGTTGGCCCGGCAGAGGCGAACGGCGGCCAACTGGAAAAGGCTTCGCATGATTTATCTGCAGCCTTTTTCCTCAACAAGTTATTTTATTGTTCCCGCACAGTTGGTTTTCATCTCATCTCTGGCTAATGATACACTGAGAGCATGTGTTTTATTGTTGTTCCTTCATTCAGCGTCTAGATCGCGTTCTGACTGGACACTCCCCTCAGCAGGAAGCGTTCAGCTCAGGACACAGCAGGTAGAGTCGGAGCAGGAATGGAGAGAGGAAAGAACCGTTACCTGCTCATTACTGTCTAAATGCCGCAAGATTAACGGGGCATGACCCTGGCGAGTGTCTGTCAAACTCCTCACCAGGGCCTGACTTCTGATCAACGCTCCCCCCCTCTCCTGCCCTTAATCGCATTATTCGCCACGTCTCATGTCCCCGCTCCGCTTGATGTGCGGTGCGAGGACCGCAGATGGAAGCGCGATAGGGTGGAAGTCGCCTCGCGTACGAGCCGTGCACTCTGCCTGACCTGCTCTGAGTACAGCCAGGCTAGGCCGCTAATCTTTAACAAATGCTAGGAGTCTCCATGACCAACCCTCGCTGAGATGGTTTAGTCAAAACAGCCCCGCTGCTCCTGAACGCAACCTCGGCCTCTCGCTTTCATTCGAGCGCCGCTTAGCTAACTCGTACCTGCTGCCTGCTCAGCAGCATTACACAGCCCGGCGTGCTCGGCTCTGCCGCATGCGATCTGACAATCTGTGTTGTGCTGCAGATAGACAGACAGGCATGGTGCATTACAACCGTGGTTTTATTTATTTATTTCTCTATTGATGCAAGATGTTGAGTGAACAAACGTGAGGAAATATGGTGTAAAAATGCCTCTGCGGTAAAAACCTCAGTGTCTGACGGTTACGTTGGGAACAAAGTGTCAAAACACCTCTAAGCTGTGTCTTTCACATTTTCTTTGCATCCTTGCTTGAAGCTGGTTTTCATTGCGCCACCTACAGCCTGGAACGTGCAAGCTTGTTAGGAGGAAGTCATAAATATTCTCATCACAAGCCATGAAAATCACATCCGTCATGGTTGTAAACACAAACCAGGCTCTTTAAATCCTTCACTACCTTCTGTGATTAGCAGCTAGCTCTAGTTTAAGTGCTGCCTCTGGCGTATTTTCACCCCAGTTTTGGACGCCAGAATGAAGCTCTTTCTTATTTGCACTTGTCCGGAGTAGTGGCGGCGCATCCTTGGCTGCCTTAGGAGACATTTTGGCAGCGTGACTGAATTTATATGTATGCCTTCATGTGGCAAAGTGTTCACATTAAAGCAAAGAAACATGTCTTCACACCAGGTGTAAAAAAGGCCTGCAGTCAAAACAAATCCTTTTCCAGGATAAGTGATGAAGAATCAGCTTTTCTCGTCCTGGTTTTCTGTTTCATAGCCGTCTGGTAATTAATCATCCCTCGCTCTTTCTCAGCATGGCACAGAGGTTTAATTCTGAGCTCAGAACTTGTCCTTTCGCGCGCCGTCATCAGGGTTTCTCCCACTTGTGCTGGACCTGGTCTCTGAGCATGTTTGAACTATTTAATGTGACATGAGAAATGTAACTGGCTCTTTCATGGCTTCATTTATTTAGACTGTTTTATTGAAAGTCCTGTGACTGAACATGCTGTATTTACTCATATTACTGTACTCAGTACTGTGCTGGAATTGCGCTTCCTACTTTTGGTAGGAAGTTTAGCAAACGCTCACTCTATTGGGGCAAAAAAAGAGGCTGTACTTAAAGAAGTGTTTACAAAAATCATATCCAACGAAAATCAACTGGACTCGGTCTTCGTCTGCACCTCATCGGCTGCTTTTTACAGTTCCAGACACCAAAAAACAGCCAGTGTTGAGATGCCAGCCTTCCATGAGCCTCCGGAGCCACCGAGTCCAACAAGAGGGGCTGAGCATCAGTGTATGTACAGTGCAGCCTGCCAAAGTACACTCATTTCACAGCACAAAAAGACCCGCACTGAGCTCCAGCCTGTTTATGTTAGGGATGATGTCAAATGGCCAGAATTTATAATTCACATCAAATTTTTTGTTTAAAGGCGCTTTTTACTCCAGATTTTTATAGTGGAGGAAGCAAACCTTTGCATTTCAAAGTTCTTCAAGTCAAATAAATGAAAAACAAACCGTCTTTGCAGGTTCGGAGAATATGCTGGGAAAACAGGGTAGGGAGGAAAAGAAGCTTTTTATGGTTCGTGAAAGGGTGCCAGCTGAGGTGAAGGACCTGACACATGCTATAGGCCAGAGCCCGGAGGGGCCCTCAGCAGCCAAACAGCACCCAGGGCCGAAGACGTGCAGAGTCGGAGTCAGAGTCAGTTCTCTCTCTCTGTTAATTGTTGTCTGGTTCGACTCTTTCTAAACCCCTGTGTGTGTGACATACACACTAGTTAGAGAACCTAACGTGACTGAAGAGGTGGATGCTTCAGTCACGCTTCTACCTGATGGCGACTCCTGTCTGATGATTCAGTCCTTCCTTACACACTCGTCAGTAAAAGAACATTCTTTGGAAATTATTCATGTTGCTTTTACTTTTATTTTTGAATCATTCTTGTTGCTGAGCAAGAGATTCAGGAATTTTGGATTTTTTATTTTTTTTTATTTATTTTTTTTCCCAAATTTTGGCCTGAAACGTGCGGAATGTTTCATAGAAATTGAACGAAACCAATCCAAACCTCTTCTGAGGTGTAGTCAAATATGGGGATCTCGACCTTTGGGGAGACTCTTGTGAACTGTAGGAACCTTGAAAACTAATATTTGTTTTTCAGCTAAACTACAGTTTGTGTGCGCAAAATAGTGTTTGTGGGAAATTTAATTTTATTGTAAATTATATATATATATATATATATATAAATGTTGGGATTAAACTAGAGTCAAAACCCAATCATGGCTTTAGTCCAACTAAAAATGGACCTTAAAAGTTTGGGCAAGCATTTTAAATAAAATTAAAATAACCAGAGATCCGTCACTGTGGCCAGGGGGGAGGTGTGTATGTGTGTAAACACTCTGACTGAGAGCTAATCTTCACTATCCTGCTCTGGTAAAGTCGTTTGCAACCAGTTAATTTACATTTGTGAGCAGCAGCCAGAGATTGCACTTTAGGCTAGGAACAACAAAAAAGATATTAAAAAAATGTTGTTTGTCAGGCTAAACTAGTCAAAATAGTTATCACTCGTTTTCATATTGCAGCCAGTGGGTGGTTAAGGTGCTTCATCCTGACTTTTGGTGTCCTCCAGCTTTACGTGCATTCCACCAGTGCAGAAGTCACGTCTGCAAAATCATTTTACCGCTGAGACGCAGCTCATGTCTGAGAAATCATGGAAGACGGAATCTTATTACAGCCATTAAACAAGAGAAGGATAAACACAGGCGGCCTTTAATGCCAGGACATTTGAAATGCTTACGCAGTGTGAATATATTTGCTCATAAAGCTCTTTGATGGTGGCCCCGTCTGCTCTGACACAGCTCTGGCCGTCTGTGTAAACACTCCCAGTTTAACTTCCCGCTGCAGAGCGCCGAGTGTGTTTCCATTGGTGCCGTTCGGTACCTTTTTAAGACTTTTGCGGGCCCCTGCCGTACCTGGGTCCCTGTGACCGCAGGGGTGCGGCCCTTGCGCCGCTCAGTCTCGGAGCAGCAGGCTCTTCCTGGACCGTCGCTGCTCAGCTGCAGTCACGGAGCTGCTTTTGATGTCAAGTGAAATATAATGTCTGGTGAAACGTCCATCTCGAGTTACCACTGTGGTTGTGTGTGTGTGTGTGTGTGTGTGTGTGTGTGTGTGTGTGTTGAGGGGGGGTGTCCTCCATGCCAGAGCCACTGGGCGAGCGAGGACTCCCCACAAAATAAAGCAACAGTATTGCTGACTTCCTTAGGTATGTGTGGTTTGAAACCCAACCCAGTTTTTCTCAGCGGGTCCCCACTTATTGATTCTTTATATCACAGTAGAAAACGAGTGCTGCAGAGCCCCTCAGTCAAAGAATGCTCTTTCCTTTATCGAGTTTTATCCTTTTCATTTTCCCTTTTGATATTTGACCCAACACAGTCCAGCTCTGATAAAAAAAATCCCACTTTAAAATGGTTAACCAATGGTTGGAGGTTTCTTGTTTCTGTAATCTACCGATGGCAAACAGTCGTGTTAAGCTAATATTTAAATGATGATTTAATGAATAAAATGATGTAATGTTTAAACATTCAATCTGAAAGGCTTTTGCCAGCAGGGAAGCTGCGGTTCCACTCCTGTCCGGCTGGTGGGAATCTACATATTATCTATCTGTTATTTAGAACATGTGGGTGATTTTACCTCCAAAGATGTTGCTTAAGCTGTGTTTGAACAGAGATAAACATGATGGATTGATATTATGGAGGGGAAAAAAGGCAATGGATGTCAATATAACTAA
>CAAE01014643.1:231029-243510 GCA_000180735.1 Tetraodon nigroviridis | reverse complement strand
AATATAACTAACTTCAGATTGCAGGTGATGAAGATCTCCCTGCTGCAATTTTTGCCTCAGATGAAGAGGTTTTATTTCTGGGGGCCGCCCTCTTGGATCCCTCGTGATCTGGCCACTTATTTTAATTTGTGTGCTTAAATGTAACGTTCAGAAATGCTAATGATCTAATGGGGGATTCCGTTTTTCTCCTATTTTATGGGGCTTTTAGAAACTGTTTTCTCTCTTTTAGTTTTTTTCTGGACATGCTGATGGTCTCGGTTTAACCCGCAAACTTCAAAAGAGAGAACTTCTGAACACACTGTATCTCTTTCATGAAGCAACAGGCTGATATCTTCCTGCAGCAGAAGCTAAAAAAGAAAGAGAAATAGGAAGTGAAACGGGACTCCGCATTTGGTTTCTGGAACATCTGGTTCGGTCCTTCTTTTGAACAACCAGCATCCCTTCAGAGGGGTTGTGCGCGCTCTGTGTAGGTAACAAAATAATCATTTTCAAATGCCGCTCCGGTCTAATTACCGACCTAAACACAGCCTCTCAGCCGGACCACCGACCACCGGGGGAATTTCCCCCGAACCCTCTCCCAACCCCAACCATTCATTCATCCCTCCCACCATTCCCATTAAACCATCAACAACACAAATCGGTGGCTTGTTTTACAGATGTACAAACGTGCACTTGTCAAAGGTGGCAGGAGGTGACGCCCACTGGTGCAGCGTGACGGTTTCTGCCGGAGATGTTCCCCTGTTCTGTGGTTGATCCAGCCCACTGTTGTTTCTGAGGAATTTCCTGACATCTGCGTTCAATCGCCATTGATCCCAGATCTGGGAATGCTTGTAAATACTGGGTACAGTCCTGACCCGGAGTTCCGTCCTGGCAGCCGGGGATGAGCCACGCTAGGCTAGCTTGTAGTGACAAAGGTCAGATGCTGCCTCATGGATTTGTTTAGCCAACAGCTAATCTAATATTTCTGAAAATAGGACCCTTTTCTTCATCTTTTTTTCAATCATATAATGACATATTTCTGCCAACCATCAAGTTTTGTGTAAAAAAAAAAAAAAATTTTGTAAAAAAAGTACTTTCTTTCCTAATTCCCAGTAATAATCTGGACACATCAACAAACTGTTCAAAAACAAATGTTTTGACAAGGTGTGCGGTTGCCTGACTCTTGCCGAAGCACTTTTGTATTCCTTTTTGCTCTCCTCGCGACTCGTAAACTGGCTCAGAGGCTTCGTTTCATGTAGAATTTGTACTCAGGTTTACTCGAGCAAAAGCGGCTGAGTGGACAGGTTACAATGGGCTACTATGGTCTGCTTCTGGAGGAATACAGGTATATATTAATTATGGTGGAACGCACTTAAATAAAATGCATTCTGCAATTCTGACAACTGTAATTGTGTCTTATTCTTGTCAAATTTCACTTTACAGTCAGGTTTAACTTCTGTAAGAGATGTTGCGCTTTGCGGCTCTGTTTTAGTTCAGTTTCTGCTGAGAAGCGGCCGTCTCACCTGCAGCGGAGGGCGCGGTGGGTCCGGGGCAGCCCCCGACCATCCCCAAACAGACCAGCCTCTTGTCTGCCGCTGCGGCAGCAGCTGATCCTGCGCCAGGTCTCAGCGCTGTCGGCCGCTCCTGGAGCCCCGTTGCTCACCAGCTCCATAAAGGTGTCTGTCACCGAGCCAGACGTGCTCCTCGTGTCTGCCGGCCAAGAGCATCACGGGCCTGTCAGTCATGTGGCTCTATCGGGCCAATCGTCAGGCCTCGCCGGGCCCTTGGGTGCCGCGTCGCTTTCAGACTGATGAGGGCCTTTCAGGGAAACTGTGATGTGGTTTGGCTAAGTGCTGCTCGTAAAACATGTGATTATTTGTAATTAAACCTGGCAAAGGACTTGATTTGTGCGCAAAAGCTTGTTCAACTACAATTGTCAGGGCAGAGTTGTGGTTGCTGGTCTTTAAAGAGGCTGGATGAACAAAAAATAAAGACTTTGACAGAGACAATGGTTGTTGGCGACAATCCGTCACTGCTTGTTGGTTTTTTTTACTGCCCTTCCTGGAGGTCAGGGCGGAAGAGGCACGCTGCGCTTTTTTAGTTGGTCTGGGGATGGTACATAGTTATTTTCATCTTTGTAGTCTTTTCGTCTCTAGATTCCAGTTCTAAGAAAGAAACCAGAGCATCTGGGGGTTTTTTTGTTTGTTTGTTTCAGACAAAATTTGATAAACGGTTAAATCAATAACATTACTAGATTAAATTGTCAGAGCTGAGCCAAAATAGACAGAAAAACCTTTGAATTATTCTTATGGAGTTCATCCATCAAAATCCACTAAATAAAGACGATGAAATATATCACTTAGTGATTCTTATGACTTTCAAATCGATTTAGCTGCTTCATAAAAACAAGAAGTGTTGTCTCTGTAGTTTTATGTCCTCTGCTTTCGTCGCCGCTGCGTTTAAATTTGAAGTACTTATGAGAAAGTCGATCATGTCAGGAAAAAATATGAAGAACCGGCTGAAGAGCGCAAATGTGCCAGATGAGTGACATCATCTCAGCTCAGGCATCTCCAAGGTCTGAACGGCAGCCTGACTCCTCTGTGTGTGTGTGTGTGTGTGTGTGTGTGTGTGTGTGTGTGTGTGTGTGTGTGTGTGTGTGTGTGTGTGTGTGTGTGTGTGTGTGTGTGTGTGTGTGTGTGTAGGATGGTGTGACACTGCACTACCAGCAGGTGGTGACAAGCACAAGTGTTTTAATTACACTCATCAATGCGGACAGTGGACAGGACAAATTGTCTTATCCATCTTCTATCATCTATTCAGTATTTTAAATTCGTCCTTTAATAATGCACAGTAATTTGACATATTTTAGCTTTCGGATGTTTTTAAGGAAAGAATGTGCATTTTATCTGTTTATGATTTCATGTTTATGAAAAAGAAAGGCTTGCATGCGAAATATCATTATGCCTTACACTCTCTGTGCTATTGCTCAGTTGTGCGCTTGGTCTCAGGGGCCACATGACTCACTTTCACTCTAACTTTATTTCGTGACCGCAGAGACCATGAGAAAGTGGGGAGGAACAAAGAGAGCTCGCCGAGAACAGCAGATTCAGCTCCAACCAATTGATTTTATCCTCCTGGGAGTTCTCATGCCTGCTGCCGCCTCTCGGTAATCCCGCGGACGGGACACGGACATTTCTGCGGCTGCGGCGCTGCTTCCCTCGGCCTGCACCTGCTTTAGCTGCAGCTTTCTCCGCAGACATTTTTTCATTTACTTGTGCCCTCGAGTGTTTCAATCAAACGTCCTGGGACTGAGCAAACAAACAAAAGTTCTGGGACCCTGCTGCAGACACAAATATAGACGTTGGTTATGAGCCTGAGAGGGGAGGGTTGGGGGGAAGGGCTCGGGGAGGGGGGCTAATACCCAACATCTGCCCCGGACAAGCAAAGCATCCTTCCCGCCTGCTGTCGCGCACTTGCCTGCTGAGGCCTGGTGAAAGCAGGTGGGGCAGACAGGTATTAAAGTGCTTTCGTTAACTATTTAAGTGCTGGGGGGGTTATGATTTATGGAGCCAATAATGGGGCCGGTTTAGGTGTCAAATCAGATTTCCAGAGGCATCCGTCTTGTGGTTGTGACGGCCTGTCGCGACCTCAGCCGCAGCTGTTTGCATCACGCTCCTGCCATCCTCTCCGACCGCACCCCCCGCTCCCACTTCCTCACCCCACACCTTCCCAGTCTAGATTCCAGTAGGGTGCACCTCCAGCAGCTCCCCTTTCCCCTCCTTGAACCATCCATCCATCTGCACATCTGCTTCTTATTGAGCCCCCCCGTGTGTCTCGGAAGACTTGAACGCATTAACCGCTGGCACAGGCGCGGTCTCGCTCCGGCACTTAACGCAACGCTTAGGGGACTTAAAAGGGAGGCGCGAATTATAGTAAATGAAGTGTCACCGAAATTAAGAACCAGCCCAGATTACCACCAATTACACTTAATAATGCCGTCCGGAGCATCTGCTGGTCAGATGCTGCGCTGTCTGAGGCGCCGACACCAGGCGATTCATCCCGACATCAACCTTAGCTTCCAACTGTACGCTGATTGGGCCTGATCTCAGTGCTGACTGGAGGGCTTTGGCTGGCACTGCATCATGGGAATTTAGCCTTGTTGGTTCGGACACGCGTTTTCTCCACTTTATTAGTCAGTTCTCAGTCACCGAGGGAAGCTGAGGCCAGCTTCCACAGCAGTAAACTCCAACACGTGTCCAGAGAAGGTGGGCCATCCCACGGCATGGTCTTCCTCCTCTGTTTGACCAGAAAAGAAGGATGACAAATGGATGACATCAGAGCAGATGCATCAGGGTAATTACAACCTGCTTTCTCTGCCTGACGTCAGGCAGAAAAGAATCACACGGGTTTCCAGCTACCACATTGATGTAAATATTTATGCTCCTGTGCTCAGAAACATCATTATTCTGAGCATCTATGTGTATCTAAGCCAGGTCAGATCATCATTCTAACAGTCTGTGAGTGGTTGATACCATTTGATGACATTTATTGGGCGGAACATACCAAGATGCAACAGGGTGTTGTCTCACAGTCTCATCACCGTGCCAACAGTTGTTCAGCTTTCAAATGGTTTTTTTTTCCCCCCTCTCCTGGTAACAATAGGCTTGTTGTTATTTTCTGCTTAGGCCCTTAAACTTCTGACATCAGGGCTGCTCCGCGGGAATGAGTCAGCGCTTGCGTACATGTTCCTGCTGCGAAACCTAACGTTTGCCCCCGGTGACTTTGGCTCTGTCCTTCCTTTTTGTTTCTGTCTTTCTTTGTGTGCTTTTGCAGCGTCGCCCCTCAATGAGCCTTAAGTGTTTACAAGTGTGTGTATGGGAGCTGCATCACACACTGTTTGCTTCAGACTGCTTGTTTTGAACCTGCTGGCTGGACCTGGAATGGATCCCGGACCCGCAGAAGCGCAAACGCTCCTGTTCCTGCGGGGTCCATTTAAAGCTGCCATGTGCAGTTTCGGTGTAAATAAGCAGAAGCCATAGCTACAGTTAGAGGTTGTTACAGTTGGAGCTTTTTAAATTAGGCTGTCAATTCTTTTAACATTTGAATCAGACTAATCGCAGCTTTAGTCCTCGTCATTGTTGAAAAACACAGATGTAAAAGAATACAAAGGTCAGAGGTCAGTTTTTGCAGTCAAATTCCTGACCACTTGCTTCATTTTGAGGTGGACTGAGTTAATTGTGGATAGCCTCCCTTCAGAAGAATTTAATTAATGGACCTACAGCCATACATTTGGAAAGTATATCAAAGAACTGTGTAAAAAAAAATGTAGCAATATACTTTTAGATTTCTTTTTCCCAATTTATTTATGTTTTCTTTTTTATCACCATTAAATGAATTCATTACTGTCCATGAGTCATTTACAGTGTTTATGATTTATTAAACCTGCTCTGCTTTGCAGCGTACAAAGAAGCCGTGTGCACGTGCGCTCACAGGTGGAAAAAAAATAAAAACGTCTTCTGCTGACGTGAATCTAAATAGACGGAGAAGGTAGAAGCAGTTACTGTACCTGCTGGCCTGAGGCGACACCTTTTTGGCTTCAGCCGCTGTTTACAGAGGCTGATGTTTTGGTTTCTGGCTTATTTTATAGATCTTTGTGTGTGTGTGTGTGTGTGTGTGTGTGTGTGTGTGTGTGTGTGTGTGTGTGTGTGTGTGTCCACTGTAATAATTTATATTCTTTACTAGCAACTAGCATTTGTTCTGTTTTACTCTTATGCTTAGTTTAGAGGTTTATGTTCGGGATCCTTTAACATTTTTCCCAGCTTGATCTTAAACATTTGATATAGTTACATTAGACAATAGTTAAAGCAGGTTGTTACAAAGAGTTGTACCTTAAGCTGAATATTGTGGAAAAATTTGAATATAAACCCTAAGGAATGTAACATACAGTGAACAAGAGCTGCTCTCTCCCTGGCTTCCACCGCCTGATCAAATGGGGCTCCAACGTGCTAAAAAACGCTCAGTGGCACATTCAATGTAAACCGAATTTACTGCTGAACCTCGTCCAAGCTGCCACATGTTGGGGAGCCTGTCCCCACAAACGGAGCGTGACTGATTTTGGTAATGTGACGAAGCTCTAAATCAGCAGCCAGAGAGAAGGAGTGAGGAGGAGGGGGTCTCAACCTTTTAACACTCAAGTAACAGCCTGACGTTTATGATCCGGGCACACGCCTGACGCCTGTTACAGCGCGGCGCCCCTGACGAGGGTTTCTGAGGTCCTCGGTGCATTTCTGCCCGCGTGCATTTAAACCACGGCCGGCATGCGGCACCGCTCCAAGATGCTATTAAAAACACATGTGAATGTCGGAAAATCTCGGGAAAATTGCACAATTTTTTCTTTTTTTTTTCAAAAGTATGATTCTGATTCTTTTACGCTAACAGGCTGATAAGATTCCTGAATCGATACCACACTTTCTGTCTTCAACTGTTTCTGTCATTTGGTGTTGTGAAAGAGAACACAAAGCTCCAGAAGAGCCTGTTGCTGTTTAGCCCACATGCCTGTAGCAGGTCTTATCTGCCATTGACTCCTTGTGTGTGAGGCTGTACTTCACCATGACAGTGATCCCCGACCGGCGTGTTGTTCCGCTGATGCATTCTGGGCAGCAGTGTTTGAAAAGATCCTGATGATGTCCGTCATGACTCGTATCACTCCTGGCCATCCTGATTAAATTATTCCCGACTGGAGGCGGGGAAACACTTGGCTCCACATCAGTGGTGCTGCAGAAACCCAGTTGAGCTCCACGCGCGGCCAAGACGCAGTCAAAGGCAGAGCGAGGAGCCCAGAACAGAGTAAACACATTTGTGTTTCTTGAAAACAGACCAGCGCTGAAAGACATCTCTGCCTCGCGCGAACAGCTCTGAGAGAAACCAGCATTGTTCTCTCAGTCCCCAGGTGATACCAGGCTGTTAGCATCGCTCACTTGGCCTTTTCTCTCCTTCTTTGTCTTTCGGCAGCGACCCGCAACAAGTCAAACACAGAGGAGACTGATGACACAAGCGGAACCATGTTCCATACCTCCTTCTCTGCTGTTTACTCTCCCTCTCCAACGATTAACTCATGCCGGTGCAGCAGGTTTCTTGACTTTCACTCATCATTTCTCAGATTTTTTTCTTCAACTATTAAGGCACTCTGTTAATAACAGCTGGTGTGTGTGTGTGTGTGTGTGAGAGAGAGAGAGAGAGAGAGAGACCGAGAGAGAGAGAGAGAGGTGACACCGTCAAAAACACCATTAGGTAAAAATCAAATTTTGGAAATTAAGTTAGGAAAGATGGAACCAGCGCCCAAGTGTGGAGGATATCGTCTTACCGCCATGTGCCACATTCTTCTTCTATTGTTACTAATAAGACTTCTCATTTTCAAAACGTTTTTATAAGCTTCTAAGTCTTAGGTTGCGAATATAAAGCATATTTAATTTCTTAAATTGTTACAATTCAAACCAAAACAAAATAATCTGTTATAATATTATTGCTATTCTGACTGACAGGCCAGCGTTTACGGCACGCTGGGCACGTCGGGGTTAACTTCCCCGCTGTAATAGATTTTTATAAATCAGAAATAAATGAACGTAAATCTAATTATTGTAATGTGATTATCAAATGACAATAAATTCAATAACGGTTGAGGTCACCGTATTCCCCGGAGGACGTCTTGCGTAACCTTCGGGGCGCTGAATCAACTTTGAAGGGACAATGTGCCATTTAAACTGTGGACGAGGTTTGGATCTCCGTCGCTCGTTTACGCGAGCTCGGTTTTTCGGAAATGGATGCGTCATCATTTGGAATCGAGCTCCTCAATTACTCCGGCAATGATATTTAGCAGTAAATCTCCTCTGGCAATGTTCTTATTGTCACCATTTGGGCTTTTCCAACAAGCTCCCCATTTATCAGAGGACTGGACTCCGCGGCTGCCAGCAGCCTTCCCTTGAGAGATCGCTTTTAATCTAATTGGATTCCAACATGTCATGAATGGCAGGCATCCCACTCCAAACTGATTCCTCCTCCGGAGTGTGCGGAGGAGCTCTTGATCTAATCTGCCGAGCTGTTGTTTATTTGCACGGTGACATTGGGTCACTGCCGACTTTAAACACTCACCGCTAACTGTCTTTCTTGCGGCTCCTCCCGCAGCCAACGCTGCCTACTGCTCGGAGAAGGCCGTCGACGCTGAGCTCCATGACGCAGAGGACGCCCTGATGCGATGCGAGCAAGCCATGCCGATGCTGGTGGGGGGGCTCTACACCCAGGGTCTCCCCTGTGACAGAGCCACGCCCGATCTCCAGCTGCAGGACAGCTCCCCCCGAGACAGCAGGTAACCCACGTGTGTTTAGGTACAATCTGCTTTTCATTAAGCTTTTTTTTAAAGTGCTGAGAGTCGCATGCACACGAGGGGCTGGGAAGTTTTACACACTTCTATAAAAAAACGGGGCCAAATTGCAACATTTATTCTAAATGAGTGTGGTTTTTTTGTTTGTTTGTTTGTTTGTTTGTTTGTTTGTTTGTTTTGTTTTTGGCCTCCGCTGTTGTTAACGGCCAACAGAATTTCCGGGCTCTTCGTTGTGGGAACGGACCTCAAACTTTTTTTTCCTCCATGAGCGAGGGCTTTAATAGCAAAAATGACCATGTCTGCCAGTTGCTCTCTCTGACCCTAGCTAGCATTAGCTGTATGTTTTCCTCCCAGTCCTGCTCAGGGGAAGAGACAAAGACGATTCCTTCATGGGACGAACCCGGAGAATAGAGAGCTCTTCTCATATCACTCAGGGGCTTTGGACAAAATCCATAATGAGCCAACTGACAGGAATGATTATGTCGGAGATCACAGCAACGCATAGGGAAACCCGACCTGGGTTCCCCATTCACCAGGGCAAAGATTCCCACCATAATACAGAGTATTGTAAACGCTGACCCCTCATAGGCTGCAATTATGCCACCAAAACAGGTGACTCCTTATTTATCCCCAATGTTGGGTTGGGTTTAACCCCTTTGTGTCATCAAAGCCTGTCAGATGGACACACAGTGGCCTCTCGGTCTCAGTCGCCCCTCAATTTTAGCCATAAATGCCCATTCATGTCCTCTCACCACCAAGAGATCCAGTTTCAATGATTCATATTGATCATCTGCAGTTTCTTAACTCGGACTGCTCGCTATTATGACCTCGGAAAAGACCTTACAGTGAATAAGGGTCTCGGTTGTAATATTTTAGCTCAGACATGTCATCCGTTTATGTAAACTGAGAGAATTAGAGCTGAAGGGATAAGCCGGAGGCTCTGACATTGCTGCTTGTGGGAAGGATCAACAGGCCGGGGTCTGTCATCAACCTCCGAGCTAATGGCGCTCATGTTCCTGCCTGCGTCTCTTTCTCCTGCAGATCCTCCTCCACCTTCCAGCGGACCCTGGCGGGGGCCTCACCTGGCCTGGGCTGTGTTGCTACCAATGACGTTCACTCCTCTCTCGCCTATTCTATCAAACAGGAAAACTCGATGGGCTACCGGTTCCCAAACACAGGCTGCCAAGTGCCTTGCGCCTCCCAGGACAGATTTGAAAACTGTATCGGAGGCCAAGTTTTAGGAGTGACAAGAGACGAGCTAGGCACACTGCAAGTTAGCAGTGACGGTAGCGGAACATGCGTAGCGGGCGACGTAGACGGCGCTGTGTCACGGGAAGCGGTGCAACCTTTTAATAATGGAGACGACTCCTCCCTGCTGGCTTTGTCCCCTGCTGGCTCATGTCAGTCAGCGCGGCTGTTCGGCGCTAACAGTCTGAAGAGACGCTGCCTGTCCCTGGCCTCACAAGCAGCCAACGCTGCCGGTGACGTTACAGCGACAGGTCCGCCATCCAGTACCGCTGCTTCTTCCAAGAAGATCAATATCACCGCCATCATCTGCTCCTCCTCGCAGATGTCCATGGTCGCCTGCGTCAACGGATTTCGCGCTAACCTCTCGCCCGGCCACACCGGCAGTACTGCCTTTTCCTCGTCTTCCTCCTCCTCGTCTACATCCCCACCCTCTAACGCCTGCTCACGGGAAGTGCCCCAGAGGCCTCCAGCACTCGGCAGCCCCCAGCGGGCTTTGCTACAGGAGAGTTGTCAGCTGTCTTCACCTGCCGCCTGCCTGCTGTCTGTTTCCTCCTCGTCATCCTCCTCTTCGGTGTCATCTGGGGAGCCAGAGCAGGGGCCGAACCAGGGCCTGTGTGACGAACAGGCCTCCATGCTGCAGCCAAGTGGCACTGAAGGTACAACTGGGGGAGGCGTGGGAGGAGGAGGAGGCCCTGATGGGTTGGGGCTTCTAAGCCTGATGTCTGGGATGCTCCATCCAGGACCTGACGCTGCCATTCTCCTGGATGGGGGCCAAAGATCCGCAGGCGCTCTTAAGCAGGAGCCCCTGGATGAGTTTTCCCCCAACGAAGAGGAACTCTTTCAGCACCACTATCATCATAATCATCACTTAAGTGGTCGCAATGGGCGTCTTCGTCACCCTCACCACCACCCCTCTCTGCCTGCGATGCCCCCTCCTTATCACCTGCACCAGTATGTTGGGCAAAGTCCAGGGGGCCTGTTGCATCACCAAAGCCAGCAAACGGCATCTTCCTCTTCCCTGGGACTCAAACCGACCCCCGGAAGCCCTCCAGGATCTCAGATGGTCCCGGAGCGGGACGAAGTTGGAGGTGGAGCGCTAACCGACAAGCAAGCGTGTCGCTGGATCGACTGCAGCGCTGCGTACGAGCAGCAGGAGGAGCTGGTGAGGCACATCGAGAAGGTCCACATAGACCAGCGCAAAGGCGAGGACTTCACCTGCTTCTGGGCCGGCTGCATCCGCCGCTACAAGCCGTTTAATGCCCGCTACAAGTTGCTCATTCACATGAGAGTCCACTCTGGAGAGAAGCCTAACAAGTGTATGGTGAGTCAACAAAATTCACCCGCCAAAACAAACAAACCAAAACAAGACACCACTGTTCAAACACGCGCACACAAACACACACACACACACACACACACACACACACACACACGTCGCACTCAGACACTTGATGTCTGGTAGGACTGTATTCTACACTGCCGTAATTTTTGCTTAAGTTTGAAAGTGTTTGAATTAGCCAATAAAACCACTCTACAAGACTTTTACCAGCTTGTCCAGGACTTCACTGCTAACTACAGCAGCCTGCGACTGGGTTTATTTTGATTTGCTCATGAAGTAGTCCTGAATTTAAAGTGGGACGTATATTTTTGTGTATTTTTCCCACTGAAGATGTGAGGTGCCTTAAGAGCAGCGCTGCCTCGTCAGTATAAATACATTTGCAGTTGTGTTCCGTACAGGTAGGGCTCCGACTACACACGTCAAAACACTAATCAATGTCAAGCTGTCAGTTCCCCGCGTCCCCCCGAGCAAGTGGAAAATGTCCTCCAACCTTAAGAATGATTATAGTCCAAATACACAATTAGTCCACAATTTGTGTAGGGCGAAGCTGTGTTTATTTTTATGAGCGCTGTGTTTTCTGAGAGGGGAGTCAGATCATGAAAAGCCAACACATATGGTTAACATAACCAAACAATGCCTACACTTGATCCTTTTAAATGGGAGCTTTAAATGTTTAGCTGTCCCACAAGTATTAAGTGAATTGGCTTCGCGTCCTAACCAAACAGAGAGAAATGCAGTAGTCTGGAAAAGGGAGCCGCAGAGGGACAGTCGGCAACGTTTTGCTCCAGTTGCGGCTTCATTCAAAGCTCATCTGTCAGAAGTGTTGCTCCTCAACTGTGAGAAGCTGTCCAAGGCCTAATTATTTGAAAAAGAAAAAAAAAAGAGATAATAAATTTTTAAAAATGCAGTTTGTGCAATATTGTTTCAGCACCTGTTTAATCTCAAAGGCTGTTTCATCCCCTGTTTTTTCCCAGGGTTTGTCAGAAAAACTGTGTTGAGGGTTTATTAATCAAAAGTTCATTTTCATCGTAGTTTTCTGCTCATTTATGACCGCTGGTGTTTTCTGCTTCCTTGGCTTAGACATGTTTGCACTTTGTACTATCCCCCTTTAACTCCACTTGAGCGTGTCCCATTAAACACTTTCACTTTCCTTTTTTTCCTTTGTTGTTGTGGCCATTTTGAACATCATGAGAGTTTGTCTGCAGGCAAACCACGAAAATCACGATACACAGTCAGAGCAGAGTCAGAGTATGGAGTTTGCATCCTGGTATAGATCAGTATGCAGAAATATAACACTGGTATAGTGTGTGTGTGTGTGTGTGTGTGTGTGTGTGTGTGTGTGTGTGTGTGTGTGTGTGTGTGTGTGTGTGTGTGTGTGTGTGAGATGTTTACCATATGTGAGTGCTGGAACAATTCCTCTCAGTCTCGGCCAGCCACTGGACTCCGTCTGCGGACATGAGAGTCTCTGACTCGGCAACAAACTCTAACTTACCATAACACACACACACACACACACACACACACACACACACACACAC